>CM067364.1:80647068-80674568 GCA_034401795.1 Chaetoderma sp. LZ-2023a
CCAATAGACGACTTTCTTTTGCAAATTTACCACTGGAATGACTGGCTCGGAAACCGAGACAGTCATCCCAGTTGTAAATTTTCAAAAACAGTCTTCTCTTGATCTGCAAATGGACATCTTCTATGAGAAAAGTAAAATTTTCTTGAACAAATTTTAGTCCGGAAAGGGTTAAAACTAAATAAAGTAAGTTCTCACCATACATGCCCTGAAAACAACACATTATTAGGCTGTTCCACAGGACAACCAGTGCGTCAAAACATGGTTGCCCTACAATAAAAAAGTGGTTACCCCGGACCGCAGGAACGTGTAATTTTCGTGGCCTGAAGCAACCGTATTTCTGAGCTTCATTGTGTTACATAAACGTATATGATTCTCCGAGATGATGGTGCGTTATTTAAACAAGTGGCGTATATTTCAACGCTAGCAGCCAGCTGTGAGAAAAGATTCAAAATTTTGAAAAATGCTGCGTTGATTATCTTGAAACACATGTCCAAACAGTTTCCAATCAAACTGGATGCCGGTATGGTTGCCTTGACATTCAGATATGGTTAACTAACAAACTTAATATGGTCGAAAAAAAAAATACAATACGTTATAAATGGCAGGAAAATTTGGAAGCTTGAGCTATTTTACAATATAGGAATAATCACGTAATTATTCCTTTATATTAACCATTTCACAGACAAATTCCTGAAAAGGTGTATCCTTTACACTATAAAGCCTTTTCCGTTGGATATTTTGAAATTAATTTGACTGGAAGTTATTGCTGTCTAAGGTAGCAATAGCTTTCAGTCAAATTAATTAAAAAAATATTCAATAGTTTTCCTGAACAGTTGCCCTGAAAATGAGATATGGGGAATTGATTAGTGAAAGGGTTAATGGTCAAGCTTGCTGGATGAAATCACGTGTTTTGCTTAACCCTTGGAACTCGAAATATCCAATTTGAAAACTTATTTACAACGGACCTTTCCAATTTGGGCGATGCCCCGCCCATCTCTAGCTAAGCTCCACCCACACATCGCTCGTGTTGGGGTCGATCGATCTCTGAACTCCCTGACTATCAATTTCCAGAAAACTATACAGGTAAGCTATTGAATGTTTGAAACTAATTTGACTGGGTGCTGTTGCTGGACAGCAACAGCGCCCAGTCAAATTAGTTTCAAAATATTCAACAGCATGTTTATTAAATGGTAGAGACATACAATTTGTGCAACGTCTAAGAGTTAAAGACGGGCCTAATTGAATCATTTATAACGTAATGATTATGACGTCATCCTTCACGCCACTTAGCTGATTATGACGTCATATGACGATATTACTCTGGAATGGTCCATTGAAGGTGTCGGCGCAGAAAACATGATAGGGCATTACATAGAAGGTGCTTATCATGTTTGGGCGCTGATCCCTTCGCGTTAATCAATATTCTGTTGAACAGTTTAAAACTAATTTGACACGGTGTTGCTGATGCCTTTGGTAACAATATGTTCCTGTGACAGTCAAATGGAGGAATCAAGTTGTATCTATGCCCCATCCATTCCTAGCTAAGTTCCACCGCCATTTTCCCCGTATTGAGATCAATCGATCCATGCACTCTCTGAATCCCAATTTCCAGAAAGGTACAGGTTACAGGTAAGCTGTTGAATATTTTGAGATGAATTTGACTGGTTGCTATTGCTGACTATTCATGGCGTAATTGATTATGAACTCACCCTACATGTGACGTAGTTTATCATGACGTCATGTGATTTATTGAGCGACTGGATTCCTCAATTCAGAGCAAAAAGTGTTAATCGGGATCCATGTGTGAGCCAAGAGAAGAATCCTTTTAATATCTACCACTAAAATGAATGCCATTATAATGGTAAATTAAAAAGAAATGGTCTTCTGACTCTTCACTTGGCCTGCAAATGGAAATTTCGCAAGACAATTGCAATAGATTCGATAGTTTGGTTATTTTCTAGCAGGTGTACTATGACCGTGGAGTTCCGCAATCTCCCAGTAGTCCGCGTCCTCTTCCGTCAACACACCTCCATTCGCAGGCCTTGCGGATGTGACGATTTTAGACGGATGCTGCTGAGGTTCATCTACAATACGAAAGGGAGGCACGTGCCCGTAGGAACTGTACAACTTGCATAGGTGATCGTAAGCGTTATGATCGGCTCTTGATTTGGCTTGAAGCACGGCAGTTCCAGGAGGACCGGCACCCATCGTGGAATGAATACGTGGAGCCGGTTCGATAATGTGATTGTATCGAAGCCCGTCTTTGGGACCATTATTCGGCGCCCGTGTTTTGGCTGAGGTTCTCTGGACTGATCGCATCACAACATGAGGAGGGCTAGCGAGAATTGCCTGTGGTGGCACACCATGTTGGCTCGTCCTTACCTCCATGTCTCGCTTCAAACGCTTAATTACCTATTAGTAAAATACAACGTGATTTAGACTAAGAACGAGCACGCCTACACAACGCCCACCCCAACCCACAACCATCCACCCCTCCACCACACACAACGTGATTACGCCTTCATAGTCTATTGTAGATTGTGTACTGATCCTCACTACGTATGTATATAGCATAAATACGTAATGAAATTTCAAAATAAGCCCATGCTGAGTGTCCTTAGTCAGCGCGTGGCTACATAAAACTTGTCTATTGTTACAATCAGCCCAAGCTGATAATCAGCCCAAGTAGACACGATATATTTTTTTGCCGTGGAAAATGATTGTAATCTGATTGGATGGCCATGTGAGCAAGTGGCATGGGGCATTCCATCACAATCTTCGAGTTCGCAGGCACGCACGCACGTACGCCCACGCGCGCATGCACGCATGCAAGCACACGCGCGCGCACGCACCCACCCACCCACCCACTCACTCACTCACTCATTCACTCACTCACACACACACACACACACACACACACACACACACACACACACACACACACACACACACACACACGGGTGCGCACGAACGCACACGCGCACAATACGGCATGCACGCACACACACACACGTAAGCACACACAAGCACGCACGCATACGCAGGCACACACACAAGTGCGCAAGCACGCACGCACGAAAATTGCGCAAGCACGCACTTATGCACAAAGGCACGCAGAGCGCCCATGCACAAAGCATGAGTACCCTCCCATTATCTCTGTTAGAGACCAATGTTGCTATAGTACAGTGTTGTAAATCGTTGCTAAATGCTGTTACATTAATCAGCCGACCCCACCCACACCCACTCCGCCACTTACCTTGGCATAGAGTGTCTCAATGGCGCTCGGGTTCATAGGGTCATCTGGATTGGGCTGGACAATGATGTGTGGAAGTCCATCATTCCTGGCATATTCAGTAACATTGGAACTGCTCCGGACCACTTCCTGATTTTCATACACAGCATGGCCTTGTTCATCAACAAGCACGATGGGCGTCTCCTGGCAGGGCAGGCTATTCCTCTCAGTTTGCTTCAGCGAGTTATTCTTGCCCACCTTGGAGTATCTGCCCAGCCTCTGAGGTTTCTAAATAACATGCAAAATGGTAACTTTAATTAATTAACTTTAATTAATAGTTATGGATAACCTATGTATTTTAAAGGATCTTTTCATAGGTGGGTCACTGCCTATTTCTGAACGATGTTGTGGTAAGAGAGATATACAGTATACATACAACAGCATCCAGTTAAATTGCTTTCAAAATATCCTACAAAACATTCCTTACAGCCTAAAGAATGTATTATTTTTTGTCTTTAAAGGTAAAATATGACGTCAGTGGTGGATGACGTCATATTTTAATATGCTATAGAAAAATATGTTTTAAGCGGCCAGCGAATCTGACGATAAACCAGTCGTTACACGCCTTCAGAGGAACCAGCGCTACATAACGCACGAACACCATACCAGGCAAGATGGTAGAGTCACCTATGACCTATCAATGCTTACCTGAGACACTGTCAATCAAATTTCATATACAAAAAGCCCCTCATGGATCACCTAGCTAACTTCAGCACCAGCTCCGGGCCAAACGAGGGGCTAACCAAAATACTCAGATATATGGAACCATCACCAACAAACGCCATAAGGGTTGTCAAAACAAACAACCGAATTAGGTATAATGATCACCCTATAGTATGATAAAACTATCAGCAGAGCAGAAAGCAACACGGTTGCGCATCTATCAAAGTGACCAAAAGTGAAGAACGCACTCTGCAGAATTCTCCGTCAAAGAGAAACCTTGCAGGGAACACAACAACATTCTGTGCAAAAGTGTGGAACGCTTAAAAGTCTTGATATTCAACCAGCAGATTCCTTAGCTGATGAAATTACTACTCCGCACGACCGTGGCAAGGTGTTTCTGGCACAACGCACCTGACAGTTGCTAACTACTCACCACCATTAACTGAACACAACTCTGAACATTTTATTGGGATTAACCACGTTAAAGTGGTCACAATTCGAAAATTGTTCAAGGAACAGTTCATGACAACGATGATGCGCCCTTACAACTGTTTTCAGGCGACCACAGGCCATTACTAACAGCAATTCAAACATCACATCAGATATTTAGTAGGCACTTAAGCCCGTGAAAGATGGACATGCATCCGGACCTGATGGCATGAGCAATAAACTATTTATCTCAAAACCGATCACGCACGTAATCAATTCTGTCTTTGTGCAACATCTTCCCATCGATCTTGTAGGCTAAGGCACCCAAAGCCCAAGAAGCCGCCCTAAGGCAATTTGTGTTCCAATGTGCTCCTCAATAACATGAGGAAAATCATATCCAATACCATCTTATGCGCATCTGAGTCGCGATTGATGACTTCACTGGATCAGGCCAAAGTGGCTTTAAACGTGAAGTCAGCAGCGCAGACACTGTATGGCCTCAACGCATGCTTGAGTCAAGTCCAAACACTGGCATTTCCACAAAATAAGCATTGACATGTTACGAGCCTTCGAAAGAATTGAATACTCAAAGTTCGAAGATGCACTACACCAGGCCAGTGGCAATGAAAATGCACTACACCAGGCCAGTGGCAATGAAGATGCACTACACTAGGCCAGTGGCAATGAAGGTGCACTACACCAGGCCAGTGGCAATGAAGATGCACTACACCAGGCCAGTGGCAATGAAGATGAGCCGCGACTAGTAAGACTAAAGCTTACAGACACCAATCTGAGAATATTAGTCGAGAAAGAGAAATCTGCAAATTTTAAGATACCAATCAGTTTCCCACAGAGAAATGGTCTATCCCCTGTACTTGCTTCAGTCTTGAAATATATGCGGGAAGATTCCACAAGATTAGCCGCCTACCCACCCACCCACCCACCCACCCACCCACCCACCCACCCCACCATACTGGACATGCGGCTAGAGATGCAATATGGCGACAACGTGGACTTCATAGATGAGGAAAAGAAACCCTTGACGAACTACTCCCGATAGCTGCAAGCAAACTAAAAGATGATAATCTCTTCATGAATAAATCCAAAAACAGAGTTCGCCCACATATACCTATCTACAGCGCATGAAACTAAAGAAAATGACATCCACGTCGTGGCAGCAAACCGTGGAGGAAAAGCAAAATCCCTGGCTCACTGCACTGCAGCACTCCCGAGATTTATGCACGATGCGCCATGGGAAACTATAGCTTTACTGTCCGTCTGGAAGCCGTAGATTCGTAGATCACAAATGCTTTTAACAAAACATTACATTTGTACAAACGCAACCTGAGTATCCATGATGCTGTACAACTGAAATTTTCTTGAACAAATTTGGGTTTGAAAAGGTTAAGACCAAATAAAATTAATACTCACCATGAGTACATATACAGGCCCAGAAAATAACACATCATCTAGGTTGTCCCCCAGGGCAACCAATGTGTTAAAATTTGGTTGCCCTGCAGTAAAAAGTGGTTGCCCCGGACCACAGGAACGTGTAATTGTCGTGGCCAGCATAAGGCATGTGGTCACGTAAGTCTCGTCTGGTCCCTAAATCCAGGTGCGGTCACAGGCAGTTTAGACAGGTACCTGTTTCCTGTTATGGGCATAGCTGATTATTTCGAAGCAGAACTGCATCCCAACAATAGAAGGAGGCATTTTTAGCTGTGACTTTGTCCATGTTGTATGTGTAATGGAATCCATGTATATACTTTGAGTCATTGTAATTATAAAGGTAAGCGGTTGAGTAATTTTACCGAGAGCCTATTGCTGCCTATGGAGACACATCTCCCAGACAAATTATTTTAAAATATTCAACAGAAAGTTTATCAAATATATGACGTCATAATTGGACGAATTGTATGTTTTTGATGGATTTGGTAATTTAATAAACATTATGTTAAATTTTTTGAAACTAATTTCACCGACAACAAGCACTCAGTCAAATTAATTTCAGAATATTCAACAAATTACCTGTATAATAACCTTGAAAATGAGATACTAAGAATTCGGGGATAAAAGTATATAAATCGGTCCGAACACGCGCTAATCGTGGGCGGAGCTTAACTAAAAATGGGTGGGGCATAACTAAAATACATGCCTCTATTAACCCCACTTGTGTCAACAGCGCCTCAAAGACCTACAAAGTTCTACTTATATCAATTAACCCTTTAATGATCACGATTTTTCAACAAAAATAACTTTCTGTTGTCGTGAAAATAGACATTACTCAAGACCACGACAGGTGCTGTATTTTGGCCGGGTTGACAATGAAAATAATCAAGAAAATCCAGTTTTTCCTTAGCCAGTGTCTATTTATCGGCTGAGAGAAGACTATTTCTGAAAATTTACTACTTGAGTCATTCCAGTGGTAAATTTTCAAAAATCATATTTTCATGGATGAAAAAATGGACATTCCAAAAGACCACTACACAGTCCGTTTTTGGCGGTCTTGACCATTACAGAGTTAAGTTAACACGCAAGGGGTTACCTTGCGTCTATAGACATCCATAGTTTACTGATTCTAACAATCACCACAAGCCATTGTTTGGTTAGTCTCCAGCAACAAAACCAGGCATCCATAGTTTACTGATTCTAACAATCACCACAAGCCATTGTGTGGTTAGTCTCCAGCAACAAAACCAGATATCCATAGTTTACTGATTCTAACAATCACCACAAGCCATTGTGTGGTTAGTCTCCAGCAACAAAACCAGACATCCATAGTTTACTGATTCTAACAATCACCACAAGCCATTGTTTGGTTAGTCTCCATACACAAGACCAGGCATCCATAGTTTACTGATTCTAACAATCACCACAAGCCATTGTGTGGTTAGTCTCCAGCAACAAAACCAGACATCCATAGTTTACTGATTCTAACAATCACCACAAGCCATTGTTTGGTTAGTCTCCATACACAAGACCAGGCATCCATAGTTTACTGATTCTAACAATCACCACAAGCCATTGTGTGGTTAGTCTCCAGCAACAAAACCAGACATCCATAGTTTACTGATTCTAACAATCACCACAAGCCATTGTGTGGTTAGTCTCCAGCAACAAAACCAGACATCCATAGTTTACTGATTCTAACAATCACCACAAGCCATTGTTTGGTTAGTCTCCATACACAAGACCAGGCATCCATAGTTTACTGATTCTAACAATCACCACAAGCCATTGTGTGGTTAGTCTCCAGCAACAAAACCAGACATCCATAGTTTACTGATTCTAACAATCACCACAAGCCATTGTTTGGTTAGTCTCCAGCAACAAGACCAGGCATCCATAGTTTACTGATTCTAACAATCACCACAAGCCATTGTGTGGTTAGTCTCCAGCAACAAAACCAGACATCCATAGTTTACTGATTCTAACAATCACCACAAGCCATTGTGTGGTTAGTCTCCAGCAACAAAACCAGACATCCATAGTTTACTGATTCTAACAATCACCACAAGCCATTGTTTGGTTAGTCTCCAGCAACAAAACCAGACATCCATAGTTTACTGATTCTAACAATCACCACAAGCCATTGTTTGGTTAGTCTCCAGCAACAAAACCAGACATCCATAGCTTACTGATTCTAACAATCACCACAAGCAATTGTGTGGTTAGTCTCCAGCAACAAAACCAGACATCCATAGTTTACTGATTCTAACAATCACCACAAGCCATTTTTTAGTTAGTCTCCAGCAACAAAACCAGACATCCATAGTTTACTGAGTCTAACAATCACCACAAGCCATTGTTTGGTAAGTCTCCAGCAACAAAACCTCTACAGAATAGGCTTGCGCGATTATTGCTTTCTGTAATCACGATCGATTATTTAACAATAATCGCGATTACTCGATTAATCAGCTTGAGTACAAATAACCCAGTTATAACAGCAAAAAAGCATATCAATGACGAAAGCTGCAATGGTGTTGAGAAAGGTCGATTTGCAGGCCAAGAGAAGACTATTTTTGAAAATGTGTCACTGGAATGCCTGGCTCGATTCTGGACAGGCATTCGCTGAGCAAAATGTAAATTTCCGTGACCGATCGCAATAAAGAATAATTAAAAGGTAGGTTTTGAAATATTTTATGCTGTGGAAGTATTCACGATTATTCGATTATTTAATTTTTAATCATATAAATTCATGATTTAAAAAATAATCGCGATTTTCGATTTAATCACATAATCGCGCAAGCCTACTACAGAAATAGGCTTATAAAATGAGGTATATCGTATTACTCTGTGAATAACACAAAGGAAGCTACACACCTGCAATGAGCTCATGGATTTTGAATGGCGTATCCCTCCATTGCGCTTAATGATCATTTCATCGATATCGTCAGGTGTTGCTGCTTGCTCCTCCCCGTACTTAGAATCCGGGTATGTAGCCAGATTAACATAGGCCACTGTTGTATTGCCGTCAATGTGACCATCTTGACCCCGCGCGACCACATTGCTAACTTTCACAGCGGACTTGTTCTTTCCTCTTGCGCGCCTTAAGAACATAGGATAAGACAGTGCGTATTGCTGGGTATTAGCTGGGGTTATTTGTCTGGTTGACCTTTATCCAGTCCCTGATTTCTAGTCACGCGATATCTAGATTGGGGTTTTCCAGTCTATTAATGCTAACTTCGCCCATTTTTACACGGGTACCCATTAATGGACCTTTCTAGTTTATCCGGCCATTTTATGCCGTCATAATCAACTACGCGACCTTTAAGGATGACGCCATAATCAATGACTTCATGAATGACGTATATAAGTACGTCACGAACGCATAATTAACGACGGACTATGTGTTGTACGAATTGTAGGTCTTTACTATTTAATAAACATGCTGCTGAATATTTTGAAACTAATTTGACTTAACACCATGGCAGCAACAGCACCCAGTCAAATTAGTTTCAAAATATTCAACAGCTTACCCGCACAGTTTTCTGGAGATTGAAAGTCGTGGAGATCAAGGATCGATCGATCCCAACACGCCGACGTGTGGCTGGAGCTTAGATAAAGATGGGCGGGGCATAGCTAAGACTGAAAATGTCCATTTCTAATCCCCATTTATCCTATAGCCAGGATTGTTTTATTTCAGTATATTAAGGAATTTAAGGTTAACTTCCCCCATTTTTACACTGGCACCCATTAATTGTCCTGGTTGAAGAGAGGCAACCAGGATGAAGGAAAATGTCCATGTTTTAAACGACCGTGAGATAGTCCACTACCCAGACACGAACCATGTTCGCCGGCAAAGACCGCTAACCACGACAACACGCCCCGTCCTCAGCGCTGTTTATTAAGTCATATTCCACTGCAGAGTTATGCGAATAAGATCTGAAGTAGAATCTCGAATGAACCGAGTCAAAAGAAAGTCAAACAACAACAACAACAACAACAGCGGCTGCTGCTGCTGCTGCTGCTACTGCTGCTGCTGCTGCTGCTGCTGCTACTTCTACTATGCTACTACTACTACTACTACTACTACTACTACTACTACTACTACTACTACTACTACTACTACTACTACTACTACTACTACTACTATGCTATTACTGCTACTACTACTACTACTACTACTACTACTACTACTACTACTACTACTACTACTACTACTACTACTACTACTACTACTACTACTACTACTATGCTATTACTACTACTCGCTAAAATATATGTAAGAATATCTTGATTTGTGGGTTTAGCATGCCAGCCTTTAAATGGTAAATCGCGATTGGTGACCAGATGGATGGTGACGTGGAACGGTAAAGTCACGTGCTACTCACCGTCTTAAGCAGCACAGCAGTATAGTGATGACAGCGAGGAGAAGGAGTGCACCAATCACACCTCCAATGATGGCTAAAACTGCAAGAAGATCAGGGAAAATGCTTCAGTAAAGATTAGCATTGTCTGAGAGAAAGTAATCCAATTTCATTTCCTACCCTGTCATCTTAAAAACTGACTAATATTAGGCGTGTGCGATATTGCTCTAGACAATATAGTGATTTATACTGCATCTAAAATCGCGATATATCGACTTATCGTAGCCCCTTATGTCACAATGTTTAGAGAAATAGTGGTGATTGTTTAACATGGGTAAGCACACCTATACAAATTGGTAATATAGTGCCAATGAAACTCAGCTTAAAACCGTTGAATATTTTGTAATTACGTTGACTGGAAGCTGTTGCTGCCTAATGCAGCAACATCTTTCAGTCAAAGCAATTTCAAAATATTCAACATATCACAGTATATCTTTTGGGGATCCTTCGATTTTCGCAGTTTAGCATCGTAAAATATCGTGATCGTGTATCGAATCATGATATATCGAAATATCGAAGAATCGCACACCTCTACCTAAGAAATATACTGGGCGACCAATAGAGAGACAGCCTGATGGATAGACTGACCGACAAATCGACATACTGACAGTACTGACATAATGTTCTTAACATTGCTTTACCCCAATTAACCTTTTAACACTCATATCAGCCAAAATGGCCTCTGTGTTGGTCTTTAGAAATGTCTCATTTGCATACCAAGAGAAGACTATTTTTTAAAGATTTACAACTGTGTCAAGTTAAGATATCATGAAGTTCATCACTGTCCATCATCAGTATCATCAATAATCTCAGTATTTGAACAGTCTGACCCGCATACAGTATTTGCATAGGACACTGCAGAACGAACTGACATATCGGCAACTGCAGTTCTTAACACAACCTGTTTTACACCCACAGCTGATTGCGTTCATCAACCGCACTGGGACATTCATGTTGGTCAGATGGTATTGGGGTTAGTAACTCCTTTGTTACTGTGCAGGCCATTCAGAGGGAGACAAATCATTTCCAAGCCAAGCCAGACACCTGGTGGAATACTCGATATGCATGCTGACCAGCTGTCGCATATATTGGTGGTAAAGTTGCTAAGTTAGATTTCCCCGTCAATGTTTTTGCCACTCCGGATTTGTATGAAACGAAACGATATTTGCTCAAAGTGCCCACATGTGGAATCGCGCCATGTTTTTTTAAAAAAAAACACTTCACCTGCATCGGCCACTTCCGTACTAGTACTTCTATCATTCAAGAATACGTCCATTATGAGACCTAGTTATTATTTGAGTGCATCAGTTTCCAGACTATTGATATTGTTTGTATGTGGATGGTTGATGTCGTGTCACACCCAGTGATGGCATGTAGCACAAAAGTGCAAGGCGTCAAATCTTTCAGGATTGCACGAGGTCAGTATGTACAGATTCTCTGCCTGTTTGGCCAGAGATACCAACATGACCAGTATGTCAGTATCCTTTGCAATGACTACAAGTGGTGTTGTTTGGTCTCCATCACATGTGCGGTTGATGCAATCAGTCTATCTGCATCTGCCACCGCCTTCTTCACTTCTATGTCATATTGCTCGAGTTCATATGCCAATCCGTTGATTAAGCTGCTTTTATTCTACCCATTTCCCAAAAAGTGCTTTTGTGGAACGGTGACGTCATTGTTTGGTGCAACTTCAATGTCCGCAGAGGTCACGTTTGATGAGCGCCTATTTTGCTCGCTTGCTTTAGCTGAAAATGCACCATATTCATTGAAAACAATTATTGCATAGTTGTAATAGTTTGTCATATAGCCTGAATATGTTGCACGGATATCTTTGTATGTAACAGATGGTGATTTTTTTAACAGTCCTAAATGGCCGTGTGGGTGTGTGAAGAAGTTGCCACCTTCTCCACCATATCCATAACGAAGCGACTTCTGGTTGGCATAGCTGTGATTATGCCAGCTTATGATTTTAACAGAGCGCCCAAAACACTTTTAGTTGATTTTCTCATTAATCAGTCAGTGAAAAGAGATGGCTGGAATTTGACAGTTCAAACCAGAGGAATGTGTCCAATTCTGTGCTCCCATCAAAAACACCACATGTGCGACTAATAAGTACGTCAGGATTAACGTCTACCACTTCACCACGAACTTTCATCGATATTTTTGCCGTTGCCAAAGTCTTTACACAATCATTGCGATGCAACTTCAGATCAGCAAAATTTTGTCCAGCCACGTTTTTTTACCAACTGTCTTCCGATTCCTGATGCGTGGTCACAATTAAGGTCACTTCCAGCACCCTTGCCGGTCGTAATAGACACCAACACACCTCCTTCCCGTGTAAGGAATGGAGAGTGTGTTGTGAACCAGACAACACATTTTTCGATATCTCTCATATCTCTGGCAATCTTCTCTTTAGGTTTTTGTGCTGCTCAGATGAGGTAGCATGATCTCCCTGCAAATCTTTCAATAGCCTCGCACATTGGTATGCACTTTGGTAGAGCCATATGGTTATGGTAGATTCTGACATCCCATGGCCTCTGGGCATACCTCCTGAAATGGTCATGAGTCGCGTCAAGTACTGTTCAATAGTTTGATCAGAAAATATACCACTCCAGAATTTGTGACTTCTACGAATGGTACAGTAACCTCTTTTAGTATAGTTGTCATAGGATTCTTTTGGAAACATTTCCTTCAATTGCAACATATGTGTACAAACTAAGAAAAGAAATATATTACAACTGGATATATGTATAGCTTCATCAACACGTTTGTAACAACATAATAAACATCCCCAATTTTGCAGTTTGTTAACTAGATATAGTGAGCTGTGTGGAACATTTGGTATTATTTGGAAAGACTAATTAGTTAATTATCCAATTAGATAATTAGCTATTGGGTATATGATATTTATAATGCGCTTTACTAGCTCGGTCTATACTTTCCTATCGTTAGATACTACACTCAACATACATTTGAGAGGAACACTATCTTATGTCATTTTATGCCACGAATAATATTAATTAATTAGCCATGACGTAGTTTTTTCTTAGTTGTTATTTTTTTGCTCTATACGTTATTTTCTTTCGATAGCTACCATTATTGACCCATTTCTGAAACACTAGACTTTTTAAAGATTTTTTGTTGGATTTTTAAAAACAAATAATCTAATTAACATGTTTAATTGATTTCTGGATTGAACTCGATGGAGGAACTCGATGACTTTTAATATATTGTTGCTAATGCTGTAGAGAAGCTGTATGCAAAAATCCAGCTTTATCATATTTTTTTCCTTGAAAAATACTATAAGTCCTCTACTAATCGCAAGGACTCGCAGTCCACTAGTAGTCTCAAGTTACCTCACAAGAAATCTCAAACCCAGTGAGTCGCTGCGATCACCCCTCGTATCCGTTGCGAATATGTTGAGATCAGTCACTTGCGAATGCGCATATGCCAATGGACCTTTCCAGTTTTAGCTATGCCCCGCCTACCTCTAGCTAAGCTCCCCCCCCCCACGTCTTGCTCGTATTGGGATCGATCGATTTTATGGAAATCGATAGTCAGGGAGTTTAGGGATCGATCAATCCCAACACGGGCGATGTATGGGTGGAGCTTAGCTAAAGATGGACGGGGCATAAATAAAACGGGATTTCTCCATTGCCCGATACAAGGGCTGAAGAAAGAAGCCAGAGCCGGATTAAGGGTACTTGGGGCCCATGGCATATAAAATGAATGGGGGCCCCTTTTGGAGCGTCAGCGAAGGATTTCCAGCTTCCTGTGGCGGATTGTTCAGGCGGTAGGGGTGGTGTCCTCCACCAGAAAATTTGAAAGTTAGATGCGTGGAGAAGCATTCTCCTGCATTTGATGGAAAATGTATTATTAATCTTTCTGTTTTAGTTATATAAATCAATGAGCAAGGTGTACGAGTTATCGATCACCATGTTAAGTAGGTACATGTATATTCTGTCTGTTTGTCTGCCCCTCTATATGCGGGCCTGTAGGATGAATGACGAATAGGTGTGGATTCTTTTACCAGGCATGGGATCCGGGGCCCTTGCCTGGCAAATTTTGAAATCTGGATGCTCTCAGATGGCTTCACCTGCATTTCTGGAGGTGAATATAAATAATCATTTGGTTATTAAATCCTTAGATTTTTATGCTTTTCACTATCTTTTCATTTTCTACAAAATAACTTTAATATTTTTATTGCAATAGCAGTGAAACTGTCAGGTTAGTGAGATGGCTGTGCTGACGCTACCCTTCCCTGACTTCAGCCTGCGGGCCTGTATACCATGGGCTTGTCACTGATGATCCATCAGTGACTTATCTATGCTACATACATATAGAGATGCTACTACTACTACTACTACTACTACTACTACTACTACTACTACTACTACTACTACTACTACTACTACTACTACTACTTTTTTTGGTAGCACGATCAATGGATCGTGTGGAAATCCATAGTACCCAAAAATATACTGACTGAGAAGAACATTAAACATAGGATAAATCAAGAGAACAAACGATTATATCAGTCATATGTATAAATAAACAACAAATATATGGTCAAACGATTAATCTAAAAATTCAAAACAGCTAGATGATTCCATTTAAAAATTCCAAGCAACTAGCTCAACAACATTCCATTAAAATTATAAAAGCTCACGCATAGACCGAGAAATAAACACAGCGATCTGACTGACGTATTTAAGACACACAGTCAATCCGGAACAAATTAATCAATAATCAACGCCCCGCAGGATAATCTATAAAAGGTAAACCCTAATATATTACACTAAGCTCAGTGAAGCGACAATGCAACCTATATAGTTGAATATGGTTGAAACTTAACAAACGATTTATAACATTACAATTTACTTTGAAATAGAAATTCCGTAATTATCCCGGTATAAAAACAATTATGTGTATACAGGCTAAGTATTTACGATCTATTATTAGAAAGCAGCTTTGATTGAATGTTAAATTTATTTTAGTCGAATGCAATTTACTTTGGGATTCAGATTCTAAAATTACCCCGGAACAAACATTAGTAATAAAAACATTGGAATATAAATCAACTATTTATTTAACTGCCAAATACAATATGACTTAACCTGTTCAAGTGACCACCTGCCTTTTGGTACACATTTTAACCCTTTCAGAGCAAACGCTCCAACATTTTTTGGCTACATTCATAATCTGATTAGCTGTGAGTATTGGAGCATATGCGTTTGCTGAAGCCGTTGCTACGTGAAGCAGAAATTGTTGCTTCACACAGCAATCTACCAAACACACGCACCGAAATCCACTGATACTGCATATGTATAGTCAAATAATAATTCCAGCCAATATAATTATAAGGGTTACAAACAGGATTGTGGTTCAAAGCTAAAAAAACCGAATGCCATCCACATATTAATACACAAGATACATATTAAAAATGTTGCTACAATAATAAAAAAAATATTAACACATATGTGAATTAAAATAAACCAGAATGCGCCAAAACATAGGTCTTACTAGTCAAGGCGGTTTTTTAATGACAAGATTCTCATTCTCAAGACATACTATGTCGCCTCTGTATCATATATTTCTAAAGGTTTCTAACTTCCGACTGTTTATATATTTATAAAATCCTCCTCTTATGTTATGCGACAGCAATCCATTAAATAACGCCTTCAATGCCGTCAGCTGATCCAAAGTAGGGCAAATGTTACTATCATATATACATGAACAACGGTGTTTCCAAATACTCCAAACACCAATGCTTAAGCAGCATATGGTGATTGTCTTATCATTCTTCAACATGCCATTTTCTAATTCACGAAACAGAATTGTACGAGTGGTTAAATCAGTTCTAGGCACACAGAGATGTGACAATGTTTTCTCTACATATACCCAGAATTGAACTATTACAGGACAATCAGTGAACAGATGCACAAACGTTTCTTCCGAATTTGTGCAAAATACACAGTTGTTCTCATCCTCGGTACACATGTTTGCCTTACTCATAAGGTGTTTTACCCAAAGTCTCCGGTGAATTTAATCGCCAGACTAAATCTTTTGCCTGGTTCGGTATATTTGGCCAATGTACGTTGTTCCATACCAATTCCCAGTCTGTAATATGGAATCCATGCCGCTCCCATGGCACTATACATTGTGGAAAGCTAAGCAGGGGTTGTCTCAGCAATGAATACCAATTCTTAGCCGTCATGTGATAATAAAATTCTTTATCATTGTACATTAGTTTCAAAGTAGGTTCATCATTGTTGATTTGCCCGTTAGGCAAAGTGAGCCATTCTTTTGGTATAGCTCGGTATAGCCGGATCAATAATCGCATAGTGTCTATTGGCCTTAGCTGAGTAATTTGTGTAATTTCAGCTAAGGATTTCAATTTCCTGGACCTATCGTAAATATGGGATTGTCTTGTGGGAAGTCATGACCCCGCAGGGTGTCTTATATTCTCGAGTAAGACCCTAAAGAAATTATGCTTTGAAAATACCAGGTGAGCTAAAAGTCCAGATGACATCTTTGATATTGGTAATATATAATCGTAGTTTCTGATAAATAGGAATCAGCGCAGTAGCTGGTTCAAATAGTTATTGTTGACAGAACATGTCCATCACCAGGACGGTGATAGCCATGTATATTTCTGATAAATGGATAGAGTGCTAAATGTAGCACAATGAAACTAAATAGATGAAATTATAGAATGATATTTGAAATGAACGAATTAATTGGAAAGGGTTCTGTGGTTCTGAGTTGATGTGTATTTGGAAATAGTTTGGATGGAAGTGGTTGCTGTTCAGTCGGCACACACTTTTATAATATTCAGCAGTTGTTGATAATTGTAGTTTAGAAAATAATCAAAGAATAATAATCAGTGTTGGGATGAGTGAAATTGAACGTGACAAACGGACTTAGTTGATGACGTAGGCGATCTAGTCTCTCACACGAGGGTAGAACAACACCACCTGGCAATGAGATCATACAGCTCATGTACTATACACCCTAGCATTCTAGAGGCTTATCCATCGATAGGCAATGGACCGGACATGGACATTGTAGCGTCCTTTAGGAATGAATAACATAATTGAAATTTGTGTATCAACTATATGTCACTCATACAATGGCATGCAACAACAACACATTCCGTAATGGTGTTAGTTAGCTGACAGATCACATCAAATCAGAATCGGTACCCACCGCTTTATCTATGTGAGGCACCGTCTCCCTGGAAGAATAGGACAGAGTATGATTGGTTAGGATGACGTCATAACCAACCGGCGTCAGTCAAACTCTGTAGTAAAGAATAATGTAGAATAGGTTTGTTCTCCAGGCAAGAGATAAAGGGGATCGTTGATTGGTTGAGAAGACCAATGTTTATCGGGTCAGAACTTCTAGGAAGAAGCAGAGGTTGATTGGTGGACTGACTGTTCAGACCAATCAAAGTGTGCTTATAGCATACCTAGAAGAGTTATTCGAATAGATTCGAAAGAATCTAATTATTGTCATATCTATTGAACTTGATTATTAGAGAGAATCAAATTGTATATAAGGCGAGATTTCGCATTTAGAAATTATTCAATCCACCATCGTGAATCACTGAGCGTCACGCTGACGTTCAACACTGTGAGCTATTGCTTGGCATAACGGAGCTCTATCATACTTCGAATTAAATTAGCTACTTGTTAGTTGTGTACATTGATTGTACTAGTCTGCTTGTGAGCGATTTTGCTCTTACATTAAAGTCTTGTATATTTGCGAATAAAAAGTTTAACTTACGTATATGTAAGTCCGTCGTTAGTCAAGTTTATTAGTATTAGGAACCTAGCCTTGAGCTGGAGGAAACCTCCAGTCCTTACCTGAGAAGCATCACGTCAGATAGGCCCAGCAGTCAATAGTAAAATATCGTCACCTACAATCTGTCAGACGAGGCGAGCCAGACTGCCTTGCTCCTTCTCCGCTACTGATAGCCGTTGTCGCAGCAACATTATCCGGCTACCGGTAACGAAGCGGGATTCACTACTGAATAAGAAGAAGACGTCGTCATCGAACCCCGAAGATCTGAAATCTTCACTATGATTGATAATGTCGGCAATATATCTAATGCCTTTCTGAGCCATTGAGGGGAAATGTAACACTTTATTTTCACGACATATACCATTATTGCCCCACAGGCTTATCATTAAAAAACCCTCCCAACATTGCGGTGGATTTTCTATTTTAATGAAAGCATCAAGAGCATATTTCAGCTCCAAAAACAGCCTAGGTACACGTGTATAATTAGGCGGCGGACTAGTTGCACAAAAGAGACATTTTGTAGAAAATGGCATTATAAAACGTTCGATTAATGCCCTGGATACATTTGTCCATTGCACGTCAGAATAAAGTAGCACATTTAAGAATTTGAAACGTAATGAAAGACATTTTGTCCTGACACCGACAAGGTTAAGGCCACCATGGTGAAACTCATTCCTGCACACATCTTGTGAAACTAGACACGTTTTGCCTTCCCACATACATCCTAGAATAAGTTTATTAATTTCAGTCTCAATATATTGAGGCATATATATTACAGAAGCGGTATACCACAACTTTGATAAGATTAATGTATTCATGACCAAGGCTTTTCCAAAAACTGTCAAACGCCGGCATTTCCATGAATTTATTGTTTTCTTCATTTTGGATATTCTATCATGCCAGTTCAGTGTTTCCCCAAACGTCCTACTGAAATGTATACCTAGAATCTTTATCGAGTCAGTTGCCCATTTTATGTTGAGAGGTTTATCAGCTCTGCTTTTCCACTTGCCTAGAAATAACCCTTATGATTTATTTCTATTAATTTTCAAACCAGAGGCCTTTTGAAAATCGTCTAAAGCTTGATCCAATCTTTTAAAATCAGAATTGGATCTAGCAAAAACTGTTGTATCATCACAATACTGAGACACTTTTATGGGTCTGTTCGCCCCTTCAATTTCAATGGCTTTAAAAATAGGATCTTCGTTAATGGTCGACCATAAGGACTCCATCGCTATTATAGACAATAAAGGCAATAGTGAGCACCTTGCCTCACACCGAGTCCTAAAATTACAGGTTTGCTAATATAATTACTAACCAGATATTTACTACTGATATTACCATATAAGATATGAATCCATTTGATGCAATTAGGACCCAAACCAACGTGACTGAGTGATTTGAAACGAAAATTCCACTCAAGTCTACCAAAGACCAGTTCATTATCTAATCCAATGATAGCGCCCGGAATATTGTTTTTTTCTACCATGCGCAGGGTGTCTCTAATTAAAAAGGCATTTGTTAAAATCGATCTATCCGGAATAGAGCAGGTTTGGTCGGTGTGAATGACCTCATCCAAGACACTTGAGAGTTTTTTCACAAGAGCTTTCGAAATGATTTTATAATCTACACATAGTAGTGTTATTGGTCTGTAATATGCTAATATACTATGATCTCCATTTTTAAAAATAAGTCTCACATAAGCCTGAGACATTGTGAGCGGGAGCTTCTCTTGTGAACAAATTTCGTGCACAACTTTAACCAATTCGGATACCAAAAGATACCAAAATGTCTGATAACATTCAACACTAAGGCCATCACCCCCTGGTGCTTTTCCCGGTTTCATGTTATTTTAGAGCCAAACCCAAATCATCTAATGTTAATGTAGCATCACAGAAATTACTGCTCACTTCCGAGAAAGCGTCCTTAACATTAGCCAACATCTCAGATGACTTTCCCTCATCACTTTTATCTGACGTGTATAAGGCCTGAGAATATGTCTCAACAATGTCCATGATTTCATGTTGAGATGAACATTTCTGATTGTTGTTATCTAAGCACCTTATTAACTTATCAACACCTCTTGCTTTCTCGAGATTGAAAAAGAATTTTGTGGGGTTTCCCCTTCAGTATACATCTGTGCTCTCCTTCTAGTTATTGTAACTTTAGCTTTATGTTGCTCGATTTCAGACAGTTTAGATCTTATATCATTGAGCTGTTCAATAAGGTGAATATCACTGGTTGCAACTTTGGGGGTTAGTAATGCCAATACTTGTGTAATTATCAAGGGTTTTAGCCTCTTTACGAATTTTCCGTGCTTTTTGGATCGAATATTGCTTGGAGATACTTGCAAAGCCCTTTTAACATCTTCCCACCATGATATACAATTCTCGTGGGAAGCTTATATTCACAGACGCTTTTAATGCAAAGATGATACTCTAAATCCTCTAAAAGCGAATTGTTCAATTTCCAGAAGCCGGCACCACGTTTTATCTAATCTGCATTATCTAAGCCGATGAAAAACATATCATGGTCAGAAAATGTGACAGGATACACCCCCGTACTTACTAAATTCCCTCTCAAAGACATATTGATATATATTCTATCTATTCGGGAGGAATTTTGTCCACTAGCAGAATGCCATGTAAAGATTCGTTTTTTAGGATGTAAGATGCGATAACAGTCTAATAAATGTTCTGTATCACAAATTTCTATTAATCTAAGGTGAGATGTGTCCCTGTAAGTAGAAGGTGGTGAACTCCTGTCCCGTCTTCCATCCGTAACACAATTAAAATCACCGCCGATGATGATATTCTCAGAATTATCACTAATCACAGAGAAAAGGTCGGATACAAATTGACATCTCTGTGTATGGGAAGCTGGTGCATTAACAGACAACAGAGAATAAATTGATCCCGCTATATCAACAACGACCTTAACCCAACGTCCACTTGTGTCCGATGCCGTATTAATAATATTGACAGAACTTAAACTTTTAGGCAGGAACAAGATAGCAACACCTGGACATGGTTCTGTGGCGACGGAATAAATTAATTCGCCATTTGCTAAATGCTTAAATTTCTCTAAAACGCCTGGGCATTGTAACTTGGTTTCCTGCAAAATGATAATATCAATATTCTTGTCTTTCAAATCATCAAGCAGAACCAGTTGTTTAATCTCATCATTTAGTGCTCTGCAGTTAAGTGTGCATATTAGCATCATTACTAATACACTTTGCAAACCCGCCATTTCGTAATTGGATTTGTTTTTCTTGCTGAGCTTCTTTTTCGCCCACTTGCCTACCTTCTCATTAAATTAGATACACGATTTTAAGGTGCTGATACTTCGATATGTCAGAGTTAGTGCGCAAATGTCGATATCTCACACCCTTTTTGGTGATGTAGGGAATCAACACCTGCCCTGTTTCTGACCGATAAAGAACCATTTCACTGCTCTGAGAAACCTGTGTATTAACTGAAGTATCGGACTCTGCAATGGAGACACTGTCATCATAGTCAAAAGACATATTTTGTGAATCTAATTCAGAATCTGAGCTAGAATCATCCATTTGGCACTTCATTCTACACTTATTCTCGACATTAGTAAGCACATTGGCATTGGCATTTTCTAACAGTTTATCAGCTACATAATTGTCCGTGATCTCTTTCCCATCATCTATCGAAATGGAAGGTTTCATTTTCAATAGAAACTATCATGCCATAATTGGCCATTTCTGAAGCAACTCGATCATTTGGCATTTCTAAGGGACCTTTCACCTTAACCAACAACCTGTCGCTATCTACCTCCTGGGGATTACAGGCTTACCCATTCACAGCCTACCCATCTTCTAATAGCTTTTCCTTAATAGTAGGGCAGATATGTGAAAAAGATGTTCCATTCTGGCAGAAAGCATGAAATTTGGCATATAGGTGGTTTAAGGTATTCTGATCATAATTACAAGCGGTGCCACGTGATTCTACCAAGGCAACCCATTCAAAATGGCGGATTCAAAATGGCCGCCTTCCCAGCGGAAAATTCGCATTACTCAAGCTCTAGATGGAGTAGAGAGATGGGATTAATGTCAAGTTAGGGGTTTCATGGGTCAATCGTTATAATTCTACTCACTACAATACTCTAAATATGTAAATATCAATCCTTCCATAGCAACCAGCTGTGTTTGATGTCAAAAGACGGTGGCTCTTTAAGATGTGTTATCTAAAAGATCAATCTCTTGAGAACAAAAGCAATATAGCATCTAGAAATAGTTTAAATTACTTGATTTCTTAATATCGAACCAAGTAATGGTTGTCATAGATACGTTCAATTATCCTATTAGAGTATGCAAGGCTATACATGATGCTGTTGATTGTTGAATCATGATTCACAGACGTCACACGCACTGTGCACCGCATGAGCACAACTGTGTACAAGGTAAGTTGAATTTATAGCATTTGCATCTGCCAGTGCAATTACTTTTGCAAGCACATTTCACGAGTTCCCGGCGTGCCTTAGATGCGTCTGCAAGCAAACTCCATTGCGGTGACCAAGTGTCTCCATCTCTGACTCAAACCCAGTCAGCTGGCAATGGCGTTTTTGCAGTTGCGTGGAGTGATTGGCCCCAAAGATGACCTGCCTGGAATGCAACACGTTTGGTGTGTTGCAGCAGAGCTGCACTGGTCGGAGGAATGTTTTCTAGCTGCCTGTTGCCAAAAGCGAAAAGCCGTTTTCATGCCTCATTAACCTTTGACAATGGTGATGAGCGTTTATACAGTAGTACGACAAACCTCTCCAGCGTTTCCATGTCATTGTCACACAGAGACGCCGAGGTATCAGACAGTCTCCTAAATAGTGACTTGAATAGATCTGAAGTCCTCCAAACTTCCCATGCTGTCTTCTTGCCAATCCCACAAAATGCAGACACAGTGTCAGACCCAGAGAAAGCATGCATAAATAGCAGTCCTTGTGACGCTTCTGCACCCAGAATTGTTGCGATGCCATGAGCTGATACATAGCGGAAGGTCTTCCCATGGCCAAATGCGACCCAGAGATCACACCCATGAAGAAAGTTTGCTGTCCATATGGCTAGGACTACGACATCTGTATCTGTAGCATGAATCATTATTGTTCGATAACCTTGGTGATATGCATGGAAGGAATGGAGCAACATTCTACCATCTGCTTCATCTTGCATGTGTAATTCGGATCGACCGGTCAGATACCGGCCGTACCAGCTAAGCTGGGTACGCGCCGCCCGTCCTGGATTCGTTTCCTGAACACGCCCCTCTGGGTAGAGCCATAAGCGTATATAGGCCTATGGGAGAGATAGTGTGTCGAAAAACGACTAAGTTTGTTAAAACGCATGATGCGCATGCGCGCGCCGAGACGCTGTTTATATGGAGCACGTAGTTACGACCTAGATAGGATGGGGCTTTTAGTGTACCGAGATGGTACCATGTAATCCTTATTAATTGCCTATTCCCGTTAAATCTGGCATTTATCAAGACCAGAATTCAACGGGCTTTTCAAAACTGTAAACCATTTCAAAATCGGTCAGACCCAGAGAAAGCATGCATAAATAGCAGTCCTTGTGACGCTTCTGCACCCAGAACTGTTGCAATGCCATGAGCTGATACATAGCGGAAGGTCTTCCCATGGCCAAATGCGACCCAGAGATCACACCCATGAAGAAAGTTTGCTGTCCATATGGCTAGGACTACGACATCTGTATCTGTAGCATGAATCATTATTGTTCGATAACCTTGGTGATATGCATGGAAGGAATGGAGCAACATTCTACCATCTGCTTCATCTTGCATGTGTAATTCGGATCGACCGGTCAGATACCGGCCGTACCAGCTAAGCTGGGTACGCGCCGCCCGTCCTGGATTCGTTTCCTGAACACGCCCCTCTGGGTAGAGCCATAAGCGTATATAGGCCTATGGGAGAGATAGTGTGTCGAAAAACGACTAAGTTTGTTAAAACGCATGATGCGCATGCGCGCGCCGAGACGCTGTTTATATGGAGCACGTAGTTACGACCTAGATAGGATGGGGCTTTTAGTGTACCGAGATGGTACCATGTAATCCTTATTAATTGCCTATTCCCGTTAAATCTGGCATTTATCAAGACCAGAATTCAACTGTCTTTTCAAAACTGTAAACCATTTCAAAATCGGTCAGACCCAGAGAAAGCATGCATAAATAGCAGTCCTTGTGACGCTTCTGCACCCAGAACTGTTGCAATGCCATGAGCTGATACATAGCGGAAGGTCTTCCCATGGCCAAATGCGACCCAGAGATCACACCCATGAAGAAAGTTTGCTGTCCATATGGCTAGGACTACGACGTCTGTATCTGTAGCATGAATCATTATTGTTCGATAACCTTGGTGATATGCATG
This sequence comes from Chaetoderma sp. LZ-2023a, assembly GCA_034401795.1. Classification (NCBI taxonomy): domain Eukaryota; kingdom Metazoa; phylum Mollusca; class Caudofoveata; order Chaetodermatida; family Chaetodermatidae; genus Chaetoderma; species Chaetoderma sp. LZ-2023a. The sequence goes on from CM067364.1 coordinate 80,671,525, forward strand.
GAAGGAATGGAGCAACATTCTACCATCTGCTTCATCTTGCATGTGTAATTCGGATCGACCGGTCAGATACCGGCCGTACCAGCTAAGCAGGGTACGCGCCGCCCGTCCTGGATTCGTTTCCTGAACACGCCCCTCTGGGTAGAGCCATAAGCGTATATAGGCCTATGGGAGAGATAGTGTGTCGAAAAACGACTAAGTTTGTTAAAACGCATGGTGCGCATGCGCGCGCCGAGACGCTGTTTATATGGAGCACGTAGTTACGACCTAGATAGGATGGCGCTTTTAGTGTACCGAGATGGTACCATGTAATCCTTATTAATTGCCTATTCCCGTTAAATCTGGCATTTATCAAGACCAGAATTCAACGGGCTTTTCAAAACTGTAAACCATTTCAAAATCGGTTGAGAAATGGCTGAGTTATCCAGGGAAAACTCTTCATGATTATCTTCAAAATATTGCCGTGACGTCATAACCACGTGGACGCAACACTTCTAGAATGTTCTAGAGCGTTCGACTGCGCTATTATTAGCTGCGCGTTGATTGGCTGTTGCTCGAACGATGATTGGATGGAGCCTGCGCCTGTGACGTCACGAGGAGTATAAAAGGAGGAGCGATCCAGAGAGCATCCTCGTCCAGGGGCCGAACAGGTTGGACCTGTACTAGCTACGATCGACAGATATTACGCATATGACTTCAGTTTTCGTCGCGTTCCAGTAGCTACCAGTAGCCAACCCACCGCAGTAAAAACAATTGAGCAAACTCCCTACTTACGGGAGTAATTTGAAACTTCTGATAATTGTTCACGAAGATTAACATCTACATTCGGAACACAAATTTGCGGTGAGGCCTTTACGGCCTGCATATGTGCGTCTATAGATGTAGAGGCAGGATGTTCTTTGATGGATGACTCGCCGGATCTGCCGGCCATGCCCAAAAGTGGTATTTCAATCGCCGCCGCATTAATCGTGTAGGTTTTTTCTACTTTCGACCGCAGCAAGTAAACTCTGCCCGGTGCGTCTTCAGAGCTGGCTGACGTCAGTACCCAGCACCGTGAAGCTTTGTTTTGTATCCTCGTTTGCCTCTGACAACCCCGCTAGTGATGGGTTGTTTACACCTTCCATCCGTGCCATCGGTGTACGGGAACTTTCTTCACCACGTAGTTCTATCGTATCTTTTACTGACTGCTCGTTAGACATTCTATTAGGCCTACAGTACTGAGTGATGTACTCCTCCCGCCATGAGTGTTCTTGCAGAAGTCTTGTCTGCGGAAAACAGCTTGCGGGAACCAACCTGCGGGAACTTTGCAGCTTCCGGAGAGCGCATCATCTCACGTCGACTATGGATTGACGTATCAATTTCAGTAACACGGTAGCCTAACTTAGGAATGACTACCAAGTATTCAAGTAACTATACTTCACAGTTTAATTATTTCTCTATATAGGTTTTGTTAATTATATTATCGGTAAGAACGGCCCCGATGACTAAAAGGAACCGTAACGGTCTTAGGTCCGCTAGTTGTAATTTCTGTATTTGTTGATAATTATTCTCATTTTCCTCAATGTGTTGCTAACCGCACTATAGTAGGTTCGTTAACATGTACTGTTATATATATATATATATATATATATATATATATATATATATATATATATATATATATATATATATATATATATATCTTGATCATTTGACACCATATTGCTTGTTCTGGTTAGATTATGTATATATATGGCCAGTGGCCATCCGTTCATATGTTTTGTTTTTTCATAGAAAATATAGGACTGCAGTGCACGTAGGAAACACTATACAGCAACACTTTTATATGCAACACTTTCTCCCGCCACCAACACTTTTTCACTGAGGTCGCTGTCCATGCTACAACTCTGTTTACCCCGGCATGCTACCAACTAAACCATTTTCTATTCAGCTCAATAGGATAGGTTTGAAATGATTAGAGACACTTTCTTCATTACATACTGTGTAATATATTCTTCTCTTCCGGTAGTGCGATAATCTAGCCCCACACTCCGGTAAGACTCATACGTAAGATTTTGTCTCTCTTCGTGCTGTGGTGACACCTTCCCGAGACGGAGGCCCGCGCGAGGCACTTGCCTCTCACAAGGATTCAGCGACGACGGTCCATGCCGGGATAATACTCCTCACCCAAAACTTGCACTAGGGGTAGTGCCCGCATGAGGCACATAACTTTTCGTCCGAGATAACCTTCTTCCTTTCAGCATAGAGGTATAATAACTTATATTAAGTTAACTAGTTAAGTCTCGTGTACGGGAGCCTCCCTTGCGGATATACCTCTGTGGACCTACGAGTCTGTATGGTACCCCGGGGAGCCCCATGTTTAAAAGTTCATCTACCTGTCTCTATGTCTCCTATTTTCGTATGCTCTTGCTGTAGTGTTATCTAGCATATTTATAATTGTTTAGGTAAACTCATTGTATAGACTTATATTTTTAGGTCACCAAATCATATCTTGTAAGTCCATAGATCACGAAATTGCTATGGACAGGCATACTGGTGACACACACTCGTGGGATGAGACAGTTGTGTTTACTGTTTGCGACGATGATCGCATGGCCCCACCGGAATGATTGAGTTCCACCGGCCTTAGGAGCCGGTTTTTGTTTCCCGCAGGGCAGTGTCGTACAAGGTCCGTCACCCCGAGACCGGATGCTAACCAGCGTCATCACTCGTCGTGCACTTGCGGCACGGCGAGTTGACATACTACACTGGAACGGCCCGACACTACCCGGCGAGCTACACATGCATGGCGCATTTTCCTCACATGTTGTGACGAGTATCTTTCCTTCTCGTAGCTAGAATGACTCCAATGTATGTGCGAGAAAGGTTAAGAGGCCTGTTTTGTTTGCATCAACTCGTAGGATAGTTTTCCAATTTTGAGGGAGTCTTGTACTCGATGCAACACGAAGAGCTTCAACATGTCCCCGTAATTCTCTATCCTGAGTCTTTAAGCTTCCCGCCTTATACACGCCCCATACAACATCCAATCTATTACACGTCTGTAGTTG
>CM067364.1:80687068-80693259 GCA_034401795.1 Chaetoderma sp. LZ-2023a
TGCTCTATTTTTAAGACCACTGCAGATTCTATTTTACGCTGTGATATTGCAGTGTTCATTGTCTTTTGAGAGTTTTATAGGTTTCTGTCATGTTGAGCTTAGCCATAACTTTTCCATATCTGTTCTAGCTATTATTATAACGGTATTCGGTATCATATCGGTATACCATGAAGCATACACGTACAATAGCTCACATGGACATTGGTTTACCTTTACAGTCATTAGTTTTCGCATCAAACCAGTAGCCCGCTGGACATGAGCAATAGTATGAGCCTATTGTATTGTGACAGACCAGCCCTCCGCATGGAGACGTTTCCAGACATTCGTTTGTATCTGAAAGAATAAGTAGCATAATCAATTATTCGCTTGTTTACTAGCATATTCATTCATGCGTTCCTTCATTCGTTCGTTTTTCATTATTCGTTCACCGTTCATTAGTTGGTTGGTTGGTTGGTTCGTTCGTTCGTTCGTTTGTTTCGTTCATTCGTTCATTCGTTCGTTCGTCCGTTCGTTCATTGATTTGTTGGTTGTTCAATCGTCCATTCATTCGTCTGTTCATTTGCTTGTTTATTCGTTTGTTCGTTCGTTAGTTTGTTCGTTCGTTCATTCGTTCGTTCGTTCGTTCGTTCATTCATTCGTTCGTTCGTTCGTTCGTTCATTCGTTCGTTAGTTCATTCATTTGTTCTTTCTTTCATTTATTCGTTCATTCGTTCGTTTGTTTGTTCATACGTTCATTCGGGTGTTCCTTCATTCAATGCATTCATTCATTCAACCTGTCATTCATTCATTCATTCATTCATTCATTCATTCATTCATTCATTCATTCATTCATGCATTCGTTCATTCATTCTTTCTTCGTTCATTCGTTCGTTCATTAAGTTGGTCGTACCTTCATTGGTTCGTTGGTTGGTTGCTTTGTTCTTTCGTTCATTTGTTCATTCATTTATTCATTCATTTGTTCGGTCGTTCGTTCGTTCATTCGATGATTTGTTTGTTTGTTTCTTTGTTCATTCATTTGTTCATTTATTCATTTGTTCGTACATTCGTTTATTCGTTTGTCCGGCCGTTCGTTTGTTTATTTATTTATTTATTCGTGTGTCATTAATTAATTCGTTCGTTCGTTCATTCCTTCATCCGTTCGTTCGTTTGTACGCCCATTCGTTCATTTGCAAATTAGCTCACCTGTGCAGTTACCCGTGCTCTCGCGAGAGAAGCCATCATTGCAAAAGCAGCCAAAGAATCGTGTGGGTGTAAGCTGTGTAGTAGTCCCGGCTTTGTTCACCTGTGTATAATAACACAGTTCATTTTCTGAACGGGTGGTGAACATATCTAGAAAATAATAATAACAATAATAATAATAATAATAATAATAATAATAGTAATAATAATAATAATAATAATAATAATATTAATAATAATAATAATAATAACAATAATAATAATAATAATAATAATAATAATAATAATAATAATAATAATAATAATAATGATGATGATGATGACGATGACGATGGCGATGATGAGGATGAGGATGAGGATGACCATGGCGATGACGATGACGATCATGATGACGATGACGATCATGATGACGATGACGATGACGATGATGATGATGATTCTTGTGATGTTGACGATGATGATGATCATGGTGACGATGACGACGACGATGGCGATGACGATGACGACCATGATGATGATGATAATGATACTTGTGTTAAGATTTGAACCAAGTCAGATTAGCATAGTTATTGAAATACCACTCTGAGGGAGCAAACCCTCGCAAGGAAGGATGCACGCAGGGACGCACGCTGGGACGCACGCAGGGACTCACGCAGGGTCGCACGCAGACACGCTCGCACACACGCTCGCACGCACGCACGCAGGGACGCGCGCAGACACGCTCGCACACACGCTCGCACACACGCACGCAGGCGTGTGCACAAATATAATACCCACTTCTCCTTACGAGGCGAAGGTAATAAGTCGATGCCTCTCTTGCCACTAGGCGTGCCACTTGGTTTATTTGTATAATTTAAGGATTCACATTTACCAACATAGATACCGCTACAGTAAAATTAATTTCAAAATATTAGAGCTGACGCTATTTTTCATTAACACGATTTTTTTTTATCAATGTACGTGCCCAGATCCACGCCACTCCACCGGCCAAAACCTTTTTCCAACAGAGGACATGTACGGTACAGTACATCTCCTAAATAAGTTAACATGTTTCCAAAACAGTTAGTTTGTAAAATTTTGAACACAATGCGAGAAATCTTCTGCACCATTGAATATTTTGAAATTAATTTGATTGGAAGCCATTGTTGCCTTAGGCTGTCTTAGGTAGCAATGTTTTCAAGTTAAATTAAGTCCAAAAATGATTCATCAGTGTGTTTGATTTTGGTTTGGCAACACGTGAAGTTATTTGTGAGCCGTATTGTATATCGATATATCGCTATTTTCATTAACGACTTATCGTGATATTATCGCGCGCAATATCGTACATCACTATTAGGCCATCAGTCCGTTGGTCGATCGGTCGGTTGGTCAGTTTTACCCTTCCAGAGTATCCATCTATCAATCTGACGTCATATAACGTCATAATAAGCTAAGCGGCGTGTAGGATGGTGTCATAATCATTACGTCATAAATGATTATATATAGTCCGTCTTTAACTATTAATAGTCCGACACGTTGTACGAATTGTATGTCTCCGCTGTTTAATAAACATGTTGTTGAATATTTTGAAACTAAGCCAGGTCAAATTAGTTGCAAAATATTCAATAACATAAATGTATAGTTTTCTGGAAATTGATAGTCAGGGAGTGCATGGATCGATCGATCCCAACACGAGCGACGTGTGGATGGAGCTTAGCTAGAAATGGGCGGGCATAGCTAAAAATGGAAAGGTACATTCTATTTACATTTCCAACAACGCCGCGTCTATAGTCTATAGTAATAACCAGGAGATAGTATAGGCTATTGAGATATAAATTAGGATTGCGAGTCATCAAGCAATTAACTTTTTCTTTCACATTCCAATATCAAATACCTATGCATGATAATTGTCCCAAGTACATCCGTGTTAGTTTTTGCTTAAGCAGAACGTGTTAATTCTTAGCATTCCGCATTCGCATTAGAGAGAGAGAGAGAGAGAGAGAGAGAGAGAGAGAGAGAGAGAGAGAGAGAGAGAGATAGAGAGAGAGAGAGGGCCAAGCGGGCAGGCGGTCGAGGCGGGCGGGCGGGCGGGAAGGTGGGCGTGCGTGCGTGCGTGCGTGCGTGCGTGCGTGCGTGCGTGCGTGCGTGCGTGCGTGCGTGCGTGCGTGCGTGCGTGCGTGCGTGCGTGCGTGCGTGCGTGTGTTCAGATGGGGAGTGAGTGAAGGAGACCGACCGACCGAACGAACGACCCACTGACCCACCGGCAGGCAGGCTGGTTGTCAGGCAGGCAGGCAGGCAGGCAGGCAGACATACAGACAGGCAGCCGCAGGCAGGAATGCGGGCAGGCAGGCAGGCTGGCAGGGGTATTGCCTGTTTTATCCAGGAAATATAGGTGATTGCACCAGGATGTTCTTAGTGAGTGGAATAAAATTACGTGATGGCGGTGGCAATTATGAAAACCTCCTCTTTTTGTATTAATTAGAATAAGAAGACAAATGTGAATATACACGTCGTTAATCGTCAATCTGAGAGTGCTACAGACGTGGTCATAGTTCATAAGGCTAATTCATGTCGCCGTCAACGCATTATCAGAAATATAAATACGATTTATTAATGACTTTTTTAGCGTATGTAAATTAACTGTAAAATCATTAATTGCATATGTCTAGAACAGGAACTGAGGTACTGGAATAGGGCAAAATGTTCTCCGTCCGGCTCACTTGCTCGTTCGTCGGCGTGCACGACTACCCAACCGCACGCCCACCCACCCGTTCGTCCGTCCGCCCATGCATCATCCATAAATGATGTTGATGATATTTATGATGATGATTGATGATGATGATGATGATGATGATGATGATGATGATGGTGGTGATGATAGTGGTGGTGATGGTGGTGGTGGAGGTGGTGGTGCGGATTTTAGGTTATAATCTAATTCATGGTGTCAGTAAGTTCATTAGCAAAACGTGAGTCAACATCTCCGAATGCAAATTTCTAGTTTTCATTGAAGAAATGTCAAAAACCGTGCGTCCATGAAAAATTGCAGCGTACATACAGATATGAATCTTTTTCAGAATAATCTATTTAATGATTTACATCGCTAGTGAGTGTAAGCGATGAGACACACGCGCACACACGCGCGCACACACGCACACACACACACACGCGCGCGCGCGCACACACACACACACACGCCCACGTACATCCAATTTCGATTTCACGTTTATTCGATAACTTCTTCAGAAGTGAACGAAACATATATACATGAAACATACATACAATGGCAGTTACATATCTTAATAAATATTTAAACTTGTACAATTTTCTTAGACATGTAGGACTTATATAAATACGTAGTGATGTAAAGGTCGTACAGATGATCGAGATGATGCTGATGATGGTGGTGCTAGTGGCGGCGGTGGTGGTGGGGGTGGCGAAGGCGGCGGTGGTGGTGGTAGTGGTGGTGGGTGGCGTCGGCGATAGTGGTGGTGGTGGTCGTGGCGTCGGCGGTGGTGGCGTTGGTGGTGGTGGTGTTGGTGTTGGTGGTGGTGGTGGTGGCGGCGGTGGTGGTGTTGGTGGTAGTGCTCGAGGTGGTGGTGGTGATGGTGATGGTAGTGGTGGTGGTGGCGGCGGCGTTGCTGTTGGTGGTGGTGGTGGTGGTAGTGGTGGTGGTGTTGGTGGTGGGGTGGCAGTGGTGGTGATGGTAGTAGTGTGATGATAAGGATGATGATGATGATGATGATGATGGTGATGCTCTGTATGACTGTTACACGAGAGCACTCGCACTCACACGTAAGCATACATATGCACGCAGAAACGTGCATTTTACAAATCCACATATATGTACACAAGCATTCACCCGCACACGTGCACACACTAACCTTCACACGTGCACACACTCACCCGCACACACGCTCAAAGACACTTACCATTACAGTCGGGTCTGAGAGTTAAGTTGCATCGACACACAATGATTTGTAATATGGGTCCTGAGTCTCCTCACAGACACTCTTAGCATTGTGTGGCCAGCAGCCAAACTGATCAACCGAGCAGTAAACTGAAAGAAATTAAAATAATAATAATAATAATAATAATAATAATAATAATAATAATAATAATAATAATAATAATAATAATAATAATAATAATAATCAGAACCGTTCAAGAACAGCTATGCTGCTTCAAAGAGTACTGGTCGCTTGATCAATGGACCGTTCCAGTTTTAGCTATGCCCCATCCATCCTTAATTAAGCTACCTTCCTACCCCTTGCCCCCACACCCCCGCTCGTGTTGGGATCGATCGATCCCTGAACATCTTGACTATCAATTTCCATAAAGCCAGACGGGGAAACCGGTTGAATATTTTGAAACTAATTTGATTGGTTGTAGTTGCTCAGCAACAGCGCCCATTCAAATTAATTTCAAAATATTCAACATGATGGTTCTTAAATAGCAAACACATACAATTCGTACAACGTTTCTGACTATTAAGCGTTAAAGATGGGCTTGATAGAATCATTCATGGCGTCATGATTACGACGTAAGCATACACGTCACGTAGTTGATTATGACGGTATATGATTGAGTGAGGGAATGTATTCATAAATTCTGATTGCTGCATTACTGTAGATATTAACTTGACTCAAAGAAGCTTGATTGGGTCTTTCTGACTGGTCATATTCCACATTTTCAGCTAGATTCGTGCCGGATTCCAAAGAGATAAAAGTGCATGCGTTATTTGACGCCATGAACGCGGTCGCCAATCGAACATGGGACACTTTCGAAAGTGCAAAATCCGAGATCCAGGGGAAAAACTGCCTATATGCATACAGCTTTGCCATCCAAATCCATCAAATAAAAAAGTACAAAATGCTAATAACGTTCTCCAAATTTCAGCCAGATCAGTTCAGGATTTTCCAGAGAAGATACATTAATTAGAAATGGCATCATCAACATGGCCGCCAAACCGTTTATCAGACATGTTCCAAAATGCCAAAATTTGAGTTGGGAGTTGAAATGACTTATAGGAAGAC
>CM067364.1:80693759-80883759 GCA_034401795.1 Chaetoderma sp. LZ-2023a
CATCATCATCATCATCATCATCATCATCATCATCATCATCATCATCATCATTATTAGTGCTACCGTACCATTACTACCAGCCCTAAACGACCCCAATCTACCCTTAACCATTATAGACATTGGCAAGGTCCTGTCTCCTCGTCTCAAAATACGAAAGGCTAACGAAAAGAGACGAAGAGTCCGTTCCGCTAGTCAGTCTATCACTAGTTCACCCACCCCTCCCCACAACATAGCCCCACCCCTCCATCCTTATGGTCTCTCTCCTGGCTTCAAGTGCAATACGTTAAATTGCTTGCTTTAGCTATAGAATCGTGTTCCTCTATTTATGTGCTCATTCTTACACTTAAAACGAGTATAAAAGATTACCATGGCAACTACCTTAGGCTATTGATATGCATATTTTTGGTTCATTAATTTCACCTCTCCGTTTATAGAGTGTTAAATGTATTATATATTCAGGCTTCGGTACAAACCTATGTATAAATCCCGAGTCAAGTATTTTATTATACATCCGGGCTTCGGTACAAACCTATGTATAAATCCCGATTCAAGGTTTTTTTTAACATAAGACAATATATTTGTATCAGGATCTCTTTAATTGATTTGATTAAATTATTTTCCGGTATGATTTTGAGTCATTCGTGCTCTATTTTTAAGACCACTGCAGATTCTATTTTACGCTGTGATATTGCAGTGTTCATTGTCTTTTTGAGAGTTTTATAGGTTTCTGTCATGTTGAGCTTAGCCATAACTTTTCCATATCTGTTCTAGCTATTATTATAACGGTATTCGGTATCATATCGGTATACCATGAAGCATACACGTACAATAGCTCACATGGACATTGGTTTACCTTTACAGTCATTAGTTTTCGCATCAAACCAGTAGCCCGCTGGACATGAGCAATAGTACGAGCCTATTGTATTGTGACAGACCAGCCCTCCGCATGGAGACGTTTCCAGACATTCGTTTGTATCTGAAAGAATAAGTAGCATAATCAATTATTCGCTTGTTTACTAGCATATTCATTCATGCGTTCCTTCATTCGTTCGTTTTTCATTATTCGTTCACCGTTCATTAGTTGGTTGGTTGGTTGGTTGGTTGACTGGTTGGTTGGTTGGTTGGTTGGTTGGTTGGTTGGTTGGTTGGTTCGTTCGTTCGTTTGTTTCGTTCATTCGTTCATTCGTTCGTTCGTCCGTTCGTTCATTGATTTGTTGGTTGTTCAATCGTCCATTCATTCGTCTGTTCATTTGCTTGTTTATTCGTTTGTTCACTCGTTTGTTCGTTCGTTAGTTTGTTCGTTCGTTCATTCGTTCGTTCGTTCATTCGTTCGTTAGTTCGTTCGTTCGTTCGTTCGTTCGTTCGTTCGTTCGTTAGTTCATTCATTTGTTCTTTCTTTCATTTATTCGTTCATTCGTTCGTTTGTTTGTTCATACGTTCATTCGGGTGTTCCTTCATTCAATGCATTCATTCATTCAACCTGTCATTCATTCATTCATTCATTCATTCATGCATTCATTCATTCATTCATTCTTGGTTCATTCGTTCGTTCATTAAGTTGGTCGTACCTTCATTGGTTCTTTGGTTGGTTGCTTTGTTCTTTCGTTCATTTGTTCATTCATTTATTCATTCATTTGTTCGGTCGTTCGTTCGTTCATTCGTTCATTCGATGATTTGTTTGTTTGTTTCTTTGTTCATTCATTTGTTCATTTATTCATTTGTTCGTACATTCGTTTATTCGTTTGTCCGGCCGTTCGTTTGTTTATTTATTTATTTATTCGTGTGTTCATTAATTAATTCGTTCGTTCGTTCATTCCTTCATCCGTTCGTTCGTTTGTACGCCCATTCGTTCATTTGCAAATTAGCTCACCTGTGCAGTTACCCGTGCTCTCGCGAGAGAAGCCATCATTGCAAAAGCAGCCAAAGAATCGTGTGGGTGTAAGCTGTGTAGTAGTCCCGGCTTTGTTCACCTGTGTATAATAACACAGTTCATTTTCTGAACGGGTGGTGAACATATCTAGAAAATAATAATAATAATAATAATAATGATAATAATAATAATAATAATAATAATAATAATAATAATATTAATAATAATAATAATAATAATAATAATAATAATAATAATAATAATAATAATAATGATGATGACGATGACGATGGCGATGATGAGGATGAGGATGACCATGACGATGACGATGACGATCATGATGACGATGACGATGACGATCATGATGACGATGACGATGACGATGATGATGATGATGATGATGATGATGATGATGATTCTTGTGATGTTGACGATGATGATGATCATGGTGACGATGACGACGACGATGACGATGGCGATGACGATGACGACCATGATGATGATGATGATACTTGTGCTAAGATTTGAACCAAGTCAGATTAGCATAGTTATTGAAATACCACTCTGAGGGAGCATACCCTCGCAAGGAAGGACGCACGCAGGGACGCACGCTGAGACGCACGCAGGGACTCACGCAGGGTCGCACGCAGACACGCTCGCACACACGCTCGCACGCACGCACGCAGGGACGCGCGCAGACACGCTCGCACACACGCTCGCTCACACGCACGCAGGCGTGTGCACAAATATAATACCCACTTCTCCTTACGAGGCGCAGGTAATAAGTCGATGCCTCTCTTGCCACTAGGCGTGCCACTTGGTTTATTTGTATAATTTAAGGATCCACATTTACCCACATAGATACCGCTACAGTAAAATTAATTTCAAAATATTAGAGCTGACGCTATTTTTCATTAACACGATTTTTTTTTATCAATGCACGTGCCAAGATCCACGCCACTCCACCGGCCAAAACCTTTTTCCAACAGAGGACATGTACGGTACATCTCCTAAATAAGTTAACATGTTTCCAAAACAGTTAGTTTGTAAATTTTTGAACACAATGCGAGAAATCTTCTGCACCATTGAATATTTTGAAATTAATTTGATTGGAAGCCATTGTTGCCTTGGGCTGTCTTAGGTAGCAATGTTTTCAAGTTAAATTAAGTCCAAAATATTCATCAGTGTGTTTGATTTTGGTTTGGCAACACGTGAAGTTATTTGTGAGCCGTATTGTATATCGATATATCGCTATTTTCATTAACGACTTATCGTGATATTATCGCGCGCAATATCGTACATCACTATTAGGCCATCAGTCCGTTGGTAGATCGGTCGGTTGGTCAGTTTTACCCTTCCAAAGTATCCATCTATCAATCTGACGTCATATAACGTCATAATAAGCTAAGCGGCGTGTAGGATGGCGTCATAATCATTACGTCATAAATGATTATATATGGTCCGTCTTTAACTATTAATAGTCCGACACGTTGTACGAATTGTATGTCCCCGCTATTTAATAAACATGTTGTTGAATATTTTGAAAATAAGCCCGGTCAAATTAGTTCCAAAATATTCAATAACTTAAATGTATAGTTTTCTGGAAATTGATAGTCAGGGAGTGCATAGATCGATCGATCCAAACACGAGCGACGTGTGGATGGAGCTTAGCTAGAAATGGGCGGGGCATAGCTAAAAATGGAAAGGTACATTCTATTTACATTTCCAACAACGCCGCGTCTATAGTAATAACCAGGAGATAGTATAGGCTATTGAGATATAAATTAGGATTGCGAGTCATCAAGCAATTAACTTTTTCTTTCACATTCCAATATCAAATACCTATGCATGATAATTGTCCCAAGTACATCCGTGTTAGTTTTTGCTTAAGCAGAACGTGTTAATTCTTAGCATTCCGCATTCGCATTAGAGAGAGAGAGAGAGAGAGAGAGAGAGAGAGAGAGAGAGGGCCAAGCGGGCAGGCGGTCGAGCGGGCGGGCGGGCTGGAAGGTGGGCAGGCGTTGTGCGTGCGTGCGTGCGTGCGTGTGTGTTCAGATGGGGAGTGAGTGAAGGAGACCGACCGACCGAACGAACGACCCACTGACCCACCGGCAGGCAGACTGGTTGTCAGGCAGGCAGGCAGACATACAGACAGGCAGCCGCAGGCAGGAATGCGGGCAGGCAGGCAGGCTGGCTGGCAGGGGTTTTGCCTGTTTTATCCAGGAAATATAGGTGATTGCACCAGGATGTTCTTAGTGAGTGGAATAAAATTAAGTGATGGCGGTGGCAATTATGAAAACCTCTTCTTTTTGTATTTAATTAGAATAAGAAGACAAATGTGAATATACACGTCGTTAATCGTAAATTTGAGAGTGCTACAGACGTGGTCATAGTTCATAGGCTAATTCAATGTCGCCGTCAACGCATTATCAGAAATATAAATACGATTTATTAACGACTTTTTTAGCGTATGTAAATTAACTGTAAAATCATTAATTGCATATGTCTAGAACAGGAACTGAGGTACTGGGAATAGGGCAAAATGTTCTCCGTTCGGCTCACTTGCTCGTTCGTCGGCGTGCACGACTACCCAACCGCACGCCCACCCACCCGTTCGTCCGTCCGCCCATGCATCATCCATAAATGATGTTGATGATATTTATGATGATGATTGATGATGATGATGATGATGATGATGATAGTGGTGGTGGAGGTGGTGGTGATGATGATGATGATGATGATGATGATGATGATGATGATGATGATGATCCGGATTATAGGTCAAAGGTTCTATAATCTAATTCATGGTGTCAGTAAGTTCATTAGCAAAACGGAACGTGAAGGCGTGAGTCAACATCTCCGAATGCAAATTTCTAGTTTTCATTGAAGAAATGTAAAAAACCGTGCGTCCATGAAAAATTGCAGCGTACATACAGATATGAATCTTTTTCAGAATAATCTATTTAATGATATGCATCGCTAGTGAGTGTAAGCGATGAGACACACGCGCACACGCGCGCGCGCACACGCACACACACACGCGCACACACGCGCGCGCGCACACACACACACGCGCACGTACATCCAATTTCAATTTCACGTTTATTCGATAACTTCTTCAGAAGTGAACGAAACATATATACATGAAACATACATACAATGGCGGTTACATATCTTAATAAATATTTAAACTTGTAAAATTTTCTTAGACATGTAAGACTCATATAAATACGTAGTGATGTAAAGGTCGTACAGATGATCGAGATGATGATGATGGTGGTGCTAGTGGCGGTGGTGGTGGGGGGTGGCGAAGGCGGCGGCGGCGGCGGTGGTGGTGGTGGTAGTGGTGATGGTGGCGTCGGCGATAGTGGTGGTGGTGGTGGTGGTGGTGGTGGTGGTGGTGGTGGTGGTGGTGGTGGCGTCGGCGGTGGCGGCGTTGGTGGTGTTGGTGTTGGTGGTGGTGGTGGTGTCGGCGGTGGTGGTGTTGGTGGTAGTGCTGGAGGTGGTGGTGGTGATGGTGGTGGCAGTGGTGGTGATGGTAGTAGTGTGATGATAAGGATGATGATGATGATGATGATGATGATAAGGATGATGATGATGATGATGATGATGATGGTGATGCTCTGTATGACTGTTACACGAGAGCCCTAGCACTCACACGTAAGCATACATATGCACGCAGAAACGTGCATTTTACAAATCCACATATATGTACACAAGCATTCACCCGCACACGTGCACACACTAACCTTCACACGTGCACACACTCACCCGCACCCCCGCTCAAAGACACTCACCATTACAGTCGGGTCTGAGAGTTAAGTTGCATCGACACACAAATGATTTGTAATATGGGTCCTGAGTCTCCTCACAGACACTCTTAGCATTGTGTGGCCAGCAGCCAAACTGATCAACCGAGCAGTAAACTGAAAGAAATTAAAATAATAATAATAATAATAATAATAATAATAATAATAATAATAATAATAATAATAATAATAATAATAATAATAATAATAATAATAATAATCAGAACCGTTCAAGAACAGCTATGCTGCTTCAAAGAGTACTGGTCGCTTGATCAATGGACCGTTCCAGTTTTAGCTATGCCCCATCCATCCTTAATTAAGCTACCTCCCCCACCCCTTGCCCCCACACCCCGCTCGTGTTGGGATCGATCGATCCCTGAACATCTTGACTATCAATTTCCATAAAGCCAGACGGGGAAACCGGTTGAATATTTTGAAACTAATTTGATTGGTTGTAGTTGCTCAGCAACAGCGCCCATTCAAATTAGTTTCAAAATATTCAACATCATGGTTCTTAAATAGTAAACACATACAATTCGTACAACGTGTCTGACTATTAAGCGTTAAAGACGGGCTTAATAGAATCATTTGTGGCGTCATGATTATGGCGTAAGCATACACGTCACGTAGTTGATTATGACGGTATATGATTGAGTGAGGAAATGTATTCATAAATTCTGATTGCTGCATTACTGTAGATATTAACTTGACTCAAAGAAGCTTGATTGGGTCTTTCTGGCTGGTCATATTCCACATTTTCAGCTAGATTCGTGCCGGATTCCAAAGAGATAAAAGTGCATGCGTTATTTGACGCCATGAACGCGGTCGCCAATCGAACATGGGACACTTTCAAAAGTGCAAAATCCGAGATCCAGGGGGAAAACAGCCTATAGGCATACAGCTTTGCCATCCAAATCCATCAAATAAAAAAGTACAAAATGCTAATAACGTTCTCCAAATTTCAGCCAGATCAGTTCAGGATTTCCAGAGAAGATACATTAATTAGAAATGGCATCATCAACATGGCCGCCAAACCGTTTATCAGACATGTTCCAAAATGCCAAATTTGAGTTGGGAGTTGAAATGACTTATAGGAAGACATTATTTCCATAAAACTCCCATCAAATAAAAAAATTCAAAATGGCCGCCAAAAATCTCTCATTTCATTGGTCCATGATGGCTATGTTTGTAAAACTATTAACTATTAGGGAAATCGGATCAGAAGTTCTGAAGGAGAACTTTATTTTGTGATTTATGAGGTCATCAACATGGCCGCCAAGCACCATAGCCAATCATCTTCTCTTGAATAAATCCTCTTAGAGTACGTATGTTGAGCTTAGGATCACTATGACTTCAATGAAACCTCTTTATATTGCGACAGTGAAAGTATATCGGAAATTGATAATAAGGCCCACCAAGGTATATTTAGCCAAATTAACTATTCACCTTTGGGAATGATTGTACATAATCTGAATACAGAAATCGACAGGTATACCTATAATCAGTGAAAATGGATATAAACTTCAAAGGGGTGATACGAACCCCACAGATCTTGTCGTATGTTTTATATTAATGACGTTTTTAGTCGGTCTTAAGCGCTTAATAGTCCGTCAAGCTGTACGACTTTTATGTTTTTACTATTTAATAAACATTCTGCTAAATATTTTAAAACTAATTTGACTGGGCGCTTTAGCTGCTATAGGCAACAACAGCCCCCAGACAAATTAGTTTCAAAACATTCAACAGCTTACCTGTATAGTTTTCTGGAAATTGAGATTCAGAAGGTGCGTGGATCGATTGGTCCCAACGCGGAAGAGGTGTCGATGGAGCTTAGATAGAGTTGGGCGGGGCATAGCTAAGACTGGAAAGATCCAACATGACAAACAATGACGGCGGAAGTCAAGTACGCATGCGCAGGATTTCTCACCTATCTTGGTCAGAAATTTACTGCGTAACAAAGAGTTCATAGAATCAAAATTCAAAATGGCCACCAAAAATCTCTTATTTCATTGGTCCATGATGGCTATATTTGTAAAACTATTAGCTATTAGGGAAATCGGATCAGAAGTTCTGAAGGAGAACTTATTTGACTTTGCACTATTGCTACCATATTGCTTCAAATGCTCCACTCTATTATTTTGAGTGCAGCGAATATGAATAATTTCAACATGGCTTCAACAGTATTGCTTGCTGTATTCACTCTGTGAGGCGCAACATGCAGACTTCTTCAAAATAGCCCTACATGTGCAGTAGACACGTACAGTGTTTCCAATGAATTTAGGAGTTCTAGATACTTCACACCACGAGATTTGGTGATCCCGCGCTGAAATATGGTGGTCCCAAGCTGAAATATGGTGGTCCCAAGCTGAAATCTGATTATCCCAGGCTGAAATCTGGTGATGCCAAGCTGAAATCTGGTGATCCCAGGCTGAAATCTTGTGATTTCGAAATGAAATCTGGTGATACCAAGCTGAAATCTGGTGATCATAAGTTGAAATCTAGTGATCCCTAGCTGAAATCTGTTCTTTTCTAAATGAGATATTGGGCCCTAGGCTGAAATCTGGTGATCCAACACTGAAATTTGGTGTCCTAGGCGGAAATCTAGAGATCCAACTCTGAAACCTGGGGTCCTAAGCTGAAATCCGGTGATCCTACGCTGAAATATGGGGTCCTAAGCTGAAATCTGGTGATCCCAAGATAAAACCTGGTAATCCTAAGCTGAAATCTGATGATCCTAAGCTGAAATCTGGCGTTCTCACGCTGAAATCCGGGGTCGTAAGCTGAAAACTGGTGATCCCAAGATGAAATCTGGTGATACCAAGCTGAAATCTGGTGATCATAAGTTGAAATCTGGTGATCCCTAGCTGAAATCTGTTCTTTTCTAAATGAGATATTGGGCCCTAGGCTGAAATCTGGTGATCCAACACTGAAATTTGGTGTCCTAGGCGGAAATCTAGAGATCCAACTCTGAAACCTGGGGTCCTAAGCTGAAATCCGGTGATCCTACGCTGAAATCTGGGGTCCTAAGCTGAAATCTGGTGATCCCAAGATAAAATCTGGTAATCCTAAGCTGAAATCTGATGATCCTAAGCTGAAATCTGGCGTTCTCACGCTGAAATCCGGGGTCGTAAGCTGAAAACTGGTGATCCCAAGATGAAATCTGATGATCCCATGATGAAATCTGGTGATCCTAAGCTGAAATCCGATGATACTAAGCTCAAATCTGGTGATGCCAAGATGAAATCTGGTGTCCCAATTTGACATCTGGAGATACCTTGCATTTTGTTCTCATCCATGCTAAAGACATAGGGCACCATGGTGTTATGAACTCGTAACTATGAACTATGGCCAGTTCCATGGTAGAGTTTGTAGTTATTTTTGTGCAAAAACCCCTATAAAACTAATTAGGTTTTAGCAAGCATACAAAACTGTCAGGGGTCCAATGGAGCCCACGCCTCTAATTGTATAGGCCCCATGATGTAAGCTGGGGTGGGTGGGGTGAGGTGGGAGGGTGGGTTGTGGTGGGTGGTGGTGTTATACACACTCAATATAACCCTTATGAGAATCTATGGATACACAGAAATTAGACTTGCTTCTGGTTGTTAGAATGTACCACACTCGTAACGGGTTGTACTCAATTGACCACACCAGTGTAGAGTTTTAATCAAATCGATTGTCCAGACGGGAGAATGTATCTGATCACAGCCATTTATCAAGACCAGTACAGAGGCTGTTTGGCCAGCCTGGACGTTAATTGATCAATAGCAAAGAATCTAACGTTTGTGCATAGTCACTGTCCATTTTCAGGCAAAGAGGAGACTAGTATTGACAATTTACAACTGGAATGACTGGTTCGACTATCGAGCCATTCATTCCAGTAGTAAATTTTCAAAAATAGTCTTCTCTTGGCCCGTAAATGGACATTCTTCGAGAGAAGAGCAGATGCCTTTTATTGGCCGGCTGGGTCATATCGTGTTATGTCGACACAGGAGGAGTTGTATAGTTATACTTGAATATCGCAGATTACGGGGCCGCTATTGGTCTAGCACTGAGCCAGTAAAATTGCGTTATCAGGGTTGATACATTAATATGATAAAGCAACCATTAAAAGGGCATATTATAGAATGCTTAGTTAGTTAGAAATGGGCGGGGCATAGCTAGAAATGAGCGGAGTACAGTTAGAAATGGGCGGGACATGGCTATAAATTGATCCCTCTATTCCTGTGGGGACGTTAAATTCTTACCTTTAGCTTCAACAAATAATAATGACCATTGTGACACTAATTAACATAGTGTAATCTATTTCCGAGCTAAATGATATCATAATTGGTTTCGTGACAGTAAAACAAGGACAGTGTTGAAGACACATAGGCCTACGGCAATCAATTTTCTTAACGAACGCACAGACTCTATCGCGAAATGGAGGCTACCCGGTGAATTGATATTTAGGGCAAACTCACATGTGGGTGTTTCTGTAATTAAAGGGGTTCAGTCCCGTGGCCCCTAGTCTGCTTCCGTCGCCACCCCACCCCCACCCATGGACCGGTATCCAGTGATGTAGTGAGGGTGTCTGGCTGCTCTGATACCCTACGGCAAACCTGACACTTGGCGCCTCTTCCCATACACTAATACTGGCGCCCGGTGGCAAGTTCAAGTTCAAGTTCACTGTATTACGCTCAGGCCCCTCAAGGGCATATACGACTAGATATTTACAGAATAATTGTGGCTGTAGTGTGCCATGAATACATTACATTTTAATTATAGATCATGTAGTTATTTTACAGTTAGAAAAAATTAGTTATTTATTGTAACAGTATAATGTGCGCCTAATTTAAATCAGATCACGTGCGTCATTAACGGCTTCAACGCGAACTTGCGTATATTAAAATATATATGTATTGATCGCTAATGATCTCTCATTCTATAGAGGCGCGCGTTTGGGCGAAAACTCTAGTACCTATAATCTAGGGTCAATCACGTACCCTCAGGTAGCCGAGAGTAGATGTACCACGTGTTTAAATTACATTAATTTCAATACAAACATGTGACTTACTCGGCTAACCTTTGCTGATAGGTAGGTAGCCTGGAGTAGTTACTCGAGTACGAACTCTAGCCGTTTATGCGCTACTCTAGTAAATGCAGAAGCCTAAACTCGCTCTAAATGTCGCCCGCGTACCGTAACCCTTTAAAACTCACACTAGCCAAAGACAGCTTCTGCAGTGGTCTTGATAAATGTCAATTTGCTGACCAAAGAAAACCATTTTTGAAAATTTACCACTGGACTGACTGGCTCGATAATTACGCCAGTGATTCCAGAGGTAAATCTAATAGTCTTCTCTTGGTCTGCAAATTGACGTTTTCTATAAGAAAATTGAAATTTTCTTAAACAAAGCGAGGGTTAAAGGGTTGAGCATGGCGGGCGTTATTTATGACAGCGCCAGAAAAAACTCCAAAGCCGAGCTTAGTTACTACACGTAGCGGTATAAGAAAGAATCGTCCAGATAACCGATATTTTTCCTGCATTGTACCGAATATTGGATCGGTCACGATACCTTCAAATGTGGATGGTCAATAGATTTGAACATACTGGTAAGATGGCCCGTTCGCATACCCTCTCTATGCGCCTTGTTGTCGCGACCGCCGGTTACGTTCAGTAAATCGCAACTGCACATGACCGCGTATTCACTGACGGGACTTCAAAAACGACTAATTCTCCTTAGGTAATTTGAAGAGAAATTGAACAGACGCAAATTTACATATTTTTATCAGAAGTAAAATTGCATTGGGTATATTAATCTGCCACTTTATTCGACTACGTAATATGTTTAGTAACAAAAAAAATTATTTTCGAGACTATGCATCCGGTGAAAAAATAATGAACGCTGAAATGTCGCTTTTGAGAAGGTCATGAGCGATCTAGCAAATATATACTAGTCTATAGTATGACATAGTAACTCAATACATTTTCACCCGTGTGCGCATGTACACGATTCAGAGATTTTCGGTTATATTTCCTCGTCCGATCTCGATAAGAGAATATTGACGCGCTATCAAAAAATCCTATTTACTTCATAAATTTTGTGTTAATCATTCGACTAATATATCAGATTAAAATAGCAAAACCAATTTTAGAAACGTTAACAAATATGATATTGATGGTGATGATATTCACGAAAAAGGTAACTATACACTTGTCACCTGACCCATTGAAATACATACTGATTTTATTGCGCACAGACGGTTGGAATATTCATGGATTTTTGTTTATAAATTTGTAGCAACTACTACTATGACAAAGTGATAATGTGGTATGATTACTTTGAAAAGTTGAAGAGACGTTTATATTGACTATTTTTTTTTGATAGTTTGACGTTATGTCGTGATGTGTAGACTGGTTATATATACATATTTTGAAATTAATTTGATTGAAAATTGCTGCTGCCTTAGGCAGCAACAACTTCCAGTCAAATTACTTTCAAAATATTCACCATCTTACCTGCATGGTTGCTTTTATACCACATTGCCAAGCTAAAGATGGCACCTATATGACTGAGCGTATATACCGAGGCAGGCACGCTAGGTATTTTCTGATTGGTTGAAAAGTAAATCATGACAGGCATCATAAGATGTAGAAATGTATCAATATTTAGTTACTAAAGCCTGAATATCTCTCTTTAACGGCTTGATAAAAATCTTAAAATACCATGTTTCTGAGTGGCATATTATATCACCTGAATCGCTGTTATAAGATGAGGTTAGTTGTCCTTTAAAGGATAGCTAACCTTATCTCATGATATCTATACAGATGGTCTAATAGACCACTCATGAACTAGCCATGGAATTTTCTGCTTTTTATCACCCAGTCAAAGAAAAATATTCAGGATTTAGTAGCTAAATGTTGATATATTTCTACGGCTTACGATGGCTGTCATAATTTACTTTTCAACCAATCAGAAAAAACCTAACTTGTCTGCCTCGGTATA
Organism: Chaetoderma sp. LZ-2023a; assembly: GCA_034401795.1. Taxonomy (NCBI): domain Eukaryota; kingdom Metazoa; phylum Mollusca; class Caudofoveata; order Chaetodermatida; family Chaetodermatidae; genus Chaetoderma; species Chaetoderma sp. LZ-2023a. Next base: position 80,706,422 of record CM067364.1, read on the forward strand.
CGCACTCAGTCATAAAGGTGTCATCTATACCTTGACAACGTGGTATAAAAGCAACCATGCAGGTAAGTTGTTGAATATTTTGAAAGTAATTTGACTAGAAGTTGTTGATGCCTTAGGCAGCAACAACTGCCAGTCAAATTAGTTTGAAAATATCCAGAAAGATGATTATTACACAATAAAGAATGTAATACATTGGCACTTACATGACATCACACACTATCGCTAGAGGAGACAAAATGGTAGCGATCACTGTTCAACATTTACGTGATGTTACAAAGCAGATAATTGTGATGCAGATAAACGAATGTGACATGAAATGAATGATTTGAAATCTTTAAACCATAATCTATCGGTATACTACAACATTTGAGATAGGATTAGTATCCCGTTGAGTTCTGGGTCTTGTCATCGAGAACAAGCATATAATCTGTTGTCATTACCTAATAGTCCTATAAGGATTGTCAAAAAAGAGGGAATGTTTGCTTAATAATGACACCGTACTATACATATCGATATTAGTAACATTTCATGTTTAACTCAATGCCAAATAGCATGAATAATCCAGGTGTGTTTTAATTTGTATACTATATATGAGTGTTTTAGTAAAATATGCCTCTTATAGTTGACTTTCAATTCCGTAGGTTTTCACGTGTTTTATGTGAAGAACAAAGACTGTAGTTATACCATATTACCATTACGAGAACACGTGATAGCATTCTCTACTGCTGCTACTACTACTGCCAGTGCTGCTACTACTACTGCTGCTGCTGCTGCTACTACTACTACTACTACTACTACTACTACTACTACTACTACTACTACTACTACTACTACTGCTAATGCTACTACTACTACTACTACTACTACTACTACTACTACTACTACTACTACTACTACTACTACTACTACTACTACTACTACTGCTAATGCTACTACTACTACTACTACTACTACTACTACTACTACTACTACTACTACTACTACTACTACTACCACTACTACCACTACTACTACTACTACTACTACTACTACTACTACTACTACTACTACTACTACTGCTAATGCTACTACTACTACTACTACTACTACTACTACTACTACTACTACTACTACTACTACTACTACTGCTACTACCGCCTACTTGTACCTTTACTGCGCGCGCCCGTTTAAATGGAGTTTACCACATTTAACATTAAATATCCAGAATCTAATTCCATAAGTATCTATAAAAACAGGTAAGTTGTTAAATATTTTGAAACTAATTAGACTGGAGGCTGCTGCTGCCTATGGCAGTAACAGCTCCCAGTCAAATTAGTTTTAAAAATATTCAACATAATGTTTATTTCATTATAAATTCACAAACGTATGTCTTCAGCCTGTCAGTGTCGGAGTTTGCCCCTTCTCGTATTGGACCTACGTCATTTGATTGCGACGTCAGCTAACAAGTGACCTGTTGTGATTATGACGTCAGATATTTGAGCGAGAGATCGGATCCCTTTATTGAAGGTAATGTTTTACCTATAAATCCTTGTTCGTACCTGTAAAAAATCCTTGCCCCTACCTGTAAATCCTTGTCCTTACCTGTAAATCCTTGTCCTTACCTGTAAATCCTTGTCCTTACTTGTAAATCTTTGTCCTTGCCTGTAAGTCCTTGTCCTTACCTGTAAATCCTTGTCCCTACCTGTAAATCCTTGTCCTTACCTGTAAATCCTTGTCCTTACCTGTAAATCCTTGTCCTTACCTGTAAATCCGTGTCCTTACTTGTAAATCTTTGTGCTTACCTGTAAATCCTTGTCCTTACCTGTAAATCCTTGTCCCTACCTGTAAATCCTTGTTGTTACCTGTAAATCCTTGTCCTTACCTGTAAATCCGTGTCCTTACTTGTAAATCTGTGTCCTTACCTGTAAATCCTTGGCCTTACCTGTAAATCCTTGTTGTTACCTGTAAATCCTTGTCCTAACCTGTGAATCCTTGTTGTTACCTGTAAATCCTTTTCCCTCCTTACTTGTCACTCATTGTCCTTACCTGTAAATCCTTGTCCTTACCTGTGAATCATTGTACTTACCTCTAAATCCGTGTTCGTACCTGTAAATCCTCACCCTTACCTGTAAATCCTTGTGCTTACCTGTAAATCCTTGTCTTTACCTGTAAATCCTTGTCCTTACCTGTAGATCCGTATCCTTACCTGTAAATCCTTGTCCTTACGTGTAAATCCTTGTACTTACCTGTAAATCCTTGTCCTTATGTGTAAATCCTTGTCCTTACCTGTAAATCCTTGTCCTTATGTGTAAATCCTTGTCCTTACCTGTAAATCCTTGTCCTTACCTGTAAATCCTTGTCCTTACCTCTAAATCCTTGTCCTTACCTGTAAATCCTTGTCCTTACCTGTAAATCCTTGTTCTTACCTGTGACTCCTTGTTGTTACCTGTAAATCCTTGTCCTTCTTTACTTGTCACTCCTTGTCCGTATCTGTAAATCATTGTCCTTACCTGTAAATCCTTGTCCTTACCTGTAAATCATTGTTGTTACCTGTAAATCCTTGTCCTTACTTGTCACTCCTTGTCCTTACCTCTAAATCCTTGTCCTTACCTGTGAATCCTTGTTGTTACCTGCAAATCCTTGTCCTTCCTTACTTGTCACTCCTTGTCCGTATCTGTAAATCATTGTCCTTACCTGTAAATCCTTGTCCTTACCTGTAAATCCTTGTTGTTACCTGTAAGTCCTTGTCCTTACCTGTAAATCCTTGTCCTTACCTGTGAATCCTTGTTGTTACCTGTAAATCCTTGTCCTTCCTTACTTGTCACTCCTTGTCCTTACCTGTAAATCCTTGTCCTTACCTGTGAATCATTGTGCTTACCTGTAAATCCTTGTCCTTACCTGTAGATCCGTGTTCTTACCTGTAAATCCTTGTCCTTACCTGTAAATCCGTATCATTATCTGTAAATCCCTGTCCTTACCTGTAAATCCGTGTCATTACCTGTAAATCCTTGTCCTTACTTGTCACTCCTTGTCCTTACCTGTAAATCCTTGTCCTTACCTGTAAATCCTTGCCCTTACCTGTAAATCCCTGTCCTTACCTGTAAATCCTTGTCCTTACCTGTAAATCCGTGTCATTATCTGTAAATCCCTGTCCTTACCTGTAAATCCGTGTCATTACCTGTAAATCCTTGTCATTACCTGTAAATCCTTGTCCTTACCTGTGAATCCTTGTTGTTACCTGTAAATCATTGTCCTTCCTTACTTGTCACTACTTGTCCTTACCTGTAAATCCTTGTCCTTCCTTGCTTGTCACTCCTTGTCCGTATCTGTAAATCCTTGTCCTTCCTTACTTGTCACTCCTTGTCCGTATCTGTAAATCATTGTCCTTACCTGTAAATCCTTGTTGTTACCTGTAAATCTTTGTCCTTACTTGCCACTCCTTGTCCTTACCTGTAAATCCTTGTCCTTACCTGTGAATCCTTGTCCTTACCTGTAAATCCTTGTCCTTACCTGTACATCCTTGTCCTTACCTGTGAATCCTTGTCCTTACCTGTACATCCTTGTCCTTACCTGTAAATCCTTGTCCTTACCTGTAAATCCTTGTCCTTACCTGTACATCCTTGTCCTTACCTGTGAATCCTTGTCCTTACCTGTACATCCTTGTCCTTACCTGTGAATCTTTGTCCTTACTTGCCACTCCTTGTCCTTACCTGTAAATCCTTGTCCTTACCTGTGAATCCTTGTCCTTACCTGTAAATCCTTGTCCTTACCTGTACATCCTTGTCCTTACCTGTGAATCCTTGTCCTTACCTGTACATCCTTGTCCTTACCTGTAAATCCTTGTCCTTACCTGTACATCCTTGTCCTTACCTGTAAATCCTTGTCCTTACCTGTGAATCCTTGTTGTTACCTGTAAATCCTTGTCATTCCTTACTTGTCACTCCTTGTCCTTACCTGTAAATCCTTGTCCTTACCTGTACATCCTTGTCCATACCTGTGAATCCTTGTCCTTACCTGTACATCCCTGTCCTTACCTGTAAATCCTTGTCCTTACCTGTGAATCCTTGTTGTTACCTGTAAATCCTTGTCATTCCTTACTTGTCACTCCTTGTCCTTACCTGTAAATCCTTGTCCTTACCTGTGAATCCTTGTTGTTACCTGCAAATCCTTGTCCTTCCTTACTTGTCACTCCTTGTCCTTGCCTGTAAATCCTTGTCCTTACCTGTAAATCCTTGTCCTTACCTGTAAATCCTTGCCCTTACTTGTCACTCCTTGTTCTTACCTGTAAATCAATGTATTTACCTGTAAATCCTTGTTCTTATCTGTAAATCCTTGTCCTTACCTGTAAATCCTTGTCCTTTCTTACCTTTAAATCTTTGTCCTTACCTGTAAATCATTGTCATTTCCTACCTGTAAATCCTTGTCCTTACTTGTCAATCCTTGTCCTTACCTGTGAATCCATGTCTTTACCTGTAAATCCTTGTCCTTACCTGTAAATCCGTGTCTTTCCTTGCCTGTAAATCCTTGTCTTACTTGTCAATCCTTGTCCTTACCTGTAAATCAATGTATTTACCTGTAAATCCTTGTCCTTGCCTGTAAATCCTTGTTGTTACCTGTAAATCCTTGTCCTTGCCTGTAAATACTTTTCTTACCTGTAATCAATGTCTTTACCTGTAAATCCTTGTCCTTACCTGCAAATCCTTGTCCTTCCTTACCTGTAAATCCTTGTCTTACTTGTCAATCCTTGTCCTTACCTGTAAATCAATGTATTTACCTGTAAATCCTTGTCCTTGCCTGTAAATCCTTGTTGTTACCTGTAAATCCTTGTCCTTGCCTGTAAATACTTTTCTTACCTGTAATCAATGTCTTTACCTGTAAATCCTTGTCCTTACCTGCAAATCCTTGTCCTTCCTTACCTGTAAATCCTTGTCTTACTTGTCAATCCTTACCTGTAATCAATGTCTTTACCTGTACATACTTTTCTTACCTGTAAATCCTTGCCCTTACCTGTAAATCCTTGTCCTTACCTGTAAATGCTTGTCCTTATCTGTAAATCCTTGCCCTTACCTGTAAATCCTTCACTTACTTGTAAATCCTTGTCCTGTCAGGTAAACCGTTGCCCTTACCTGTATATAATCGTCCATTCATTTATAGACTATATGATCAAATATTACAAATCATAATAACTACTTACCTTGGGCTGAAATACATGTTGTAAATCCAGAGAATATTAGAATATATAATCCAAATGAGTCAAATTTCTTCATTTTCCTAATCTTTACACTTCGTTTCACATCTTAAAACATTTCCATTACGTACACCGGCTTCTCTCGTTTTGATTCCACGAGGAATCCATAGGAATCCATACAAACTGTGTAGCGAGAAAGAACATGGAAAATCCTACATTTTGCTCTGGTTCTGTCAGTTCTATTAATGGTATTTCTTAATAACGCCGTGATCTGCGCTAAATCTCTCTATGCTAGAAAGACCGTATCTGCCTTAACCATTTAACACTCACATTTGTCCAAGAAAACTTTAATTTTCTCACAGAAAATCTCCATTTGTAGAACAAGAGGAGACAATTTTTGAAATTTTACTACTGGAATGACTGGCTCGATAACCGAGCCAGTCATTCCAGTGGTAAATTATCAAAAATGGTCTTCTCTTGGTCTGCAAATGCTCATTTCTCACGATCATTGCAGAAGCCGTTTTTTACCGTCTTGATAGCTGAACGGTTAAGCAGTCATTTCTGCCGTTGAATATTTATAAATTAATTAAAGCGCGACAAATTATTATGATCGAGTTACGCGTGAATGAACACGGACAGAATTAGATTCTGGGTAGGACAGTCATTTTGTGATATGAACGTTTTTTACCCAAAGTACAGTTCAGAAATCAGTTAACATGATTCCAAAATAAAAACGGAAACATGTCCGTTAGTAGAATTTTAAACACGCTGTAAAATGTGTAGTTTAGTATTTTAAACATAATTGGATTAGAACGTTAGATCATTACTGCATAAGCCTTAGACATGCAACAATGACTTCCAATCCAATTATGTTCAAAATATTCAACAATACGATTTATTCTGTTTTTGGAAACAACGTAAGGTATTCCTGAGCTGTACAGCAGTACAAATACATTTTGTACATTCCTCGTTTGATTATTAACAGCAGTTTTTGAAGACTGGGTTGGTTGTTATGAAAGTAACGGCTACAAGCAACACTTTTAAGAATTATATACAAGGGGTTTTTTTTCCTCATACACCAATATAATATTAATTTGTCCGCAGCGCAGTAAAACGAGATATTTTCGTATATGCCGTTGTCACGGCCTGAGTGTAATAAAGAAAATACGAAATACGAATACGTTTATATAAATAAATTGACTGCGTCCTTACACGAGTCCGCCGTTCTTAATGGGCATAGTTAGGTCTGCGCACGCGCAAACACCGTGACTCAGTCAAATTTGTGGACAAATAATAACAATATACCTATAAGTTCTCTAGTCAATAGCTTAGAAGAGTCTGAAGAAAACTTTTTTTGTGAAATAAAGAGACGGGCTGGGAAAAAAATCAACTGTTTTTGAGTAATTACAGAAACAATAGAAATATTTATGGACTTGACGAGAAGTTCGTCAGAAATCATTAACACAAATTTAACCTAGCCTTTGACACCTGAACTCCCGGAATCTCAATTCCAAAGTAACTAGACGGATAAGCTGTTGTATATTTTGAAAGTAATTTGACTGGGAGCTGTTGCTGCTATAGGCAGCAACAGCTCTCAGTCGAATTACTTTCAAAATGTTCAACGGAATTGCTATTGTAATGTATATGGTTTTTCGTATTTGGCCTTTTGCTTCCGGATGGTTAAACGCCAGAAGCTGTGCGGACGTTCGTGGGTTATGTAGACTCGAGCGCGGCGTACAAAATGACGATTTAAAAATATAAACTCCACGCTCATTTGGTCCCGCACATACGTAGTCTACATAAAAAGGTATTTCACATTACCCTGTGGGATGGCGTGGAGATGGTGGGGGTGGTGAAAGAATACATGTTATGATTATTATCATAGGAACAATGATTTTTTATTCAGGAATGATTTTTTGTGCACTTAAAATAATCGTGCATTGTAACACGATACCAGTAATTGTTTACTTACAGGTAAAATCGTGAAAACAAAATACTTAGTTAAAGATTAATCTAGCGGCAAAAAGTAGTACGATGCTATTACAAGCATTCAGTTTTTTAGAATATTTAGCCCGATCATTCGAATGACTCATTTCAGATATGCCCCGCCCATTTCTAGCTAAGCTCCACCCATGCGTTGCGCGCGTTGTGATCCATTTATATAATTTGAACCGTGAATTCACATAATCTCATTTTCACGGTACCCATACGGTTAAGTTGGTAAGTATTTTGAAACTAATTTACTGGGTGCTGTTGCTGCCTAAGTTCAGTTAGATTAGTTTCAAAATATTCAACAGTATGTAACCGTTTATTATATAGTAAATCCATCAACGATATGCAATTCGCACACTTGACGGACATTTCAATGTTCATGACGGAGCTAGATGCATCATTCATCATGTATTATGATAGTGACGTCAGCCGAATCAAATCAATCCTGTCTATCTAATAGATAGTAGTTATCGTTCTCATTACCTTGTCAAGTTACGACTGCTTTGGCTTCTTCAATCGTGATCCCTCTCTCTACTTGTTCCCGTTGGGTTCCTAGCTTTACCAAAATAAAAGCAGATCCGTTGCCTGGAATTACTCAGTGTACATGTATCCATTGTAGAACATTGCCTTGTGTTTGACCATGGATGACGACGTTTCTTTCAGGTCCTGATTGCAGCCACAGGGCCCTACCGTGGGATTTTGAAAGGCGATCTCACGAGATGGGTTTGGGGGAAGATTCCGCCCCCACCCATGTTAAGAAGATCTTTTATTTCTGAAAGTAAAATGGTGCATTTCCCCGCAATCTAGGCATACAAATCAACAAAATAGATGATATCAACATAGTCATATCTGACTCATATTTATATCAAATATAGGCAAATTCAATACAGACATTAAAATAAATTGAAAGATTTCCCCCCTCCCCCTGTTCATCACACCCCGACCCCTGTAGGTATAGTTAATTATGGCCCCTGAAATTGTTTTAGGATTTTTCTTTAGCTTTAAATTTGTTTTGTGATAAATCTGAAAATATAATTATTAAGGTGGTATTTTAACTGCAACTCCCCGACCGGTCACCGCGACAAAGATCCGAAATATAAATATTGCAGATTTTCCATTTAAATCTGTTTAGAAATAATTAAACAAATTAAAAAAACTCATTAACATAAATGGTGACAAGGACATATATTGAGATATCGGCCTGCTGAGTAACTTCATAGCCAGCCTACAGCGAGATACCAGTCACTCTCAAAACACATGAAATTATTTTTCATTCAAAATTAATCAACTTTTATATGTAAAAAGATAAAATCGTAACAATGTCTCGTTGTGAAATGTCGAATTAAAAAGTCTTGTTACATTTTGCAAATACTGTACATAGCCTGAAATGTGTGCATTCGTGGCTGGAGGGTTAGACCCTTTCGTGGCCGATCAACACCGGCATCTGAAGTAGTCTTGAGGGATGTCAATTTATCGGACAAGCGAATAACGTTCTTGAAAATTTACCACTGGAATACCTGGCTCGGTAACCGAGCCAGGTATTCCAGTGGTAAATTTTCAAAAATAGTTTTATCTTGGCCTGCAAATGGACATTTAATAAGCAAATATTTAGATTTTCTTACAGAATTTGGCCATTAAAGGGTTAAAAGGTTACATTTTCCTAAGTAATTTGAATTCTATGTCACAGAAGTTCTCCGTGAAGACAGTATTATTTACGACAGGGACAACTTCAAGCAAAACTAGTTTCGAAATTGCCCCCGCCCACTCCCCCCTCCCCCTCACCAGCCTTCATTTCCACTGCCGCTATTGTATATGCATAATTACCATTGTCGTGCAATAATTAAAATTGTTAATTAATTTAATTCATTTAACAACACGCCTTTATCTGGGGTTATGATCTTCATCTGATGCAAGGACGACGAGTTTCAAATGAACATTGTTAGGTAAGGCGTACAAAAGAATGTCAATTTGTTGTGGAGTATCTATTCGCTTGAATAATAGTTATAGATCTTAGCCTTAAAGGGGAACACAAGACGGGTCACCATTGTTTGCATAAAACACGCAGTTCTATCGTAGAGCACATATCTAAGCTTAAGTAAAACTTTCTTGCGACATTTATATATAAATCCGATACAATTCGTGTTAAAACCCGCTATGTTACTTTAAATTTTTGCGAGCTAATTAAGCCTATGACGTCATAGGTTGAATCCCATCCGACAAGAACCATGATAACGGCACTCTGAAGACAGGAGTGCATGCATTTGGATGGTGGTATCTCTTATCACACTATCGCAAATTTATGGAATATATTTGTTATTTTCATACATTAGTTGCCGAACCTTAAGATGGCCATTTTCTATGAAGATACACGCTAATTGCATGAATATTACAATATCTCAGGAGTTTCTTAGGATAGTATGAAAACATAGGTACCTAAAGATGGACTGGATGTATGTAATAACTATTTAAACTCTCGTCCTATTAGATGAAACTTTAATAACATTATCTGCCGTAGCCCCAGTGAGAGTGTTGATTCAAAAATTGCAATTATATTGATATGCCTATACTATTGCGTCATTCATTTATCTCAAGATCAAAACTTGATGTCAAAATCGGCACCATCAGAGAATTCAGACAAAGACTGTTATTATGTATTCTTCAACATTTCCGCAAATGTAGTTTATATATTCCTAGCACCGTTGAAGAGAACCCCCTTATAAAACGCAATTCGCAATATAAAATTGCGATAGCGTTGGATGACAGCGAGAAAAACGTTCAACTTATGACGTCATACGCCTCATCCGGGAATAGAAATTTAACTAATGTATCACATATTTAAATAGCGAAGATATATATTTCTAATTTGAGCACAGAGCTTACAATTATATTTTTGAAAACGTAACGGTCTGTAGATTAATTTAATACAAAGTAGTACAGAGGGTCTGGTGTTTCCCTTTAATACAAATAAACTGATGCGCTATGTGAAAATTCTGATGACGTCACAATGAGCATAGGAATGAGTCAAGTACAATGAGGTGACAGTATGAACCTTCCCCACACGAACACACGCGATCACACCACGCCCACCCTACACACCCTCCACATCACACCATGAAGTGGGATATGCATCATCACCTCCTAACCACCCCTCCACTCCACCACGCCCACTCCACTCCGTTCTAACCACCCTAGCGTGTTCGAATAATAGATATGTAACACGTAAAGAAGGGACTGAAAACATAAGTATTGAACGCAGTTGAAATTTACATAGCCATCTTTGGTAAACAATACCCCAGGAATTGTGGGTAATTGGGGATGATCGCTCGTTGTTGTCATCGTCGTTGCCATCGTCGTCGGCACCACCACCACCACCACCACCACCACCACCACCACCACCACCACCACCAACAACAACAACAACAACAACAACAACAACAACAATGTCAAATGTCGCAATGGGGGTGGTGGTGGTGTGGGTGGGGGCGTGTCGGGGTGGGGTTGTGGTTGGGTGGGGGGGGGGATTCTGTGTCAGATCTATCATTCAAGTATCTGTCTCCATAATCAACTTGTAAATATGGGATTGTCTTGTGGGAAGTCATGACCCCGCAGGATGTCTTATAATTCACATAAGATCCGAAAAGAAATTATGTTTTGAAAATACCGGGTGAGCTAAAAGTCCAGGTGAGCTAAAGATTGATGCCGTAGCATTGCATCAAGAGTATTTATAACATACAATTCAAAACGGGAAAGTTATGGTGACTAAGTGTACGGTGGCTGAGTCGACCACCTGCTATTTATAAATATGTGTCAATCATTAGGACGGTGGAAACTGGAAAGTCGAGCTAGCCAGGTCATCTCTTTATATGTAATAGAAGTGCACTAATGCTAAATGAATAGGATGCTGTTTATAGCATTGCATAACTAGCAGATGAGATTAATATGATAATGTTAGAAATGGATGAATTAATTGGAAATGATTCTATGGTTCTGAGTTGATTTGTATTTGAAAATAGTTTAGATAAAAGTTGTTGCTGCTGCTTAGCCGGCATTCACTTTTATGATATTCAGCAGTCGTTGGTAAGTGTAGTTTTGGAAATAATCAATGTTTAGTGGCAAGTGTTGGGATCATGAATTATGAGAATAAATTGAATGTGACTGACTGACATAGTTGATGACGTAAGCAGTCTAGTATTTAACAGTGGGCTAGAACAACACCACCTGGTAATGAATCATCCAGCACGTGTGCCTAGCACCCTATGATTCTTGAGACTTCTCCCTTAGTACGCAATGGACAGGACATGGTAATTGTAGCGTCCTTTAGGAATTCATAACAGAATCGAAATTTATTGATAAACTATATGCCACTCATTTTATGGTATGCAACAACAACACATACCATAATGTTGTTAGTTAGCTGACAGATCACATCAAACCAGAACTGGTCCCCACTGCTTTGTCTATGTGAGGCGCAATCTACATGGAAGAATTGGGCCGAGTATAATTGGTTAGAATGACGTCATAACCAATCAAGATCGATCAGACTCTGCAGTAAAGAATTATAAAGAATAATGTTGTGCGCCAGGCAAGTGAGGGAGAAATCACTGATTGGTTGAAAGGACCACTCAGTTATTAGGTTAGAACTTCTGGGAAGAAATAAGCAGAGGTTGATTGGTGACTTTATTGGTCGGCCAATCAAAGTGTGCTTATTGGATACCTAGAATAGTTGTAGGAATGGGTTGGAATAGATTCTGAGAGAAGTTGTGTATTTCTGCGAAATGCAGGGAGTCCAAATTGGAGCTATAAAAGAAGGTACTTCTCTCAGAATAAATCAATCAACCACCATCTCTGATTCACTAAGCATCTCGCTTGCTCAGTTCGTGAAGCTGTGGCTCTTACACCTAACATAGATTTGATAGGTTAGAATAGGATTAGGACTTAGATTAATTTAGCTGTTAGTTTTGTACAACGAGTTGTACTAAGTGTTTCTTTGTGAGCGATCTTGCTCTAGTATTTCAAACTTCTTTTATCTGTAAATAAAGTTTTCATCTTACATATATGTAAGACAAGTCGTTTGTTAGTTGATTAGGAATCTAGCTGAGCTGGGAGAAACACCCAGTCCTTACCAGGATCTTAGCGAGTCAGATTAGGCCCAGCAGTCAGAAATCAAATATCGTCTAATTTACCATCAGTCAGACGAGGCGCGCCGACTGCGGGTTACTCCTTCATCACCACCGGCGACGTTGTCGCAGCAACACTCAAAAGTTTCCGGTAGTGAAGCAGGAGTCGTCATTCATCGACGACAAGAGATCTTAGTAAGCGATCCAGATTCTTGAGGATACGTCCAAAATCTTCAAAATATGTCACAGTTATATTAGCTTCAGCTGACGTCACATTGAAAATGACGTAGTTGTCACGAAAATCGAAACTTCTGTCTGTGTATGAATGAACGTTTCCAGCTTTAGCTATGCCCCGCCCACCTCTAGCAAAGCACCACCCATACCATGCTCATGTTGAGATCGATCGATCCATGAACTTACTGACCATCAATTTCCCGAAAACTATGCAGTAAGCTGTTGCATATTTTGTAACTAATTTGATTGGGTGCTGTTGACTATCCAGTTATATTAGTTTCAAAATATTCCCAGTCAAATTTGTGACGAACCTACCTACGTTACTCACGGCATAATTGATTATGACGTCATCTTACATATCACGCAGTTGATTACGACGTCATATGATTGATGGATAAACTGCATACCTCCATTCTATTAAGAGTCCAGTATTTGAATCTGTCTTTTAATACGCCCATTCAAGCAATAACGGAGTTGGTGTACCCATAGATGGAACATTATTTACAAATGGAAGTTCCGAGATTTAGCAAAATTTTTATAAAAAGTAATAGTAAACCAACATCAACATCAACATCAACATCAACAGACTATTTGGCTTTATGTTGCTATGAAGATACGTGGTGATTTATGGGAACTTTCCTATGTAACATAATTTCGACATATCACTAATTGTGATGAAGGTTGATCTTTGAAATAAACAATGGCCCACTAAATGGATATTTTGGGATTTTTTATGTTTAATTTTTAGACACAATTAGTCAATATATGTGGTTTTATTTCTGTTGTATTTAGTCAAACCAAAATTTAGTTGAACTACATTACATACCTGCTGAGGTAGCGACATACATTATTGTGAACATTATGTAAGCTTACAAAACAAGTGGTCTTTTAGAAATACACGTGCGTTATTGTAAGAAACAGGTCATATGGCCCAATGTCCTCCGGTCTCTACAAAGCACGGTAGCACCACTGCCTACTATCAATACAGAGAGCAGGTGGTCGTTTATGCAGTCGTAATTAGCGAGCAATAGATCAATCAGATGGTCGATGAAGAGGTCAGTGGTCAGTGGTCAAGGTTTAGCTGTTATAAATACGTACTCATTATTTATTAAAAGCACTGCTTACTAAAAGAATCCATTTTTGTTCCACGTGTTTTGATTGGTGTATAAGATATGCTATGCTAACAATTTGCGTGCATGCATGCGTGCGTGCTTGCATGCGTGCATGCATGCGCGCGTACGTGGGTGCGTGCGTGCGTGCCTCTGCATATCTAGATCTATCACAGAAATGGGCAATTTGGGTTGGTTCAAATAATAGCAGAAGGTCAATGTCCACCAATGTTTATAAAGTACAATACAAGGCGGACAGACGTACGGACATGCTGAGCAACTTGTCATTTGTATAAACAATGCACAGCAATGTTGTCCCCCACCAGTGGAGGAACGCTTTTGCTAATGTGTACTAGATGTCTTATCACATGGTGGGACAACTGGTTAACTCTTTCACCGATAAATCCCTAAAATAGTACATTCTTTACGAAATAAAGATTATTCTGCTGAATATTCTGAAATTAATTTGACTGGAAGCCGTTGCTGCCCTGGGCAGCAGCAGCTTCCAGTCAAATTAATTTCAAAACATTCAACAGTTCTCCTGTATGGTAGCATTGAAAATAAGGTATGGATAGTTCATCGGTGAAAGGGTTAATATGCAAAGGGGAACACGAATTGTAGGTGTAATGATATCAGCGCACCAAGGACACATCGCAGTGACACATTTGAGGCATTGATGCCGTGTATCTGAGCCCTTAGGGCAGGGATTTGAGAACTGGCTTAACGGAGAACATCAAATAACAGATTAATCAACAGCTGAAGTGGACCTTTTTTGTAACGTAAAGAGGTCGTCAAAGGCTGTGATCTCTATCTTGAGTACTTCTGCAACGCTAATAGTCCCAGCAAGTTCTCCAAGATGTTGTTCATTGAGTGGCATTCAAGTTAAGCACCTAAGGAAGGCAACTGACTTCTACACCCAAGCTGTGCTAAAGATATGTCGCTTTGCTACCTCGACAGTGATAATAGTAATTATTCATTAGTATACTTGCGTAATTACGCGTTCAGTTTATTTGCCAGCGTACTCGCTATGCTCGCTATCCATAGAGGATATACATCCGGCCGCAACCTGTCAATCATGACTGCGTTGTTCATAGTATACTATGTAAATTAATATATAGCCGATATATCCGTTTGCCTTCACACTAGTGGATGAGAATCCTGGATACATGGCGGAGAGTGAGATAAAATGATGACTGCAGCGCTACCCCACGGAAAATGAGAGAAATGCTGACAATAAAGCTACCTGGCAAATTTTGAAGGGATAGGCTGCATTCACATAGGGCAGCAATAACGATATATCGGAAGATAACCCGCCGATTGTGTGGAATTAAAGCCGTGTTCTCGCTGGAGGGTTAATCTGGAATAATACCATACCTCAGTATTGCGCTACACTGGTTAAGTCTCTCATGAGAACACAGTCTAAGTTTCAGAAATAAGTGACGTATTTATTCCGGGACAAGATAGTCCAATGAGGACGCTAGCCGATATACACGCTATTTACTGAAATAGCGGCTGTATGAGAACAATACAAGGCAATAGGTCGTGTTCTCACTAGAGAGTTGACCAGGAATATCGCCATACGTCAGTATGAGTAGTAATGGGGGGTTATGTACGTTATTGTTCTTCATCGCAGGTGGTCTATTTTAACCAATCAAAAGGCTCCATTTATGATCGTTATTGTTTGGAGAACAATGGCGTACGTATGCACACAAATCTTTGGGAACAATGGCGTACATATTCCCACAATTCTACATTTATGTTCGATATTGTTTGGAGAACAATGGCGACTATAACCACACACTTGATAGATTCTAGAACACTGTCGAAGTGCATGAATCAATATTGCTGTTCTGGGATTCTGAAAATGTTAACCCTTAAAAGTTGTGTATTTTACTTTTTAACTTAGCTGCGTGTGGCCCCCTCCATGGTCCCTCCATAGTAGTGTGGTATGTATGGTAAAAATAATAGCGTTTAAGAGGAGGACTGATAATAGGATGTAAAAAATAGAGTTTAAGAGGTTGTCTGATAAGGGAGGTCGTAGGAGGAGTAGGGAGTATGAGGTTGAGGAGGGGTGAGGAATTATGTCACTGTTCGATATTGATGTATATTTTGAAAACTATTTGACTGTTTCATCGCCAACGTTAATTTATTAGTAAACTATTTTGTTAAATATTTTGAAAACGTTTTGACTGTTGGCTTAACCATCATTATGTGCAAATTGTTTTTTAAATACTTAATATTGCATTTGCAATAATGTCAGTCATTTTAGATTTTGTGGTTGCACGATGATTAAAATGTAATCATTATGTTTCTGAGGGTGACACACATCTATCGAATTGTATGTCGAGTGTACGTATGATAAAAAGATTATTTGTTGCGTGTGGTTTTAATTTATCCATGCGTCGGGAATAGCCGTGAGATCAATCTTTAATCGAGATACAAACATACCATGTGTTAAGGAATAGTGTAAGAATGTACCTCCGGTCTCGTGCTATGTGTTTTTTTAGAAATATTCAAAATTAATATTAAATTATCACCTAGGTTACTCACTAGGAGATTTCACTTTGTAGTTGCGAATGCGTACTTCACTGGAGTGTTTTTGAATAAATAACAAAATCACATTATTGTATCGTTTCCTAGTTCTTAACCGAGTGGACATATGTACTAATTCCCTTGTGCAATTATTAGAATATCATGTTTTGGTGCGTTAGTGCTTTTGCATATTTATGACGTGTTCACGCATTACTCATATTAACATTAAACACGTCCGCTTCATTCACTTTAAGGGCATCTAATATTAGATTTTGTCTATGTCTGCTTCCTTGCGAACTAATAATGTCATTGGTATGTAACACACATGAACACGACGAAATGCGTCACTCGTGGTTGAATACGTGGTTGTATGTGTCTGTATCGATTGAATCTGATTCTGATCCATCATCCACAAGGATGTCCTACTTTTTATCATGTACATGCCCCACACAAACATGCATGCACCTGAAGCACCAACACGCGCACATACTGTGCATACCCTTATGCGTGTGACAACACATGTGTGACGTCGCATGTGTGGCGCTACGAGTGTGCCCCTTGTCACCCATGTTCCCTGTCTCCTTCATGTGCACATCATGCGTGCGTGCATGTGTCTTTTTATGCACCCATTTGTGTGTGGGTGTACGTAACATAATTTTGGTTTTTGGTGGCCCCTTAAAAAAGAGGCCCATTTCTTTATTTTATTATTTTGCTTTTATATAAATGTTTTTTTATCTCAATTTATGCAAATGATACTTTCTGTTTTGTACACACCGCATACAGGTGCAACAATCATTACGAAGTTGGTACTTTGCGTGCACCCATTAATTGCGCTTGCCAAGATATGCTAGATAATCTCTCCAGTGGGTACGGAGTTCACGTAATGACGTTAAAAATGGTTGCTGTACTGGTACCTCGTTATATTTGTTCCATTTGATACAACCACAATTAATGGGTGTAGAACCATTCATTCTCCATCGATCGCCTAATTGAGATTCCATTTTCATTTGGCAAATTCAAAAAAACTGTATGCCTTACTAGTCACGCGCGTTTCGCTTTTATAGCTAAAATATGAGCTGTCAGTAAAACCATCTTTCCAATCTGAACATGCCCTTATTTCGGTCACATGTTTTTTTCCACCGCTTAAAATTAACATCATCAGTTTTCAAAACATAACCATTGCACCACGTTTGAATGACATTCTTTATAGAAAACTGGAATTGATATGCAGGGTTCAATTACAGAGCATGTCATATAGTTTTCTCTGTATTCAAATATGCCTGCATTTTTTGTCATTGGCACAATGTGAATACGACTAATTTTGGATCTTTTGATCATTGTGGTATGCCTCATGCTCCTAGCGCACCATTGATCTTTTAGCCATTATCGCCATTCATTCATCATGGTGTATCAAAATGGTGATAATTGGGGATTTTGGCTGAGGGGTGAGAAGGGAACACGAAGAAATAATAACATATTTTTTACAAAATAAATGTATTTTTTTATTGACACATGCATTTTTATGATAAATATTATCGACATTTATTCACGATAATTAAAAAGAAAACATAGTACATAAATAATTATACATTAAACATGATCATTTTTTCTGTTTATTCATAACCCTGCACGTAAGATGTTTCACTATCGAGTCATTTTTGTCTCTGTTTCTTGGCACCCATAATATGTGTTTCATTTGTACACCTCTCGAACGATGGTATAAGAAATATACACAATAATATCCGCAAGTTGTCATCATGCCTGGTTGAACACATTCATTGTTGAAATAATAAACACGCACATGGTGTCCATTTTGTACATTTGATATCATTCTTCCGTCAGAAGGGCGTCTTCCATAAGGGTCAAAGTATTCAGCATTTCCATTACCAGTGTAATAAACTGCCACCCAATGTTGTCCGGATTAATTACTGGGATGTGTGTTTATTACTAATGAGGTCAGGAGATATTTAATATGTGTGGGTACATTGTCAATTGGAAAAACACCGAGAAAGTGTTCACACATTTTATTGTCACCGAATAATAGATCCTCTATTTCAAATGTATTCAACATATTTGTTAATAATCTGTTAATACGTTAAAGTCTGATCCAATTTCTATTGTATCATCAAATTCAGCATAGAAAATTACATTGGTTGTAGCGGTAAATGCTTGAGCAAAATGGAAGACCACTCTTAATGAACCAGTGCGTGTAGGGTAGCGATGCTCTTAATCAGCTAGATCAGGCATAAAATCCCATGCGTACAATGTTGTTCCATGTCTGAACTGTGTCTTATTTATCAGGTAGCCACGGTCTTTGAATAACACCCCAGTAACGCTGAATAGTGAGAAATAAGCGTCCGAGTAAATGTCGTCGCGTATTGGTGATGTTGTAACCTCTTCTCCATTTATATAACATGTAGTGTAGGTAGTGTTATTGTTATCAAACTTGAACGGATTTTTATGTACCACACCATTATAGGCATCATTAGGTACAAAAGCGAATAATACTCTAGTAGGTAGCTGACCAATAAATATATTATCTCTATCGATGCTCATAACACTGCTAGGTGGTGTAAAAGTCTTACACACTACCCTGCGAATAGGATATTTCACGCTTGTCTGTCTCAGAGTAATGGCGTGCGCCACTAGCAGATCTGCTGATGGGATAAGCTTGCGTACAAATAAATTAGCCGACAATATTTTCAATTTAGGCCTCACTCCTTCTGCGGCCATAATGGTGAAAGCATGGGGCATATTAATTGCACCATTTTACTCTGCGCCATCATTCTTCTATGTGCTTGAAATCCTAAGTTAGTATCGGAGATATTATCAAATTCGCTAGCATCATCTATTTTCCATCCTGCAAGTTGTCGATGCGAGGATGTGGCATCGCTGCCATAATTTAGTAACGTCTCAATTTACGAGCGGAAAGCATAATTTTCGTTTGAGTCACTGATACACTTTCCATTCAAAAAAACATCCACTTGTGAGAACATCGTATGCAAAAGATTATTCGCAGGCGCAATCAGGTCATTCACCTCGAGTGGCTTCTCATCACCATTTTGATCTAGCTTTACTAGCTTAACATTAATCGAAAGATAAGATTGCGTAAGATCTAAATATCTATCAGCAGACCCGCTGATGTAAAACTCAATCGGTCCACTATCTGATAAACTAGTTACAAGCTGCAACTGTTCCCATTTTGCAGACTCAAATGTTGTCACTATGGGATGCATCTGAGCAATTTCTAATTTGCTCTTCAAGCAGTCACAGATCTGATTAAGTTCAATGTTGTTTATTAATTAAAGATATCAGCTTGCTTTCTCTGCCATCTATTGCGACCCTTCCTCGTCGGTATCACATGCATTGACTGAGCATTACCTGTATTATTCCTCTTTTTACGTTTAGGTTGAGGTGGTCTTAAACCACCTCGCACCGCTGTTACAGCTTCCGGTATCAAAGACCTGGCAACACGACATGCCCTCGATTTTAATGCTGTTTTAACATTTTTCCCAGGCATTACATCCTCAGCTAGTCCGATTCCAGCACTAAGAGCTTGTTTACCTACAGATTTAGCCACATTTTTTGTGATAGGTATTGCTGAACATAATAGTCCACCTAAGATATTACCGAGTCCATGTCCTGATTGGTACTGTGGTTAGCTATGGGTTTCAGAGGTATCGGATGATATTATTGTTGTCCTTGACTTTGCTGATAGTAATGCCTATACTTATCCAATACTTGTGAATAGGATTTTGCTTTTTCATTCTCAGTCAGATCGTGTCTGGCTAATATATTGTATATCTCGTTATCGAGACTAATACCTTTACGTATTGATGGATCTGTCTGTAGCAATGATATTTTACTCTGTTCATTTAAATTACCTAGCAATTCATGAGGAACTAGCGCCATTTTGTACATATGTTCCATCTTTTCACATGAACAGTTTACCAATTAATGGCGCAAGCGTACCGATCACCGCTGGTAATAAGACTCCCAAAAATCTGCCTGTTTGTAGCAATTTTCTTTTACGTGCATATAGTACACTGCGACTAGTCAGTGTTCGCATTCCCCTCTATATTTACTCAGCTGCTTGTATCGTATTTTAGTGAGATGAACATTCCCACGTAATACGCTTAGGCATGATTCACATAGTACATCCACCAATTCATTCGAACACTGTTTGATTACATCATTTCTGATTGAAGGCCTTACTTTAGCCAAATATTGCAGCATAGGTAAATGGAATTCCATTTTACGTGACACCATTTTTCTTAGGTATTAAATGTAGCAGCCCTCCTTCAGATGAACAGATGAACGTAGTCTGATATTGTCAGGTGTCAACTGTTTCAAATCTAGGAGTAGATATACATTAGGTTCGCGTGTAGCATCCTTATATGATTCGATCAAATACTTTGTATTGCCTGGGTACATCTGATTAGATAAAGAACGAATAGATGACACGTTACATGGATTCTTAAACAATACCATGTAGTGACAGTTAACTGATAAGTCACGTTGATTGCGTAACTTGTGAAACAGATTTTGTGCGACAAATATTATGCTACAATTCTCATAGTTAGAACGTTTTGTAAATAGGTCATTCTCATCACATTTATTCATCAAATCGTCGAGTACAAGCAATGTTCTGCAACTTCTGCCTAGTTCAACATTCACACCCTCTTTAAATTCAACTTCTTTCGCCAAATCGCTATACCCATCTTGCCATGCACCATAGCAGTACACAGTCCTCTGTGATGGGGGGGGGGGGGGTGGTGCGGGGTGGGGGGGGGGGGTAGGGGGTGGGGTGGGGGTAATGGCTTAGGGATCTCTTATTAGTGCTTTTATCATCCCAGTTTTACCGCACTGCATTGGTCCACAGACAATCATAGTAAATGGGTGGCGCAACGTCATATTGCAGTCAAGCGATGTTGCCATTACATCAGCACACGTACGTCCATGTACGACTAAGGAGGTATAAGCTCATGCGTATATATATATATGTATATATATATATATATATATATATATATATATATATATATATATATATATATATATATATATATATATATATATATATATATATATATATATATATATATATATATATATATATATATATATAGATATATATATATATATATATATATATATATATCTATATATATATATATATATATATATATATATATATATATATATATATATATATATATATATATATATATATATATATATATATATATATATATAGATATATATATATATATATATATATATATATATATATACACCTTAGTGGTGTGTGAACGTGTGCGAACCATCACTATGATGTAATATGTAGTTACTCTTCTGCGAATACTTTATCGATGCTTACTGGTTAGCGAGCATTAAGAATAAAATTGTGACGTCAGATACTCGAGACAGAGGAGAAATGCTATGTCCATTTAAGAATTGTGACATAAAATTAGGAGAAATGCTATGATTGTGATGTCAGATACGCATGACATAGGTGAAATGCTATGTACATATAAGAATTGTTACGTAAAATTAGGAGAAATACTATGATTGCGACCTCAGATACTCGAGACGTAGGAGGAATGCTATGTCCATTTAAGAATTGCATCATAAAATTAGGAGAAATGCTATGATTGTGTCATCAGATACTCGCGACATAGGAGAAATGCTATGTACGTTTAAGAATATGATTGTGACGTCATAAACATGCTATGTATCTTAGCAGAAATGCTATGAACATTTAAGTGTGTGATTATGACATCAGATACTTGTGCAACGAATCCATGTCAGCTTTAAATAGTTACAAAAATAGACACCATATTCAGTGAATATTTTACCATGAAATTGAACAAAAGACCGTCTAACGGTGTTTTATTTATGTATGCGCTATATGCGCTATTCAGCTCACTCTATCAATCATTCACCTGTCCCATTCTTCTCTAAAGAATAGCAATTGCACGTGCCAACAAGTGCCTCTGTCAACTGAAAAGTGGGCATACTAGCGCATGCAGAGGAGGCGGGGTAGTGAATAGCGAGTCGCTAGTGACAGATAAAGAGAGAGGTGCTAGTACTGAACAAGTGAAATACAATTTTAAAACTTTTTTATTAATACAAACATCAATAATACATATTATTACAAAGATACGAAAAACACCAAATGCAACATATTTTCCAAAGCTACGATTGACGAAATAAAACAACTAATTGTGTTATTTTTTTTTTTAAATAAAATAAAATATGTATATGATTTTATTTAAAATTATCTGTGTGTTTTAATGCTGCGTGTTTTAATGCTTAAAACACGGTTAATTTTAAATAAAACTAAATAAATTAATACGAGCATAGAGAAAATTGTAATTATAGTTATGGCGATAACATCTGTTTTTCATATATTACATCCACAATGTACCTATACCATTCCATCATACACATGCGGTACAGTTCAGTACAATGTTCATATATATCGTAATGGATGGCGAGTTGAGCACAATATTCGGCGTCGTCCATTTCTAATAATGCTGCCTCATTATACAGTTCAAAATTGTCAATTAGATTACGGTCAACATCAATCCCTAAACAAGAATGTTCACATTGACTTGGATGATTTACTAGACAACCGTAACAATCTCGCACAACCAACGAATATATCTTTTCACACAGCATGAATGCAAATAATTTCGGACTAATCTTTCACACATGATCTGTAGGATGATAATGATGTGACTGACACATAGTTTTACAATAGTGGCACAATTTGTCGGTATCGTCATCGACGAGATCTAGTTCATCATCGCTTAAAAACTCATCGAGGTATATAGTGTCCATAGCAAGTGCAGCGTGATTAGACATCTCTGCGTAATCACTAGTGGATGGAATGTCATTCATGTTCTCAGTTTTTTGTTTTCACATCAGAAGAGCACTGAGGTATCGGGCTAAACAACACGTCACCACTCACGTCAGGAGGCACGTAAAAGTTAGGTAATGCTGCCAGCAAATTACTCGCATTCTGTTTCAATCATTCCCACTCGTTGTCTTGCAGGTATAATCCGCAATGTGTGGCACGTGGTTCTGCATCAGAGCAGAAAAGATAGTGTATGTCAATGCGCTGAAATTCGTCACGGATAGAAATACGAACAGAATTGTCCAAAGAATATGTAAATAGTATGTCTTCAAAACGTATTGTTCGCACTTTAAGCGAATTACCAAGATCACACCAAAATGCCGAGCGATTTAAATATTTAAAGCAAGGATCGGACGACATCGTGGAGAACGAATAATCATAGCACGAAACTGCTGCATTTAAATATCATTAGTAACAATAACGAACAGCCATACACGGATTGAATGCCATCTGGCGAAAATACCATGCACGCAATGGCGTACAGTGGAACACGTGTGTTACAAAGACGTACATAGACGCGGTTAATTTGAATGTATGGCGTGCGTTTGTTTGATCAATAATGTACATATTCACCTGGGATGAACACTGTCTTCTACCACTCAACACATGCTTTATGAGCAATAACACTTACAATCAACTTTTAACCATTATACAACTGAGAGACGCGGTACACTAAAGTCGATGCGTATTATCGATGGATGAGCAAACTTTTTTGAAAACTATCTGACTGTAAGTTCATGGCGGATGCCAACAACCTTCAGTCATAATATTTTTGGGATAATATAAGACTTGTATTGAGTGCGATATCTAAGCATAAGTTATGAATGAGAAAGACACTGATTAATGTAGCTTCGTAACAATAATACGCGAACCCAATGCACTATGTCTATCCAATATTCGGTTAATAAACCCTTGCTAATTTCAGACATGAGTATAATTCTTTCAGCATTAATTTTGTCATCTCTTAAAGTGAACTGCATGCTACTCATAATCAATGCACGCATCTTATCCTTATCACCATAACACAGACTAGCAATATTTGCTATCATAGAGCGAGCAGCTAGTGCGGATGAAGAGGACATGGATGACACCAACATTGTTTACGTACTGACTGAGAAAAGTGCAATGTTACTATTTATATTATGCTAGTGTAACGATATGGTACTGATGATTAATCTCCCAGTTTCAAAATTCGTTTCTTAAAGACGGGTCTGAAAATCTTACTGCTATTTACTGAAAGAATTCTAAAATGATCAGTGTGCACGATTTTTGATGGGTAGCTTAATAGTACACTATTACTATCTGTAATTCCACCATCGTTTATAATGTGTTCAATGGATTTTTTCATTGTATCAAAATTAACTTGTTTTGATTGTTCGGTATCCAGTGTTAAACCTTTAACCTTCGTTACCTGTTTAACGATCGATGGATCATCACGACCCTTCATTTCATAACTATAGTTTTTTGGGCCGAGTGCGCAAAAACTTGTTAATTCGTAATCGGAGGGGCTTTCACTTGTCCAAGAACCTAGATACCCACTACGTTCTTGAATGGTCGGCTCACCTTCACGGGTACTAAATACCACTGAATCTGTATCGTGAAAGGTTACGTGGCGTCCAAGTAAGGACAAGACTTCGTACAGTTTTATTCGTCCATAAGCGGTCAAGAAAGATGCAAGAATACAGTTGGTATTTAATGGTGACTGAACGTACTCATCATTGACCGAATAGGAGGCCATTAGAAGACTATCGTTCAGGAATGTAATGGAGCCTACAGTTTTACTTTTATCATTCAGAATGGAGAGAAGACCTTTAGGTGTTGATATCATGCTATTCTTTTTATGATCACGAAGAGAAAATCATCCACACAAAAAATTCAAACAGGATTTAGCAACAAAGCGCAAACCCGGGTTATTCAATATTTTGGAAGTGTCGAACTGTATTCCTTCATGTTAATAATAGTCAGCTACGTAATGAGCCTTTTCACTCTCACGACTGACACAATCAGGATAACTGCTACTTTCCTGTTTAATTTTCAAAAAATGGTTAATGTATTCTGAAAATAACCCATCGTCGCCATGCGGCTCATATTGACATACTTCATACATTTTTTTAATGACATAACTGTTGTGTATAGCTAGCTGTAACTCTGGAGTAGTCCATGTTCCGCATAAACTCTACTGTTCTTCCATATGTTCGCATACAGAAGATTGTTAATTTTTTGTGCATTCAGCGCAGAGTACAAACATGAGGCACAAATTTTTTCTAGCAGGTAGCACGGGAAAGTATAAATTACGAGGTGGAAGGACGTTGCATTTAATAAGACCAAAGAAGTCATGCACCGTCTTATCACTCAAGTCATCGCCTCTTAGTACAGTATATGACCCTTCTGGAAAACAACATTGTTTCATCACTGAAGGATACATGGAAACGCAGTCTAAATATTCGAGAATGTTATGCTCATCCGCTTCGATAAATAAATGAATCACGGATGTACGTCTTCCGAATAGCGCATCACGTGGTGATATTGGGTGGGCTAAGTCCAATTCGGTGATAAAATCATTTAGCACGGAGGAATCAGCGACTTGTTTCTTAAAGTCGCATTCCCACATAATTCGCACCGTATATCAGTGCGATTCAAATAAAGAAATGCGACATTGAAGCGCAGAATATGCTTCTTCATATGTCTGATCACCATATGGTGTATATGACGTATCACACTTATCACCGCAACAAGTAGACTCATGTCCGTGGAATTTACAACCTAAACACTAGAAAATAATATTTTCAAATACATCAATTCCATTCACATAATGTCCGCATATTTTCTGTTCACCACCATTTAGTGCATGCACGATTTGGCGACCCTCCCATTGACTGACCCATTCCATCCATTCTACACCCAAAACGCTATAAGCATGTTTTGCTCTTGGTGAGAAATCAGGTAAAGTCTGTACGCTCTCAGGTCGAAGCCATAAAGTGCGATAGGCCGCATTACATGCTCCCGCTAGCATTATCCCTGTCACAAATGTGTTTCGGCCATCCGTCGATTCAGAAAATAAAGTCTTAAATCTAGACATGGCTAAACGTAAGACAGTTATGTCATCATTACATTATTCGATGAGATTTTTATCGACATCGTAGTGCTTGTGTCTAGATATCTGGTAGTTGTACCAGTGATCAAATTCGATTAATTCATTCACATTCATATTTTGTGGACAAAATATCTCCCTCTCGGGAAAAGGTATTACCATACCCCAATATTGAGGTGTGTTGAGCTGATGGGGAAATGTCCCCTTGCGAACAGGAAGATTAAAAGCATCGCGCACCTTACGTAATGAAAGGGGAAAAAAGTTAATGAAATCGATAAACCGAATAGTACCTACGTTGAATGAGAGAACTGAACGACTGCGCTTGATAATATTTGCAGGTTTAAGAAGCAGGTTTGCGGTTTTGCAAATGCATTGAAGGAGTAAAAGAGAATCATAGGCACGTGCATTGTGAGCGATCACCAAGTAGTCAGAGAAAACATATTTTCTCTTGATTTTTTTACCGACACATGCAGCCTTAACACGTGTCAACCAGCTAACGAACTGATCCTCCATGTCTAACCCGTGAAAGCGAACATATCCATAATTCGTGCCTCGATGACATGTAGAGCAATCGTCTTCGAGTGGTTGCTCGAAGCATGTATCACAACATATGTTGGCAACCACGAGATTGACTTTATGCTCAGCTAGAATATTAGTATTGCTACTGTCAATAGGCGATAAATATATTTCTGTATCGTAAATGATGTATTTCTGAAAATCTTCGTAACTACAATTGTCAGCATTCATACGCATAGAGTGTGCATGGGATAATGACATAATAGGTTCTTCAATTACTTTATGATAACATGTATGATTTTGCAGTAATAACATACTTTCTTTACACGTGTGACATTTTGTCATACCGCATCTGTGTTCATCGTCATCTTTACGTATGCGACTGAAACAGTGGGGACACGCTTTCACCATTTCGTAGGTCCCATTAGAGAGGTGGTTCGCCATACATTGATGGTTATAAAACTTACAATGACAATCAGTACACATTATCTTATGCGTAGCATCTGTAGAAGTACAAGATCCTTTATCAGAATAAGGTGTCTGACAACTACGACAGCGCACAGTGCATGAGTGATCATTAGAGTATGACACATTACACCGCGTACAGTAATGTACCATAAGAAATGCACCCATAGACGTGATTAAGGATATATGATTATCACATTCTGAATGCATAAGATTTATGTGCGGTAAACTCGGGGAAGCGCTACCGAATAGGCATTCATGCTTTGACTCTGACTAGACTTGAAATTGATTGCGAAAATGTTCCTGAAATTTGTTCCAATCAGTACTATTAATTTCGCGTTCAGGAATACTACAAGCTGTATGATATTCGTGCATCATGTGCGTCAAATATGTTTTATTACGTGTCAAATTATTCCATTCACGTGTAGAGATTAATTTGTTCATTTTCTCAATATATTTTATTCCTAAAAAATTCCTGCCGCGAAACAGAATGGATATTCGATGCATACGGGTATAATACATTTTTTAACACGCATGTATGCATCCAAATCGGATGAATGTAAATTTAATAAATTTAATTGTCTAGAATCAATCGCACCTAGGAGAATATCATTTCGCCCACCTGAGTTGTAGTCCTCTACACGAAAAACGTGAAATTCAAAACCCTCTGATAACCTACAATCAGTATTTGACTGAATGACTTTTTCCACTGATTCTAAAATTATGTCAGTCGTAATCTTATTCCATAGCCTAAAATCAATTGCTATCAGCATTTCCAAAGAAGGGTGAATCAACTCGATTCTCACGTGATCATTCGGCTGAACATTGCTATATTCGCTATACATATCAAGCAAAGATTGAAAGACGCCTGACGCGATCTCAGATTGAGAAAGTGGTGTATCGGCTATAGGATAACTTTTAAAAGATACAATATATTCAGTACCTTTGAGATGAAACTTTTTACTGCAGTATTTGCAAACAGTCTCCACAGATATATAGTAGGTATAATCAACTACCGACCCTCCGATTTGAGCATGCCCATAGTGTTGCAAATAACGATTAAGTAGATCATCTGTAAGCACTATATTCTCTGATATACATGGACTGACTTCATCAGCGATGAGGCTAATTTCATCTGTCGAATGATTTGCATGCATGTCAATAAGAGTTTGATGAGTAGGAACATCGATGCGATAAGTGGTATCGTTAGGAAGGCAAGCTAAGTCCAGAGATAAGTCATTATCAGAAGACGTGGTATGGTCTGGCACAATGTCACTTAAATTTAGGATGCTATCATTAGGAAGACATGATAAATCCAGAGATATGTCATTAACAGTAGGCGCAATATGTACAGGAACTGGTGCATTATCAAATAAAGTTAGTTGGGAATCATTAGGAAGGCATGCTAAATCCAGAGATATGTTATTAGATGAAGGCACAAGAAAGTCAAGAAGGGATGCATCGTCAAATAAATTTACATCATAATCATTAAGAAGGCATACTAAATCCTGAGATAGGTCATTAGCAAAAGGCATGACATCAATTAAATTTAGATCTTGTCCATCACGTATGTCGGTCGAATAATTAGGATCAATTACGTCACATTCGTTGAGGATAATTGAAAAATGATAATGGTACGGTACTCAGATCAGGAATAGTTAGTTCTGTTTTTGTGTACACGGTTTGATCATCGGTTGAAGCAGGTTGTGCAGGTATGATTACGTCATAATCATATAAATCATCCAAATAATTGAAAACATCAGCATCGGTAATAGATAGTTCCGGAATGACTTCACAGTAATCAGGAACAGAGTTGACATCACTAGTTACATCATGTCATTATGCTCATCAGATACGTGCAGAATTGAAAAGTCGTGATCATACAACATAGAACCCAGATATAAAAGGTTATCCACATGTTCATCAGGTGAATAGGGTTGATCCACGTTTAATCTTGCCGCATCAGAGTCACGCATCTGCTGCAAAATCACATTAACAGCATCTTCACAATCTTTAATATCGGCACTTAAATTATCTGCCATTTTGTTATGTCTTTAACACATGCTTGTTTACTCCTCGTTAATATAAAATGTTTTAAAAAATTATTCTCTTAAAATCTACACTCAATATGTTTCTTTAAAAAAGAACAAATAGCGATAGCGAACTAGACAGACATACTCTGCTTAAATACACGTGGAGAACAGCACCAGGCAGAGGCCGGCCACCATAGCATTCCTCCTAAGTATCCTCCTACTCCTCATCATCCTCATAGACCTCCCTTATCAGACCACCTCTTAAACTCTATTTTTTTACATCCTGTTATCAGTCATCCTCTTAAAATCTATTATTTTTACCTTACATACCACGGTAGACAACCACGGAGGGGGGGGGGGGGGGGGGGGGGTGCGCGGCCACTATGTTAAAACATAAAATACACAACTTTTAAGGGTTACCATTTACAGAATACCAGAACAGCGATATTGATTCAGGCACTGCGACAGTGTTCTAGAATCTATCAAGGGTGTGGTTATAGTCGCCATTGTTCTAAAAAATATGTGTGCATACGGTCGCCATTGTTCTAAAAAATGTGTGTGCATACATACGCCATTGTTCTCCAAACAATAGCGCTCATAAATGGAGCGTTTTGATTGGTTAAAACAGAAGCCCTGCGGTGAAGAACAATAGCTTACACAACCCCCTATTACTACTAGTATGGCGTTATTCCTGATTAACTCTCTTGTGAGAACACATTTTTGATTTAGTCTGAAGAGAGACGCATTTCCATCCACGAATGGGGCGTATTCGATCGATTTATATACTTTGAACCCGGACGATCCAGAGTACCATTTTCAAGGTATAGATACACGTAACTTGTTAAATATTTTGAAACTAATTTGACTGGGAGCTGTTTGCTGCTTATGGAAACAACAGTGTCCAGTCAAATTAGTTTCAAAATATTCAACAGAATGTTTATTAAATAATAAATGGATCAAAGACATACAATTCGTACACTTGGCGGATTATTCTGGCTTAATGATGGTGTTTTTCTGTCAATTATGTTTGTGACGTTAGACTATGTGTGCGGTAATTGATTATGACGTCATATACTTGATCGACAGATCAGATCTATCCATTGACGGGAAAGCTGGCGCTTTCCTCGTGCAGAGAGATGATAAAGATGCGTATATACCTAGAAACTGAAGAAATCCATTTGGATCATCCGGGGAACTAGTCAATCCCAGCTCTGGGTATGGTGCTAGTGATGGCGTGAGAGAATATGTTCTTGAAGCTAGGGTGGATGACCTTTCCAGTTTTAGCTATGCCCCACCCATCTCCAGCTAAGCTCCACCCACACAGCACCCGTGTTGGGATGGGTCGATCCCTGAACTCCCTGACTAGCAATTTACAGAAAACTATGCAGGTTAGCTGTTGAATATTCTGAAACTGATTTAATTGGGTGCTGTTGCCGCATATGACAGCAACAGCTCTCAGGCAATTTGTTTCAAAATATTCGACAGAATGTTTATTAAATAGTAAAGACATACAATTCGTACAGTGTGTCGAACTATTAAGCGTTTAATCGAGCCATTCATGCTGTAATTGATTATGTCGTCATCATTCACATCGCGTATATGTCATATGACTGATAGATAAACTGGAAAGGTCCATTGTGAAATGGCCCATCTCTCTTACAGGAGACTTGCTGCACGCTATCAATCCTACAAAGTGTTTCTAGACAATATCGAAACTCAAAGTGAAATGATATCTGAAAATACCAGCTAGTCTGTCTCGGAATCGCGCTCTCTCGGGAAATGGTGTTCACTTTATGTTTGCAAATCAGCTTTTACCAATTTTTCAGGGAAATCTGATAGTGCCTACCGATCTTTGACTAAAGGTTGCCCAAAATGCTCCCTCGCCTTTAAAGGGTGGGTGAAGTGACGATGGAAGTCACAGGGATTGTCTAAATATTGACCGATTTAGACAGCTTAAGTTTGCAGTCACATGCATTTAGGCATGCGAAGCTTGACTAAAGAATTTCTAAAAATGGCTACCGTATGGCTAAAAATGCCCCACCCCCGCCCACCCCACCCCTTTAAACTAAGGCGGGGGTGGTGTCACGCTGAAAATTTGGCGGTTTAAACAATATAAGTGTGTAGTCACATTGTATTTCGGATTTCCCAATCTGAATTAACAATACTTGAAAACCAAAATGGCTATCATATGGCTTAGAATACTCCCCACCCACTTAAGGGTTAATGTTAAGGGATTGTGGTCGTAATGAAAATTGACTGGTTTGCCTAAATATTAACTCGCTTTAGACGGTCTAAAGTCATGTTCTCACTGGAGATTTAATCGGGAATAATGCCATACCCAATATTGCACTACGCCGGTTAAGTCTCTAGTGAGAACATGGCCTAAGTGTATATCCAGATAACATTACTACGTGGTGTCAATAGTGTTGATTGGTTAGCATGGTCGCCGTATCAGACATTGGGCCAACGTTGGCAATTGGTTGGCACCACCACCAGTGTTGGTACAAGGTTGACATAGCAGTGGCAAAATTACAATTGGGTTACAGTTGTTGGGGCAACGTTGGGCCGGCATCTTATAGCCAATGTATATAATAAATGTTATATATGTGGGATGGACCAACGTTGGCATAACAGTGACAAAATCACACCGGGGTTACAGTTCTTGGGACAATGCAGGCCCAACAACTTATAACCAATGAACATAATAAATATTAAAAATATGGGATGGGCCAACGTTGGCATAACATATGCGAAATTATAGTTGGATTACATTTGTTGGACCAGTGCAGTCCCAACAACTTATAGCCAATGTGTATAATAAGTACCATGCACATGTTAGGGAAATGTTTAGCTTACTGTTTGTTATCTAGAAACCATAAGCCATTATATTTGATAATTAGGCTTCACGATCACAGTATTTTGATAGTAATTATTCACTTCTCAAGGGAGGTAACTCGGCAACTCGACATCACGTTATTTAAAAATTAAGTCCCTGTTAGGAATAAAGCGATTGGGCTTAATGTTCAGTAAGCAGTTCTATATCTGAAAGCAATTGTGTGGACTAAATACACCTCCCACCCCCAAGATTGTCATAGAATTAGTCGCAAATGAGAAATTAATGATCACTATTGGCCATGTGACTGCACATTTAAATGTCCCTTTCCATTTTAGCTATGTACCGCCCCGCCCATCTCTAGTTAAGTTCCACAAACACCACGCTCGTGTTGGGATCGATCGATATGTGAACTTCCTAACTCTCAATAGTCCCTGACCATCAATTTTCAGAAAACAATACGGGTAAGCTGTTGAATACTTTGAAACTAATCTGAATGGGTGCTGTTGTTGCCTATGACAGCAACAGCACTCAGTCAAATTAGTTTCAAACTGTTCAGTTCGGCATGTTTATTAAATAGTAGAGACATACAATTCGTACAACGTGGTGGGCTATTAAGAGTTAAAGACGAGTCAAATAGAATCACCTATGACATAATGATTATGACGTCATTCTACACACCGCCTAGCTGATTATGACGTCATATGACGTCAGATGATAGATGAATACTGTGGAAAGTTGAATTACCTAATAGTCCAGTCAATCTAGGCCAAAAATATTTTATCCCGGAACAAATTGCAACAGAATTTTTTTACCTCGCCCAGTGTATAGGGGGCCATCATGTACAACATATCAAAAGTCCTCCAAAATTCCAATAGGGGAAAGGGTAAAATTTGCATAATTATTACCAGATTTGGGCCATTTCACCTGAAAAATCCATTTTTCTTTATTTCTTTAAAACCGGTATGTAATATATGTGTGACTGGGTATTTTTGGACTTTTTTAGTAATAAATGAATACGATTGACATATTCTCCACAAATTAAATGTATTGTGTTATGCCACTTGCATGAATTTACCTAATACCATCATTGATATTGATACAATACATATTATATTTTATTATGTCACGGTATTGTGTGTTTCTAAGCTAAGCTAAGGTGAAATAGTATGGCATAGGTACCTGGTTCTACTAATTTCATCTTGCATCAATTATCCAAGTCATCTTCCTCAATGAGCGTTATTGAATTCGAGCAACTGAGACCCTTACAGTCTTCGCAGGCAGATGTGCAGCTGAGCCCATGTTTTCTACAGGTGCATCTCTTTGATTCACAGCCAGTTTTGCAGTTGCATCTAAATGAATACAGTAAATCGTCAGGTGCTGCCAGCATGTCAGTCTTAACAGGCAGCATTTGGTGGTTGAGAACTTTCCAGCCCCATTCTGTTGGATCCATATCTCCAGCATCTCCTCTCCAAACTTGAATTTGGTAGTACACGCGAAGACTGTGAAACTTTGCGGATGCGGGTGTTGGTGGTAAATCTCGTGCTTCAACATACTTGGAAGTTTTTGCAACTTTCTCCCTGAATCGCTTGTACCGCAAAGCAACTAGACTATCCATTGAAGTGCCATTGTATAGAATAAACATTGCCTTCTCACCTGCTTTTATCACGTCATCTTTATTCACATTACTAATTGTAAACACTTCAGCAATTTGAGAGTTCTTTGCAGCACTGGATTTTGCTAAGGGATGCAGATTTTCCAATTCCATAAAGCCTAGATGTTGAGTCACAGCCAAGGATAGCATGGATAAATAACAGCTGTGAGCACAAACAGAACTCGAGTTTTTCCTTTGCCATTTTGATATTCCACAGTCGGGGTTTCTTTGCATTTTGCTTTGGCTCTGGTCTGAAAAATAGCTGACAGCCATTCATATCAGTATGGTATAGAAGCAACACCAGTAGGTCGGTATCGTCTCCAACAAGAGCAGTATTTGTTGACTTTGAAGCCAAGATAGCCGTTTGCGTAATTAAGACATCAGCATCACCACTTGCCTTTATCGTTAAGCATCCAGCCTGTTCGAGAGATGAACTTAAGATTGATATGAACCGATGTTTGTTCTGCTTGTTACTAAGAAAATCCGGCTTACTCAGAGTTACAACTGTTTGCGGAGTCAGTACAACAGTTGCGCCTGATCCACGAGTTCGCCTCTTATGTGTTACATCTTTTATGTCTGGGCCTTGGTCATAACCATCAAAAACTACTGTAGCCTTTCCATATTTGCTTATGCAATATTTTACATATCTTTGACAAACATTTGCAAATGTCTCTCCACGCTGCCATGGAACACGGTGTAATAGAGCTCCTCCATCAAGCACATAGTGGACAGAATCTGGAAGGACTGCATCTTCATTTTGAATTAATTTCGACAATGCATCAGCAAGTGCCGGCTTATTTGCTTCCCATGGAAGAGATGAATTATCAAAGAGTGCGGGCGGATGAGTGCACAACTCATACTCAAAATAAGATGCTGGATTCCCTTTTGATCCATTTGTAGCAATTAGACTGAGTCTTTGAAATAGGAGTTGTGGATCAATTTGTACACATTCATCATCAATCTTGAGAGATGTTTTGGATGCCAAGGTAATAGCTTGTCTCTTTCTCTGGAACGAAATGCTTGATACACATTGGCCACACATCGAATTAATAATTGATTCTCCAATATCTTTAGCATCGTCAACATTGACTGATTCATGTGCAGACAATCCACTAACAAGTCCTCTAAGAGAAGGGTCTGGTCCAAATGGATTCAGTTCACTAAGGATTTTGAGAATTTTGTAAGTATCATCCATATCACGCTTTATTCGAGATTGTGTGGAATCTTTGTGTTTTTCACTTGAATCACAGTTTACCCCAGAGAGCTCTTGCATTGCATTACACACATCTGCACATGCGGGCATAGACAACAACCAAACAAGACGCTGAAGTTCTGTCATTCCACGTCCTCGTGTTAGACCACCACTTGACTTTACACTTCTCATAAGGACCTGCTCAATAACTAGATCAGTAGATAACCCTGCCCAATACCTATCACTTTGATGAATGACATGATGACCATTGAGGAAGCTGGTGTGTATATCTGGATGACTTTCAGGTATTTCTAACATCTTTTGTAAATATACATATGCAGACTTGGCGTACAGATTATGCCCAGCGGCTGCAAAATATGGAAGCATCTCATGAACGGTCTGAAGGTGCGTGTTCCAATCACCAGTTCGTTCTGCCTTAATGAATTTGTGCAGAATGTCAACCAACTCCATATACAAAAGCCAGAGTCGTGCAGTCCTCTTATCTTTCATGACCACCTTCTCTGAGTCTAGTTTGTCCTTGACATCATGTAATGCATTTTCCGAGGACAATCTTGTATCTACATACGGATTTTTGATAATGTCATCATAGAGCTGTCCAACTATAACCAGACTTTTATTTAGGGAACTTTCAATCGTTTCATGTCCTGCAACATTATCATCATTGTCAAACAATTCTTTTGAATGCATTGCAGCGGAATATTCTACTGTGTCAACTTCAGCATCTGCAATTGTAGGTAGTGGTAGGTTGTATGCATTTGCAATCAAGATTGTACTGAGAGAAGCAAAAACCATGAGGTGTTCTCGAACTGCTCGAGAAATTGCCTTTCCAATAAGAATGTGTTTGACAGCATTCTCAGTGTAGACTACCTCTAGAATAGGCGCAAGACCGCTTCCTGCCATTAAGTGACCAATGCAGCCAAGGAAGCTCATCTCCATATGAAGACCTCCGAGTCTTAGAATAATTTGCTTTAATGGACTCCAGCTCGGCTCAATCTCTATGATAATCATAGCTTTCCAAAATAAGGGCTGATCAAATGTAATCACGGGTGCAACATGGTATCGGTTTGCCTGTTCACAAACATAAGTCAAAGTGGAAAAGATGCAGGTCATGTTACTTGGCTCTAGATCTATCATCGGAAGGAAAATAACTGACGATTTACCAGGATAAACTCCTTGGTGAACAGTTTGCATCATGCCAGACCATGACTGTCTCCTTGAACGCAGAAACAATGAGAAATCCCAGAGGATGTCAATGTCAGCTGTTGGGTCTGTTTGTTCCATCGCAGTTAACTCCTTAAAGGTCAATGGGAAGTTCCTGGTATGCTGAGACTCAAAGTTCCTGATACAGATCTTGCCAACTTGCTTGATATCTTCAGATGTTACATTTATCCTTGGAATAAGTTTGCACGAAAGGTTTCCTGGTGTAACAGATGCAATGATTCCCATTCCATGAAATGTATTATGCCCATCTATTGTGCAAATATTGTGATTCACATTGTCGGCAACAAACTGAATGAACTCGCCTGATAATGGCTGTGGTAGATCTCCACCATGAAGTGATGCACTGCGCTCAAACCTCTGTTTCTCCGCGTATGAACATCCAAATCCGTGCTTGTACAAGGTGTCAACAATAAATCTAGATCCAAATTTATGGTGCATCTCACATGACAGCCCGAACTGCAAAGGTGCCAAAATAACTCTAGGACGAGTTCCTTGCTTAATAGCCTGTCCAACTGATGCCTGTTTCATTTCTGTGTCTTTTCCAGTAAACAAAATCCGCAATAATTCCCGCAGTGTCTCTGGTAAATAATTCAATGCCTTTACTGGGTCGCTCATTTGCTCCCTTGATGGATAGCTTTCAGATGATGTGCATGAATCAATTAACTTAATATCGTGTCTAAGCAGTTTGGCAGCTGTCTGGATGATTAGCATGCTCTCTGATTTGGAATCCTTTCTCTTCTGTTCCTTATAGAAGTCAGTCAAAATAGTAGATGCTTTAGAACGAAAGGTAACAACGTTTGGCTTACCATTCACAGTGCTAATAAATATTTCATCGCCATAATTATCTTTTATTTTATCCTGCATGTATTTTGTACTGTATGCTTTATTCTCTTTATCATCGAGATACTCTTGCATTTTATTAACGAGGTCGTGCAGGGTCAGCTGCTCATCATCATTATTTTCAAGAAATGCCATTGTCGCACTAAATGCTCTTACTCTGTCCAAGTCTTCTGGCCTTCCATGTTTTTGGGATGAGCAAGATGAGTGCAGCTGAGGGATATTTTTCATGGTTCGAAAATTTACGCTGCAGCTTTGATGGTATACTGCATTGACAACGCATAAATCCGGCGTGAAGGCAAGCCGCCCAGCTACAAGTTTGCCCCATTCGTCTTTTCTCTGCTCACAGGCCTCGGCGATACTACATTGAAAGTCATGAGTACTTACTGGATAAATATCATAGCCACGTTTCTTTCTATCTTGAATTTTTGCAGGGTATCCGCATAGCAAACAATGTTCACTAAAATTGAATGTTGGACTTTCTGAACGGCGTGTTCGCATGGGTGGCGGAGATTGTTCAATTTTCTCTGCGTCACGGGCAATCCGCTTGGGATCAATGAACTCCCGTCGACATTTTACATGAACCCTCTGTCCTACTTCAGCTATGACATCGCTTTCACGGGCTCTGCTAGCATTGTTAATACCGTCACAGCCTTTAACTCGAAGCTTAACAGTTTGTGAGCCATTTTCTAGGCTCTGGTTACAAATAACGCATGTATCTAAATCCATGTCCATATGTGACACCTGGCAGTCCCATGAATGCCGCAGAAAAGAAATAAATTCTGTTGCAATTTGTTCTAGGTTAATTTGTAGTTTTACTGGACTATAAATCGGCCAATATTTAGACACGCTGTACGATTTTCAACATGGCTCCATCCCATTGAAGGGGACGGCGGAGCATTTTGAGCCATATGGTAGCGATTTTGGATTTGGATTGTTTATTCCATCTGGGCATTACTAAATACATGTGACTACGTACCTAAATTGTCTAAATCGGACAACATTTTGACAAACCGTTCCATTTCCATCTTGACCCCCACTAACACCGCCCCATCCCGACCCCACGTCTGAAATTAGGAGTGGGGGCATTTTGGGAAACGTCTATCAAAATCTGTCGGCACAATCCGAATCTCCAGAGAAAATTGGTACACGATCAATTGCAAACATAAAGTGAACATCATTTCCCTATGTACAAGATTGTTCATCATCACACAGACTCGAGAAACAAACATAAGAGAACGAAGAGATCCGTCATTTAAAAGTCCGTCAAGTGTACGAATTGTGTGTCTTTGATGGATTTACTATTTAATAAATAATCTGTTGAATATTTTGAAACTAACTTGATTTGGGAGGCGTTGCTACCTGCAGCTACCATAGGCAGTAACAGAAGCCGGTCAAATTACTTTTTAAAATCCAGGGTTCAAAGTATATCAATCGACCCATTTGGAGAGAAATGGGCGGGGCATAGCTAGAAATGGATACGACCATTATTTACATGTATATTAACTTTGACCTCGTGGAAGACGTATGGTCATTGGGGTTTTCAGACACGCCACCAGCAGTATTGCTGTTGTTGCTGTTGCTGTTGCTGTTGCTGTTGCTCTGCTGCTGCTCTGCTGCTGCTCTGCTGCTGCTGCTGCTGCTGCTGCTTCTGCTGCTGCTTCTGCTGCTGCTGCTGCTGCTGCTGCTGCTTCTGCTGCTACTACTGCTACTACTACTACTACTACTACTACTACTACTACTACTACTACTACTACTGCTGCTGCTGCTGCTGCTGCTACTACTACTACTACTACTACTACTACTACTGCTACTGCTACTACTACTACTACTACTACTACTACTACTACTACTACTACTACTACTGCTGCTACTGCTACTACTACTACTACTACTACTACTACTACTACTGCTGCTGCTACTACTACTACTACTACTACTACTACTACTACTACTGCTGCTACTACTACTACTACTACTACTACTACTACTACTACTACTACTACTACTGCTGCTGCTACTACTACTACTACTACTACTGCTACTACTACTACTACTACTACTACTACTACTACTACTACTACTACAGTGTCAACATATGAGCTTCTGACACGATATCTAGCCAAGAGTCCCCTATTTGGCTATGCGTTAGATTTCGTCTTTCATATAGGCTGGAGCTCTCTTGTACATCTCATATTTGGAAGAATATTTCCGCCCCAATATGGTTCGCTGTAGAAAAACTTCACAACAAAACGTGAATCAGATAACAGATTTTTTTCAGAGACATGTTAATATCATTCAGTAATTAATATCAATAATTATCAGACAACTTATAGCTTAAAATCACAGCGCCTTTAATTATAACATTCATTTTACCCACTCGCGTTAATAACGCGATGACCCGAGTAGGCCTATAACTAAATACAATCACATTTTTCTACCACAGCAACTGTAGGCGTTTACTTCGTATGATGATAATTCACCTTTCCAGAGTATCCATCTATCAATCTGACGTCATATACCGTCATAATCAGCAAAGGGGCGTGTAGAATGACGTCATAATCTTTACGTCATAAATGATTCTATTTGGCCCGTCTTTAACTCTTAATATCTCGACACGTTGTACTCTGTCTCTACCATTTAATAAACATGCTGTTGAATATGTTGAAGCTAATTTGACTGGACGCTGTTGCTGCCATATGCAGCAACAGCGCTCAGTCATATTAGTTCCAAAATATTCAATAAGCTACCTGTTAAGTTTTCTGGAAATTGATAGTCAGAGAGTTCAGAGATCGATCCATTCCAATATGAGCGAGGTGTGTGTAGAGCTTAGCTAGAAATGGGCGGGGCATAGCTAAAAATGGAAAACTCCATTCAAGAGAGTGACCTATTTCTAGCTATGCCATGCCCATTACAAGCTAAGCTCCATCCACGTTTAGCGCATGTTGCATCGATTCATATACTTTGAAACTTGGATTCTCAGAATTCCATTTTCAAGGTAATTATACAGGTTTGTTGTTACATATTTTGAAACTTACTGAGCTGGCCGCTGTTGCGGCACGATTCGTACACTTGACGGACATTCAACCGATCATGACCGCGCTAGATATGGCATTCGTTAGGTATTTTGATTGTGGCATAAATGAGGGTAACGTCATATAGTTGAGTGACAACGGATCTCTTCAGTAAAACATTCATTTCACGCCACTCACATTAACAACACAATTACTCGTGTACAACTAAAATGTAACCATCATTATCTTCCAACATAACAACTGTAGACGTCTGTTTCTCATTAGGTCCTACTGAAAATGCAATTCTAAGCAACACTCTTATTCTGTAAATAGACCTTTCCCACATTAGCGTATTTGGGAAAATACCTTCCCAGCATGCATTGTGCGTACTACTTGCGGCTGGTAATCGCGATAGCTGACGCGCAAACAGCATTACTTTACCATGGGGATAAGATACTACGCACTTTAAGCAGTTTATATGAAAACTGTTGATAATATTAATGACGTCATACATCATTGGAAATCCAAGCCAGTTTTCTATGCATTTCTGTATTAGTTTTTATAGTTTGTAAAATTTACTACAGTTGATTGCAATTTTAAAATATCCCCTGTTGTCCAATTGATTTAATGAATCTAGGCCGAATGGTGTATTTTATATACGGCCATAACTCGGTGAAAACGTTACAAAAATATTTAATATAATACATTAATATTTAGGCAATTGAAAGCGTTTTCCAATGATACCTGGCTTAAATAATATAATGATTGTAGTT
This sequence comes from Chaetoderma sp. LZ-2023a, assembly GCA_034401795.1. NCBI lineage: Eukaryota > Metazoa > Mollusca > Caudofoveata > Chaetodermatida > Chaetodermatidae > Chaetoderma > Chaetoderma sp. LZ-2023a. The sequence continues at coordinate 80,747,145 of CM067364.1, forward strand.
TATCATAAGAACTGTTTAAATCGCGGTGTATTTTAGTGCAATAGTAACTCAATGCGGGTCAGCTGCTTGTTGGTAGCTTTACCAGCCAGCAGTTTTGCGCTGGGCGTCGATTTAGGGGAATCCCGGCGTAATGACGTCAATGTGGGAAAGGTGCATTCCGATATAGATTATCCTGTCCGGTGTCCACCAGCAATAATCCAGTTACGCGATTCTAAGCTGTTCCTCGGCCACCACTATTTCCAGCAAAGACTTGTACAGCACATAGGATGCTTTGCTTTACAGTACATTAACCCGTTCATACCAAAGCCACCTAAAGCCGCTCTCTGCAACAGTCTTGAGATATGGCCATTTGTCGTTCAAGAGAAAATCATTTTTGAAATCTTACCACGGGAATGACTGAGTCGATAACAGAGCCAGGCATTCCAGCGATAACATTTTCAAAATTGGTATCCTCTTGTCCAATAAATGGACATTCAATAATCAAATATGTTCATATTCTTGACCAAATCTAGCCTTTAGAGAGTTAATTCGCTACATGATGATACATTTACATTTTCGTGCTATCTGTTGCTAAGCTTGACACGAGAGAATCGGGTCCAGGTGTGCTCTTTTCTACTGGTGCTATCGATACTGTAATGTCATCGACATCAAGGCGGCTATACTGTTCACGCATTAGCAGCAGAATGGGAAGACTGGACACCAGAGCGCCAACACCCACCCAGTTAGCCACTCTTTCATCTGAAATGATAGCAATTATATGTTACTTGCAGAGCCTTCTACTAGTATACATTTTGGACTGTGTCGGATTAAGATTTACCAGGGCTGGGCATAAAGAAAAATTTCGGGCTGTGGCAAATTCTAAAACCGAGCCAGAAGCGATGGCCGGATCCCCCACCCCCGCAAACCTCATAAAATTATGAAATCTGTAATAAGTCGAAAGACAAACCAGAGTGGGTGTTCGGGCATCTCAATGCAAAAATTTTAAAATGAAGATGCTCTTAGATCGAATTCACTGCATTTCCTTATGTAAAAATTGACCATCAGTTGGCTTCTAAATTTTTCAATTTTACACATTTAACATAATTTTATTCACTTAATTCTTAGCTAAAAATTGAGTGGAAAAAAAATATAATTGGATAGATACGTAGGCTAATGTAACAGCCAACTGATGGTGAATGCTACGACTTTCTGAAAAACGAGGTCAATGTAAGCATGAATATATCTCTCTTATAATACAGAACATATCACATTACCGAGTTTGACCCATATGATGGTATATGATGGTATACAGTTTCTCTCTTTATAAACGAAAATAGATCTCTGGACATCATTTCGTTTGTAAAAGGATATATTTGTTTAAACATAATATTCACTCAAATTTATTTTGGTAGAAGAAATTGGGGTGGGTGGGGTGGGGATGTGTGCATTAATTTAGGTCATTAATTCTATTTCCGCATCAATGGTATATACACATACCTATGACGTAATACTTCTCTCCGTGGCCAGATACATACGATATCAACTCGTGAATGACGCGCTTTGTGGGTGGGGTGGAATATGATAATATGATGAAATAGTATCGCCTCTGTCGCACATTGTTAAAAAACTCGACTCCAGATAAGTCAAGTTACAAGACTTTTACAGCAGTTACGTAGCCATGTTGATAGCAGGGATAGTGGCTCCTCCTGAGCCAATCTTAGCAAAAGTCAGAGTTGGACTTGACATTGTTCCAATGGCACATGGGCGCCTCCTTCTCTGAGCCTCCTTTTAGAATCCATGGGCCGTCTGGGCCCTCTCCAGTCATTTGATGGCACAGCCCCTAAAGGTATCCCCAATCCCAGTCTGGCAAAGGTAGCACCTAAATCACGTTCAGAAGACTTACGAATTCATTGGGATCTCGACTCTCAACCAATCTTTAACAAGCTAATTTCCATGGGAAATCAGAATTATTTGAATTTACAACATTGTTTGTTAATGATGAGAATCGATGTTTGATATTACATAGTCCAAGTCTGCGTTGGCCCTTAACAGTCCCTGTGGCAGATATTTGGATAGACTCACGGGTCTGTATCTGTCATTGGGACAGTTGGAGATTTGGAATGGAACAAAACCTACACTGCTTGAAACTAACCAATATTAGACTATATGCATCACTAAGGAAATTTAAGCAGATTCCAAATTAACTTTGAAAATATTCAATTAGTCATTAATTTTCGTGATACGTAGACGAGGTGCCGCCTGTTTGGTATGTGTGATGGTGGTTGAAGGAGGATGGTGAGGTCGTGAAAAGGGTCGCCTTTTAGTGATCAAGTGTGTCGCGTAAAGACTCTGGCTACTACGTCACTGAGCTACATGTGTCTTGTTTCGTTGTTTTTTATTTTTCAGAAAATCAGAGTGTACCTTATTTGATGCAAAAGCACCAGAAAACAAACCCCGTAACCATAAAAGTGGTTCCTGGAGACCGACCAGACTAGCGGCCGAAAGGCTGCCCAAAAATTACACACCTAATGGCTGACTACACCAGGCCTACCTGTTCTCCTATTTCAGTAGACACCTTAAGACAATTATCTAGAGGCCAGGTCTTACGACCATCTGCATAATTATACAATAACACATATTCTAAGCATCGTTAAGTTATCGTTTTCCCCAATACCCCCAGCCTTCTACACACTTTAACAAAAGTCATCGAAAACCATTATGCATGAATAACAGCTCACTCACCTATACCATGTATGGACATGGTCAACAAGAGAAGCAGCGTAGCTATGTTGTTGCTGAGAGCCAGTACTCCAGAGGTTATACCCTCAGCTACAGGAAACGTCATTTCACAGGCAAACTCGAAGAAAAGCGGATATCCGGACGCCCAAAAGAGGTTCGTGAGTACCACAGCGACGTACACAAGAGCTGAGAAACACAAGTGGAGCGAGACTGAGGGCTTGGAACACATTCCTGATAACGTATTCGTATTGGCTCAGTAGCGGCCCAGTAACATGCGCTATCAGTTATTACACGTGCGGTTTAGAGCACCCTGCGGCGGATAATTACACTTTGCATTCTAACCAGATTGTACTCGGAGAGGGCGCTGACGTATGACTTTAAGCTCTATTTTGCCAATGCGCTTAGTGACCCCGTGACCTAGATCCCTTAAGCTGAACCTCGGCTTACGTCTAGGTCACTACAGTTTTAATGGATGTGCCAATTTGAGTTATTCTACCTTTTTGCATTCCAGAGAAAAGTCCACTAGCGCGTTACTCGCTCGATACTGGACACAACTGGGTTATTGCCGCCCAGTATTGACCCAATACCGGCCCAGTAACCGGCGTTATCAGGGACGGCTGGTGGTAATTAGACGCTGTATTCTCATTAAGAGGCTTTTCAATGGCAGTCAGGGGTGGATTTGGGGATTCGTTTTCCGGAGTGATCCGAGAATGAGTATATCTTCCTCATGGCCCAGGGGAAACATGGGTTCTCTCGTAACCCCAACACCACCCACCCCAACCCCCCCCCCCCCCAAACCACACCCACCCACCCACGCCATTTCAATAAAAATTTGAATTTTAAGGTGCAAAGAAGCGTTTTCACGTCATATTTACTTTGCAACATAAGAAATTCTTTGGTTTGCTTTTCAAATTTAGTTTCATTTAACCTTTGACTCTTGAGGGTACCAAGGTCAGTACGTTAATTTCACAGGAGACCTAATCATGCAGATAAGCTGTTAAATATTTTTATATTAACTTGACTGAAAGCTGTTGCTGCCAGCTGTAGGCAGCAACAGCTTTCAGTCAAATTAGTGTTAAATAGAGTATTTCTTACCGTTTTAAGAAGTTATTGTATCGGATCTGTCTGACAGAAAGGGACAACATGAGCAAATGCTACTGAAATGTCTTGAAGCAAAACACGGTGTCCCGAGCCACCGGGAGCACGCCATTAAATCCATGCCTGGCACTACGCCAAATATAGTCGAGTATGGAGCCTAAACGCTGTGAATGGCTGTATCCGATCCGTTACTCAGGTAGCTGACGTCATAATTAACTACATAAGCTTATGATCATGTCGATAGTCACTTACAGGACTGGCGGTGTGATCAGCGAACGAAAAGAAGAAGAAGAAGAAGAAGAACTACATAAGCGGTTATGCTGTTAGGTGACTTTACAATCTAAATGGTATAGCTCGGGCACGAAAGCCGAGCAATCTATCACTACTCACTAAAGGGTACGAGTTGTATGAATGTGCGATTGATAATCATTCGTTTGAATATTTTGAAACTAATTTGATTGATGGCAGCTGTTGCTGCCATAGGCAGACCAATCAAAGTAGTTTCAAAATATTCTTGAAATTAAGATTTTGAACAATTAGGTTTTAAACTTTCAAATCGATAGCTACACGCGGACAAAGTGGGTGGAGCTTAAATATAAATGGGCGGGGCATAGCTAGAAATGAATCCCGCTCTAGATAGCGGCTTACTCACTGTAACTATGATATATTATCTTGGCAATCATCAAGGCTAGCCACAGAAACACCGCGAACAGAGATCCATATACCACCAATAGTAGCACCTTCATTCTCCGTCGGAACACATCTGCAAACCTGCAAGGAAGAACAAGAGGTATCAGAAGATACCAAATATCTCGCCTTCTTATGTTGCCGCAGGATCCTATCTGCTCCGGACTAAATATTCTGTGTAAAAATAATATCCAAGCCATGTACACATATGGAATAAGAGCTATCAGATGATAGCAAAATAGCTTACTTGTATATTAATTGTACATCATAGGATATGATGGACCACCGGATACAGTCTCATTTTGAAACATGGCAATCCACTTGTCGAATCAAAATACCCATGGTACTACTCAACGGGCAAGCATAGCGTCGTGAAGCCTAGCTTGAAGAGTGAACCATAACACCTTGCTGCCTGGTAGTAACCTGCAGTACAATGACTACTGGCACACCAAGACTGACGGGAAGGCAACATTTTCAAAAGCAAGTATATTAATATAATACAGGCTACCAGGTATATAATACAGGCTACCAGGTATATAATACAGGCTACCAGGTATATAATACAGGCTACCAGGTATATAATACAGGCTACCAGGTATATAATACAGGCTACCAGGTATATAATACAGGCTACCAGGTATATAATACAGGCTACCAGGTATATAACACAGGCTACCAGGTATATAATACAGGCTACTAGGTATATAACACAGGCTACCAGGTATATAATACAGGCTACTAGGTATATAATACAGGCTACCAGGTATATAATACAGGCTACCAGGTATATAATTTCGAAAACCGATATAATTTTGCTGTAGACTAGTTCTGGGCATTGTATAGAACATATCTGGGAATTTTGTTTAAACCACCCCCACCCCATCCCACCCTACTACCGTGGCAAAAAAAATCAAGATGCCTCAAGTTTAGTGTAAATCACTTCAGCGGTTATGGAGCCACTTCAGTTTTAATTATCTCGACATTCTACTTCTTCGCAACCTTCCACGAAGTATATTTAAACGTCGTGGTCGCCGTGTTCAGTCGTCCACCGCCATGCGATGGGTGATACAAGCACCATACGACGGACTCTATCACGGCCTTCAGTCTGTTAATAGCAATCACTGGATTCAAACCTAGTACCCTTTAAGACTAACCTAGTTTATTTGACGAGGTTTCGCACATAAATGTGTCAAGTATAATCAAATGCATCGAGTAGCACATATACATAAATCTCATCCACACTGGCCGGCAGGCATGAATGCATGCTATCTGGCGGGAGGGTGGGAAGGCGGGAAGGCTGTAGGCTCGGCAGATGTGCGGGTGGGTGGGTAACTACGAATGCAGGCGGACAGATAGGCGGGAAGCTTAGCGGGCGGGTAGCCACGAATGCAGGCGATCAGGCCATTGAGCGGGAAGTCAGGAGGGCAGTCACGAATGCTAGTGAAGAGCGGACAGGCGGATTGCTATACAGGTGATTGAGGTGTCTGTCTGGCTGGCGGACAGGCAAGCTAATAAAATCAGAGGAAATGTGCGACTGACAATGTGTATAGGCCTATATTCGTGCGATAAGAGAATGGCATACCGTGATATGATTAGACCTGCGAACTGTCCTGCTATTGTGGAGTAACAACCCATCCAATCTGCATCATCCTGCGAACATATACACCAGACACAAGTCAAACACCATCACATCACCAGGTTGTAAAGGTAACCATTAAGGACAGGTAGATTCTTAGTATACGTCACTTATCACAGGCGACCATTGAGACCCCGATGTGGTGGCCCTCTTGGTGTAAAAAAGTAAAAGATCCCATTTTGTAAGAAGTCACCAGATATTGTGTCCTTGTCGCGATTGACTGTAAAATACAACTGATGTCAAAAAGTTAGGGGAAATGTCAGATTGATTTCTTGATGGAGCATGTTCAAATTGGAAACTGTTTTATTGCGTTGTCGCTGGCTAATAAGTAGTAGTAAAAAAAGGACTGAACGTTCTCAATCAGCGGCTACTGTCCAATCTTCAAACTCCTACAGTGATCTGCTTCACAGCAGTACAATACACGCACGCACATATGCACGAGTGCACGCACGCACCCACAAACGCACGCGTAACACTGATGAATTATCTGTACCTGAGATATGTCTAATGGCTGCAGATTGACAGGCAAGACAGCGCTCCATCCTTCCAGCACACCTGTTGATATACCAAATGTGATCGCGATTAGCCAGAACTGAGCGTTCCTGTAAAGAAATGAAAGGTAAGCTTAGCAGCAATAACCCGTGATTGGAGACACTCCCTTTTTCGGATTTTTGAGATTTTTTAGGGATCAAAGGCCCTGAACTTGTGTATTCACATTGTACCGGAACATCCGTTTCCGTGTTAGAGTTAGAGCGGAATCGAATCAGTAGTTTCCATTAGAGCCAGAGGTATAGGACCGGCCGAACGGATGGACGGATGGCGAACTCACGTCTTCGATGCGTGCGTGCGTGCGTGCGTGCGTGCGTGCGTACGTGCGTGCGTGCGTGCGTGCGTGCGTGAGTGAGTGGGTGGGTGAGTGAGTGGGTGGGTGGGTGGGTGGGTGGGTGGGTGGGTGGGTGGGTGGGTGCGTGCGTGCGTGCGTGCGTGCGTGCGTGCGTGCGTGCGTGTGTGTGTCTTGACTGTTTGTGGAAACGGGATTATGGTTATGCGCAAATGTATGTGTTTAGGCGCGTGTGTACGCGCGTCGTGTGTTTGCGTATATGTGTTTATAAGACTTGAAACTTGAAAGCTGTGAGTGGATGTTCCTACCTAGCTAGTCGTTTTACGCCACCTTTGAAGTCGACACGCTCCACGGATGCTGATTTGCAGGGAGGTAATGGTGGCACTTTAGGAAAGTAGATTAATACCACGAGAAAACTTGCAGCATTTACGCCGAAAGCTGGGAAATAGAACACAAACACGCTGTATTGCTAAGTATCGTCACCAGCAGCCTCAGCCCTACATTTAGCGCTTTAGTGGCCGTCGTCACTGTCATCAAGATAGTCGTCGTTGTCGCTATCGTCCGTCGTCGGCGTCGCCGTCGTCGTCATCACCGCCATCCTCGTCATAGCCGCCGTCGGCGTCGTCGCCACCATCGCCGTCATTATCATCCTCGTCGTCGTCCACGTCGCCGTCGTCCATCGTCACCATTGCCGCCGTCGTCGTCGTCGTCGTCGTCGTCGTCGTCGTCGTTGTTGTTGTTGTTGTTGTTGTTGTTGTTGTTGTTGTTGTTGTTGTTGTTGTTGTTGTTGATGTCATCACCAGCGTCGTCGACCTCGTTATTGTCATCACGATCGGCATTAACAAGTATCTATGTACGTGTGTGTATGGGTGCGTACATGAACATGTGCACAAACAAATGCGCCGCTTGCTTACCTACATACATGTATGTCCGTATATTCTCTCTTGTTGTCATGACAATCTCTAACAAGAAAGAAAAACAGAAAGAAGCACGTGTTAATAAGGATACGCCTGTTTGCTTTTATCTTCTCACCGACGATTCCGTCGTCGTCGTCGTCGTCGTCGTCGTCGTCGTCGTCGTCGTCGTCGTCGTCGTCGTCGTCGTCGTCGTCGCCGCCGTGGCAGATTCGGTGGTGATGCCGACGGTAGCTCTGGCAACGATGACGACGATGACGACGACGACGTATTATGTGTTTGAATTGTGTTTTGAAACGGTGAACCTGTTCTTTGAAACTAGTTACGTTATTACATAAATTATACAAAGTGAATGGATAGCGACCATCTTGAATATCACAATTAGCACAAGGCAGAGAACTTCACACACAGCTGGAAATATTTAAAGGTGCATATTCACAGCAAAATTACTGAAAATAAAATTGTTTAAATTATATAGTTTTAGAGGCGTATGCTGCCTATATGTAATGAAACGAAATAAATCTTAACACATGATGATTTCATTCCATATAAATTAATATAATTTTTTAAGTTGCGAACTCCCTCCCGCCCCCCCCCCCCCATACCACACACATCCCAACCCCGTAGCCCTACCCACACCCCGATTTCAACTGTCGGATGGTGGTGATACAACTGAAACAGAGGCATCCATTTCAAACTACACTCCTACAATATAAAGATAGATAGTTTATTTCACAGGACGTCCATTCGGCCATTGCGTGTAAGTTAAATAATATAAGAATGCGGCAGACACTATGACAGTATTGCATATTACAATTGTAATTATTTCATCATCATCATCATCATCATCATCATCATCATCACAACCATCACCACCACTATCATCATCATCATCATCATCATCATTATTATCATCATCATCATCATCATCACAGCCATCACCACCACTACCAGCATCATCATCATCATCATCTTCATCATCATCATCACCATCACCATCATCATCATCATTATCATCAACATCATAATCCCCCGCCATCATCATCATCACCATCACCTCCACCATCATCAATATCATCATCACCATCATCACCATCACCATCACCATCATCATCATCATCACCATTATCACCATCATAACCACCATCATCACCACACTCATCATCATCACCACCATCATCACCACCACCACCACCACCACCATCATCATCATAATCATCATCATCAACATCATCACCATCATCATCACCACCACCACCATCATCATCATAATAACCACCATCATCACCACCACCACCACCACCACCACCATCATCATCATCATCATCATCCTCATCCTCATCATCATCAACACTACCACCACCACCACCACCATCATCATCATCATCATCATCAACAACACCATCACCACCACCACCACCACCACCATCATCATCATCATCATCAACACCACCACCACCACCATCATCATCATCATCATCATCACCATCATCATAATCATCACCATCATCATCACCATCATCACCATTATCACCACCATAACCACCATCATCACCACACCCATCATCATCACCATCATCATCACCATCATCACCACCACCAACACCATCATCATCATCATACTTATCATCACCAACATCATCATCATCATAGTCATCATCATTATCATCACCATCACCACCACCATCACCATCACCATCAGCACCACCACCACCATCACTACCACCACCACCACGACCACCACCATCATCATCACCACCACCACCACCACCACCATCATCATCACCACCATCATCATCACACTCATCATCATCACCATCATCACCACCACCACCACCACCATCATCATCATCATCATCATCAACATCATCATCATCATCATCATCATAGTCATCATCATCATCATCATCATCATCATCATCATCACCACCATCATCATCACCATCATCATCACCACCATCACCACCATCACCACCATCATCATCATCATCATCATCATAATCTTTGAGCCTAAGCTACGTCCACATCTTGGTGTTGGAATCGACTTGTAATTTAGAAATAATTGTAAATTTACCATAGACATTACAATTCAGACATATTTGTGACATTTTCGAGTTTCGTGATGGAGCACTGTCATTTAGAATGTAACCTCAGCTAAGATGTGCCGTATTTGATTATGATGTTAGATACTTGAGTGTTGACTGTTCGGATCCGTCGATATATAAGTACAGATTACATAAAACAAAGCGTGGTCTATGTACTTCCTATCAGAAAATGGTTCTATTAAGTGTAAATACCTGTTACATTCTGCTGGTCAAATTCAAAGGTGCTGAAATAAGATTTATAAACAGGTTTATTATTATTATTATTATTATTATTATTATTATTATTATTATTATTATTATCAGTGAATGGGCCAATCTAATTTACGCTGATCTCGATTATGCATGGACATAGAGTCTAGATAAAACGTTTTCAACTCAGTTTCTCGGCTGTGAGTAGTTTATATCATGTCTCCAGTCTCGCTGAGCAGTGGTCGTACGGTACGACGCACAGGGCCCGTCCCGGGGTACGTGGACACTGTCACCATCTTGTGGCACCATAGATATACTATGCTGCCATGATCTTGACATTTTGATCAACTACTTGGTCACTCCTCTGTATTAGAAGGCGGCATTGCATAAATATGTTAAAGGAAGGGAAAAAGGGAAATAACAAATGATGTTTATTGGTAATTTCATACAATATTAAAAAAACTACCATCGGTAATGAATCGGGATTATTTGAGAAAAAGCATTTACTAAATCTAGCAGTGCTTAGGTTAGAGCCAATTAGTGACGTGGCTGGTGTATTCTCTATAGACACTGCTGGTTTCCAAGGTCGCAATATGATGCCTTCTGAATATTTTGAAATTCGTGTGACCGAATGTAGACCCGCTATCTGGAAACAACGGCTTTCAGTCAAATTGTTTTCAAAATAGACAGTATTTTACCTGTAGGACGTAGTGGCTAATCAGCTTAACGCGAATATAACTGAGCTTATATGACCGGCTGTAGCGGGTATTAGTTATTCGCTCGGCGTACACCTGAGTGTATAGGTCCAGCTGCGTCACTAATTGGTTCACATAAATGGTATTTAGCTGCTTTTTTCTAATTATATTGATTTATTTCTGGGGTTTTTTACTGGTGGCTATAGGGTTATTATTATATAAAGCTGCCATTCAAGAACATATGTTAGTTCCATGATACTTTCCTTTGAGCATGCTGCTAGGTGAACTCAATGCAAGACAGCCGGACTCGTTACACTCATATTAATGGTGAACCTGGGGAAGCCACATATTTTGGCTGACGACAAGACACAGTAGTCAAAAACGATGGAAGGCTTACAACTATAGGATGTTTCTACTACTACAGCCGCAGGTGAAAGTACATCACCATTCGGCCCAGTGCAGTAACTGTGAATCGTTACAAACGGTCCAACTTTGACCGTAACCATTCAGGCCTGTGTGCGTGGGTGAGTGCGTGCGCGTGCGTGCGTGAGTGCGCACGTACGTGCGTGCGAGCGCGTGTGCCACCCACCCATGCCAGATGAAGATACGCCTTCATGCATAATGTTATCTCATCGCAACACTAACATAGGCTACCTGCTATTGAATGAGTCAGTGCCATTGTAGACTGGTGGAACCAACAGTGGAGTAAGAAAGAACGCCAGCCCCAGCCCGAAACCTCCGCCTGTTGCACCAATGGCTGTAGATGTGGTTCTTTGGTCTGGCGGAAACCAGGCAGCTGATACGAGGGTGATAGCTGCCATAGCCACAGGACCAGCGATGCCATTTAGGGCCTGTCCAATGTGAATCAATCTGCGATAAAATATATAAAATATACAATCACTTAGGATTCCATGGACACATTGATATCCGATAGTCATTATAGCATAGAGGGATAGATTTCTAGCTATGCTCCGCCCATTTCTACCTAAGCTCGGCCCACTTGGCTAGTGTATGTGAATCGATGTATACACATTGAACGCCGAATTCCCAGAATCCCAATTTCAACGTAAGAATGCAGGTAAGCTGTTGAAAGTTTAGAAACAAATTATTTTCAAAATATTCAACAGAATGTCTATTAAGTTATAGCTTCATCATCAAGACATACAATTTATACATTTTCGTGACGGGCTTTTAGACTTTCGCGACGGTGCTACGTCATTTTGATTGTGACGTCAGCAAACACGTGGCATATTTGATTATGATGTCAGTTACTCGAGTGACAGACTGGATCCATCTATACTGTAATTAATATTGATACTCATCATGTTCGTGAATCCCCTTATTTCGATCACATCAGACGCAAATGACTACTAGGAAGAACTTTAAAGGATACCTAATCCCATCTCTTGATAGCTATTAAGGTGATCTAACACGCCGGTCATAAACTATCCAGGTAATTTTAAGCTTTTTCTCACGCCGCTAAGGAAAGATATTCAGGATGGCTGTCATGATTTACTTTTCAACCAATCAGAAAAATCCTAGCGTGTCTGCCTATGTATATACGCTCAGTCATAGAGGCATCAGCTATAATTTGGCAATGTGGTATAAAAGCAATCCTACAGTTAAGCTGTTGAATATTTCGAAGCCAATTTGATTGGAAGTTGATGCTGCCATAGGCAACAACAACTTCCAGTCAAATTAGTTTCAAAATATTCAATGGGATGAGCATTACATAATAAAGAATATGATGCTTTGGAGCTGACATGACATCACACACAATAGCTTGAGGAGACAAAATGGTGTCGATCACTGTTCAACATTTACTTGATATTACAAAACTGATAATTGCGATACAGATCAGGGGATGTGACAAGATATGAATAATATGGAATCTATAAACCATATTCTATCGGTGCAATACAACATTTGAGATGAGATTAGCATCGCTTTAAAAACACGTGCACGAGTTGCGCATAGAGCTGGAAGGTCGGGCTAACAGTAGGTTATATCTCAGCACACGACCGCCAGCTGCCGTCAGATTATACTGGTAGAAGATAGTGCATTTAATAAAACGAGTTTTGCAGATCACAGATTATCAAGTATCAACCGAGTTTTGCAATCTATTACTGTATACGCCATTACCCGTCCAATCAGCGGACAACTATAAGCTCGATTTCAAACCATACCGCGAACGCTGATTGTCATAACCAGCTTAACACAAAAGACTGAATTAAAACTCCCATTTAAAATTTAATATCAGACTAATTTGAAACTAATTTGATTGGGGAGCTGTTGCTGCCTAGTGCAAAATATTTAATATATTACCTGTATGCGTCTTCACATTGACGGACAGATCGCGCTGCACATTGAAAGGGCCCCACCCCACCCCCTCAATATTGAGATATCTCTTGGAGAATAAAAAAGTACTAACCTTTCTAAGCCACATGAGAGCTAACTTACAATACCTTGTAACCTTCGTTGAATCCTAATCAAGTTTCCTTGATGAATCATACTCAAATATTTTCGGAAATCGGCTTAGGTTGTTTCTGAGAAAAAATGTTCCTACGTTAGGACATGTCTCTTCTACTTAAGCAAATTTCTTAAGGGTATGACACACGTGACGGCACATCGAGCGCAACACATTGGTTCGTGTGTCACCCCCATCCAGCAAGTTGTTTCCAGCAAAAAAGTGTGTATAGTCCGGCATCCTTGAGGGTGTACCTTGCACTGGAGTACCCTCAAGAATCCGAGTGATGCCAAGGTGGCATCATTAAGCATTTTGAAAAAGGGCATGTTTCCATAGCAACCGTTACTAACATCGAAAAATACAAAAAAAAGTTAAATATTTAGGATCTAGATGAGAGATTTTCCTAATCTTGGTGTCTAAACATATGTTTTGGAACATGGCCAATCAAATGAGATCACGACCTTAATGTTTCAAAGTCAAGGTCAATTGGGATATACACGGTCAACATAAAAATGAACTTATTCTCTAATAAATTGATGTAAAATAGCCATTATTGGCTCTGCAGATTTTATTAGATAATATGGATTATATATATGCGTCCTAGAGGATATAAAATTGAATGCTACTTGCCATAGTAACGACGATAAAATGCAAAATAGGTAGGTCTATTGTTAACACCATATGATTTTAACATATGCCTACTGATCTGTCTCACTTTTCCGATGTCAATCATGGAGCAATGTGTCTTTCCAATGTGAATTCTTGCAGAAATCAGCACGCCATTGTCTGATTCTACCTCCAGAGATTTGCTTCAATCGTCTATGCTCGTCGGATCAGGGATAATGGACGCTATTGTTATTTGGAGGCAGAGCTTCCTGCAGATCGAAATTTTAGCACGAAGTTCCATAGTAACATAAACATCAATGCGAAAGATTGCAGACTCATCCAATCGTGAAGCAAAAGGCAGATGCGATCTGAGCTTCAGCTGTTTTACTTTCTCTGACACTGTAGCTGTTGTGGTGGCATTTGTGAACTTGAAAGAAAACGAAACGAAAAATTCCTGTCCTTGAAGATGCGTTGTCGCTGTGTCGAATAGAGGTGAAGCGAATCATTCAAAGATATTCATTTGAGACCTGTCATTTCCGAGGTTGTCTGATGATGTCTGTTTTCGAGAAGTGACTTTAGAATCCGATAGCAATGATAAAGAATTATATGAAGTTGTAGAAACTATAAATGATGATGGAATGCAAATCAGATATTCCATAAATAGCCTACCTATAGACTATGCAACAATTTTGGTGACATGTTATTTCCAGAAGCACAGTGATTTCTGATTTGGCAAACAACTTCAGCGAAAAACTTCTCAAGATTTCTTCATAGTGATATCTAGTGAGGATGAGGGTGATATTGAACTTTCGATGGTTAGGCGTGCAAAGCATGCACATTAAGAACCCTAATCACTTCGCTTGAACAAGAATATATATATATATAGCATACTGCAGTTATGCGTAAAAGATCGGCTTCTAATGCTATGCATTCTGATAGTGTTTGATACTTTTATCAAGAAAACAATTAATCCAATTTGGTGTGTTGTGTACTTATGCTGAGCTGATAAGATTTCGTAGACCAGCTGCCCACATGCCAAAATTACAGAGAGCTACGTGTAACTCCCACTGCAGAACTAGACTTGGGTTTGGTTCTGGTGATTGTAGACAAATTTGAGTTGAGCATATCCAGTGAGAAGTATTTGCCGTCTACACATACCCTTGCTATGCTGCTCAAGCAAGCAGAAAACATAGCTGGTATTCTGCAACATGCCGAGAGCATATGACTCATTAAAAGACGAAAGAAATTATAATGCAAGTAGATGCCGATGTAAAGGTCCATAGATCTGCGGGTCCGCAGAAACTAGATATGTCACAGGGCCCGTATGCATAAAGGCCGTCGTGTAATTTTACACTAGTTTAAGCTAAAACTTAGTTTGATAAAACCACTGTTTGTAGTTTAACAAAATCGGTATGTTTGAAAGGCAGTTTAATTAAACCTGTGTTAGCAAAGCTGCGGTTAAGCTTAACCTTAGTTTACCATTACACCATTGTTTAGTGTTATCTAGATGCCAATTTCGCGGCAAGCTATATTTCGCCGTCAGAAAAGCACGCAATGCCTTGCGCTGTGTATTTATGTCTACATGTTTTCAGTTAAGCTTATCGCAAATACGAAGCAACCAGGCAAAGATACATGTACCAATGTGGCCTGTTTGTAAATGATGCAGAGCCATAAGCCAATTTGTTGTCGGCGCGACTGTTTGTAAACGGCGCACAGCTATTGATCCGATGATATCATGATTGAAAACGTGAATTATAGTTTTATGTTATTTTGTCTGTAAGGGTGTTTAATACCCTAACATTGCCTGTAATAGGACATTGCTTGTAATAGGACATTGTCTGTAATAGGACATTGCTTGTAATAGGACATTGTCTGTAATAGGGCATTGCGTGTAATGGGACTTTGTCTGTAATAGGACATTGTCTGTAATAGGACATTGTCTGTAATAGGACATTGTAAGTAATAGGACATTGTCTGTAATGTGGCATTGTCTGTAATAGGGCATTGCCTGTAATGGGACATTGTAAGTAATAGGACATTGTCTGTAATGGGGCATTGTCTGTAATAGGGCATTGCCTGTAATGGGACATTGTCTGTAATAGGACATTGCTTGTAATAGGACATTGTCTGTAATAGGGCATTGCGTGTAATGGGACTTTGTCTGTAATAGGACATTGTCTGTAATAGGACATTGTCTGTAATAGGACATTGTAAGTAATAGGACATTGTCTGTAATGTGGCATTGTCTGTAATAGGGCATTGCCTGTAATGGGACATTGTAAGTAATAGGACATTGTCTGTAATGGGGCATTGTCTGTAATAGGGCATTGCCTGTAATGGGACATTGTCTGTAATAGGACATTGTCTGTAATAGGACATTATCTGTAATAGGACATTGTCTGTAATAGGACATTATCTGTAATAGGACATTGCCTGTAATAAATAGGACATTGTCTGTGATAGGACATTGCCTGTAATAAATAGGACATTGTCTGTAATAGGACATTGTCTGTAATAGGACATTGTCTGTAATGGGACATTGTCTGTAATGGGACATTGTCTGTAATAGGACATTATCTGTAATAGGACATTGTCTGTAATAGGACATTATCTGTAATAGGACATTGCCTGTAATAAATAGGACATTGTCTGTAATAGGACATTGTCTGTAATGGGACATTGTCTGTAATAGGACATTGTCTGTAATGGGACATTGCCTGTAATAAATAGGACATTGTCTGTAATAGGACATTGTCTGTAATAGGACATTGTCTGTAATGGGACATTGTCTGTAATATGACATTGTCTGTAATAGGACATTGCCTGTAATAAATAGGACATTGCCTGTAATAGTACATTGTCTGTAATAGGACATTGTCTGTAATAGGACATTGTCTGTAATAGGACATTGTCTGTAATAAATAGGACATTGTCTGTAATAGGACATTGCCTGTAATAAATAGGACATTGTCTGTAATAGGACATTGCCTGTAATAGGACATTGCCTGTAATAAATAGGACATTGTCTGTAATAAATAGGACATTGCCTGTAATAGTACATTGTCTGTAATAGGACATTGTCTGTAATAAATAGGACATTGTCTGTAATAAATAGGACATTGTCTGTAATATGACATTGTCTGTAATAGGACATTGCCTGTAATAAATAGGACATTGTCTGTAATAAATAGGACATTGCCTGTAATAGTACATTGTCTGTAATAGGACATTGTCTGTAATAGTACATTGTCTGTAATAAGACATTGTCTGTAATAGGACATTGTCTGTAATAGTACATTGTCTGTAATAGGACATTGCCTGTAATAAATAGGACATTGTCTGTAATAGTACATTGTCTGTAATAGGACATTGCCTGTAATAAATAGGACATTGTCTGTAATAGGACATTGCCTGTAATAAATAGGACATTGTCTGGAATAGGACATTGCCTGTAATAAATAGGACATTTTCTGTAATAGGACATTGTCTGTAATAAATAGGACATTGTCTGTAATGGGACATTGTCTGTAATAGGTCATTGTCTGTAATAGGACATTGCCTGTAATAGGACATTGTCTGTAATAGGGCATTGCCTGTTGGCGCAAGTTTAATATTGACATATGGGCGGTGCACCGTTTGCCAATTGCCAAATTGGTCATACACCGTTTATAAACTTGCACGGCGATAACAAGTTGGCATATAGGTTTCCATTATTTAAAAACGGTAATTGCCTGTTTACAAACGGACCAAATTGGTTATTTGATTGCTACAGTAACGCAACACTACCGTATACGCACGCACGTACGATAGATTTTAAAGGGATTTGGATGAAGCCCACCACCACCCCCCTCCCACCCCCACCCCACCATAGATGCGACAACTTTGCCGCCAATTCAGAGAGTGTGTGCGCGTGCATGGGCATTTTGAGGCAATTTGACAATGTTTATTTAATTAGAATGGACCAATCAGCATTGATGTGTTTAAATTCAACGTGATGATGAAATTAGATGTCCGCTAAACGATAGGGTATATGGTAAATTGTACAATCTTTCATAAGCAACCCATTTAAGTTATCCATTTTGTGAGATTAATTAGTGTTGACCACACAAAGCATTAACGATTAAAGTATGCTATTAATATATCTATGACTATGATTATATTTGTTAACTATGAATACGTATGCGCTGCTGCTGCTGCTGCTGCTGCTGCTGCTGCTGGTGGTGGTGTTGCTTCTGGTCGTGCTGCTGCTGCTGGCGCTGCTACTGCTGCTTCTGCTGCTGCTGCTGCTGCTGCTGCTGCTACTGCTGCTGTAGCTAATGATGATGACGATGATGATGATTCATTATCATCATTGTCGTCATGATGATAATCGTCATCATCATCACATCCATCCCCACCACCACCACCAGCGGCGGCACTGGCGCCGGTGGCGGCAGCAGTAGCAGCAGAAGCACCAGCGCCGCCGTCGTCGTCATCGTCGTCGTCGTCATCATCATCATATTCGTCGTCATTTTATCAGCATCATCATCATCAGCATCATCATCAACACCATCAGCATCATCATCATCAGCGTCATCATCATCATCATCATCATCATCATCATCATCATCATCATCATCATCATCAATAACACTAACAGCAGCAGCGCCGACCAAGAGCCAAATCCGGCAAATACCATTACTTTAACTTGCATCAGGAAATAGGATCAACCATCATACTGTTCTAAGAATGGAATTTGAATGAGTAATATCAGATTATTTTGATAGTTATGCGACGCCTAAACCTAACCCTGAGTAGGTTTAGTAAAACGGGCATATTTTGAGGTATTTAGTTTTGTTTAAACTAAACCCCATGCATATAATCTCTTAAACTGTGTTTAGTATTAACCCACTCTTTACCTTAAACCACTTTTATGCATATGGACAGTAGTGTAAATGAAAAGTTACACGGGGTTTAAGAGCTAAACTTTCTCTAAACAACATTTATGCATACGGGCCCAGGAGTGTGTGCGTGCGTACGTGCGTACGTGCGTGCGTGCGTGCGTGCGTACGTGCGTGCGTGCGTGCGTGCGTGCGTGCGTGCGTGCGTGCGTGCGTGCGTGCGTGCGTGTGATTTGCGGGAGGGTGTGAAATGGTTTGATCGCATTGGCAAAAATAATTAGACGTTCTGAGAAGCTATCTCCTGCATTCTGAGCGAGCAAACTGTACATTTACTGTGCTTGCAAATTATATTTTATTTTATTTTAAAAGACGTTAGCATGATAAATTCATAGCTGATGTTCATTTTAAAGATACTGCAGCTGAATGGTGTTGCTGTAATAGAGAGCTGAAACATTCTCAAAATGAACACCAGTATTTCTCCAAACAGTTGATAAATATTTGTATGCCTGTCCAGTAGGACACGGGTTAAATATGTTTTTATTTGTAATACCTTAGAATATGTATGTACACAAAAGAAAACTAATTTAGACTAATGATAAATAACAAATTGTCAATAATATTTTTTTTTTAAACAGGGTCACAACTCTTTAATAGGTGTATCCATTTCATTTTCATAACTCAAAAAGATATTGCCAAAAGGAACATATCTGCCAAATTTGTTTTTAATCCTTCAACAAATGGCAAAACGTGCCACTATTGTGATGGACAGACGACGGACAGATGATAGAAAAATCGTCATCGTATAAGGCTATAAGGTCACTCAGGTGAGCTAACAAAGAATAGAAAAATATAAGAATAAACAATACTATAGACAAACCTGTCTTCAATGACTGCCTTATAAAGCACCAAGAAATGTTCACAAAAGACAGATGGTCTCTTAATACAAATTAGCAAATTCTGTTACAAAGATTATCCGGAATCCACTTTATAGATCTATAGATGTAATACTAGAAGTTATTTACATATAATCAAAATTTGTTTCTTCATAAATTATTGGTTGGGCAGCTGCCCTACCACCTTGCCACTTGCGACTCCCCTGAATATTTATAACATTTAGGATTTTTGCGAAGCTCTGAAAAGTGGGGTGTGGGGTGGTACTATAGCAACATCCACCCACCCCCACCCCACCCACCCCACCCCACCCCTCTATAGCAATCACCCCCACGCCTCCTTAAATAAGTAGTCATTCATTTTGCCAATGAATGCAACTGACAATGTCCTTTAGTTATAGCTTCATTTTGATGGTATACCTAACGTGCCATGAACTTCTGCATGAACAAAGTTAACAGCTTAGTTATTACAAGTTCCCAGGTTAATCGTCGCATGTCCACAGCTCTGCCATGACAACTCTTACTTACACAGAACGGGTCATATTTGTGACAACATTAACTGTAGTAGTTGAGGTATTGGAAACATTGAACGCAATCGTGTCCAGTGTAAACGTAATACGACACACCACACTTACACATATCCTCCTCCACATTACCAGACACATCAATCACAGCGCTATTGGAAGGGCTAATAGGACCTGCTGTTCCTGGTTGATCTTCAGCCTCGCTTGATGAAAGGATCGTGGTGGTCTTCCCTGCTAAAGTCCTCATCTAGCTGCATCCTACACCGCCCCTCCCAACTTTCAGCCCACTCGCTTTGGTTTGGATGGTGAGGTTGAGGTTGACCACCCTCTCATCCCTTTGAGTATATCAATAACATTTCCATTGAGGGCTGTAGTCGTATCTTAAGATTCCTGACATGGGAGGCGTTTCAGGATAGCCACGCTGGCAAATGGCACCAAACACGTTCCGTTGAAAGCTGATTTGAGACACGTTCATTTGAAAGCTGATTTGAGATTCGATCAAGCTAGTGGCGAAGCTACCTCACATGATGGTAAATTTACACACTAAAATTTCGGCAACAAAAGCAGAGATTCCAGACCCTCGCCCTCATGCCTTTTGTCACATTGTAAACATTGTAAAGGACGATGTTTGGAATCGAGCTCGGGTATTTGGTCGACTATAGTTGACTAACTAATTAACTATTTCAAGTTTAACTGGGATCTAGATAGCTATAGCTAACTATGGTTAGCTAGTCGAACTTGACCATGGGTGAAATAAAGCTTAACGTGACAGATATTAGCAGAATGGACCATATTTTAGAACGATTGATGACTTTCTGAGTATTAGTATAGAAAATGATGACATTATGATTATAAGGCATAGTGGATTATATGATCGTTAATTTAAATATTCGTTTCCTAGGAATATATTTGAACGTTTGATTGGAATACGTTTCACCGATTCTTCTCCCATTTAAATAGGAGGTTTGAAATTGTTCAAACGTTATTTGCTGGCTTATATTCAGAAGGGGACAAAATGAACACGGAAGTAATCTCAGGTACGTCTATATTACTGAAACATCCGTTCACTATGCTTATGGCAGCCCCGACACAGAGTGGCAAGACTGAGCTTATAAAACGTTTAATATCTGAAGGCATTGGGATAACCCCCACCCCTGAAAAAATAATATGGTGCTATGGAGCCTGACAGCCTTCGTATAATTCTTTGAGAGGGAAAGTTTATAGAAGGCATTGACTCTATTGAACTAGACAGAAATCATAGGAACTTATTGATTGTAGATGACCATATGGACAGATCTGATGCTGGTGGTCAAATGTCTGTTTTATTCACACGTCGTTCACACCATGAGACTGCAGTATTGTATTCATAGTTCAAAATCTACTTCACAAATCGCGATGTCACAGAGACATTTCAATTAATTCTCATTATATCGTGCTTTTTAAGAATCCTGGGGACGCCTCATCCATACGTTGCTTATCTCAACAAATTGTAGATATGGGATTGTCTTGTGGGAGTCATGACCCCCGCTGGATGTCTTATATTTCCGAGTTCCTAAGTGAAATTTATGATTTGAAAATACCAGGTGAGCTAATGGACCGGTTGACTTTTATTTTTATATCTCAATATTTAGCTGATTATTATTACATCAGCTAGTGCTGATGATACGCAGTTAAACGGATGGTGTGTGAATGTAGCACACTCAGGATTGTTGGATGAAGTTTTATCATTAAAACTGAAATAGGCGAATTGATTAGAATAAGTCCCACGGTTCTGAGTTGATGTGTATCTGGAAATAGTTTAGATGAAAGTTGTTGCTGGTCAGTTGGCATACACTTTTATGATATTCAGCAGTCGTTTGGATCGATAGTTTAGAAGATAATTGAGGTATAATGATCAGTGGAATCGAACGTGACAAACGGACTTAGTTGATGACGTTAGACATTCTAGGTTCTGATACGAGAATAGAACAACATCAGCTGGCAATGAGATCATACAGCTAATGTGCCTATTAACTCTAGCATCCTACAGGCGTATTCATCAATGGGCAATGGACAGGACATGGACATTGTAGCGTCCTGTAGGTATTAATAACATAATCGAAATTTGTATATCAACTATATGTCACTCATACAATGGCATGCAACAACACCACATTCCGTAATGTTGTTAGTTAGCTGACAGATCGCATCAAATCAGAACCAGCTACCACCGCTTTGTCTATGTGAGGCATCATCTCCATAGAAGAATAGCACAGAGTTTGATTGGTCAGAATGACGTCACGATCAATGAGCGTAGATCAAACTCTGTAGCAGAGAATTAAACAGAATAAGTTTCGAAGTTGAAATCGAAATACCGGGATCGTTGATTGGTCAGATCGACCAACATTTATTAGGTAGAAACTTCTAGGAGGGAATAAGCAGAAGTTGATTGGCGGAATGATTATCCGGGCCAATCAAGATGTGCTTATAACGTACCTAGAAGAATCATCAGAACAGATTCTGAGGGCTATATAAGATGCCTTTTCAGTTAGAGAAAGGTAATCAATCCAACATCGTGGTTCACGTAACACGTCGCTTGTGTTACGTTCGTGGTTAGTTGTAGATTAGCTTAGCAATTACTTGATTCGTACCAGCGAGGTACCGTTTGTCTTTGAGCAATTTTACGCTCCAGCTTAAATATCTTTATCAGTTTGTACAGTTAGAATATATTCAATAAAATTATCCTCTTACACATAGTAAGACAATAGTTTGGTTAGTTTGTTCAAGTAGGATCATCGTTAGAGTCTGATCCTAGAGTTGGAAGAAACATCCAATCCGTACGCTAGAGCTTCATAGTCAGATAGGCCCGACAGTCTTTCAATTAAATATCGTCATAACCATCTTCACGACGAGACGAGCCGATTGTCATTATTCTTCTTCATCATCGGTAAGAGGTTGTCGCAGCAACCGTTAACATCATAGATCTTACCGTTGGCGGAGCGGAATCGTCGAGTAAACAATTCACAAAGTCATACCCGGAGATCCAAAATTTTCAAAATTTAATGTTTCCTGGGAATAGCAAATATTTAATAAATGCATTTAAGAATGCGACAGAGATGTCCCACTCATATCTGCTACTAGATCTTAAAAAAGCAACTCCAGAATATCTCAGGCTACGAACGACCGTTCATTCCACCGAGATTTGTTCCGTCTATATTACTAAGAGGTTGTAAAGATTGACTAGCAAAATGTTTCCGCACAGAATATCACAACATTTACCGATGTTAAGATATGTATCTAAAGAATCGCCTAAGACACGTAGTGATGTAATTCGCGGATGTTCAAAAGATTTTCATAATTACACTCTCCCCGTATTAGCACCATTTTATCAACGACGACGTAGTTTATTTTTTCAAAGATACTATCTGTACTATTAGTACTATAATGTGGTCTTGGGAATATCAATTTCCTCATATGATGAGAGGACTATTTTTGAAAGTTTATCACTGAAATGACTGGCTGAATGTATTACGTCTTAAACATGTTTGTTAAATATTTAGAAACTAATGTGACTGAAAAAACCTAGATAGGTCTGTGTGGAAACTGTGAATATTTTGAAAACTATGATGATTGAAGGTTGAGAAAAGCTCATCTCTTTCCTACCACACACGCACGCACGTACTCATCAGTTTTTCTCCGGTCTTGGGAATATAAATTTTCCTCATATGATGAGAAGACTATTTTTGAAAATTTACCACTGAAATGACTGGTTCAATGTATTACGTCTTAAACATGTTTGTTAAATATTTAGAAACTAATGTGACTGGAAAAACCCCTGAATAGGTCTGTGTGGAAACTGTGAATATTTTGAAAACTATGATGATTGAAGGTTGAGAAAAGCTCATCTCTTTCCTACCACACACGCACGCACGCACTCATCAGTTTTTCTCCGGTCTTGGGAGTATAAATTTTCCTCATATGATGAGAAGACTATTTTTGAAAATTTACCACTGAAATGACTGGTTCAATGTATTACGTCTTAAACATGTTTGTTAAATATTTAGAAACTAATGTGACTGGAAAAAACCCTGAATAGGTCTGTGTGGAAACTTTGAATATTTTGAAAACTATGATGACTGAAGGTTGAGAAAAGCTAATCTCTTCCCTACCACACACACACGCACGCGCTCATGCACGGAAACGCATACACACAGACAACTGATCAGCTTCATAATGTATCACCTATTACTTATTTACTCACTAGAGCGCGCGTACATACATACACACGCACGCACGCACGCACGCACGCACGCACGCACGCACGCACGCACGCACGCACGCACGCACGCACGCACGCACGCACGCACGCACGCACGCACGCACGCACGCACGCACGCACGCACGCACGCACGCACGCACGCACGCACGCGTGCATATGCGCACGCCCACTCTGCTAAGGTGTAGTTGAAATGTAGACAATCCTCCACTTTAGCCACACTGTAAAAAAAATAACACATCTCTAACCGGGCTGTGAGATGTGCTGAAATGTAGACACCACTCCCCCCCCCCCCCACCACCCCCCCCCCTTAGCCACACTGCAAAGAATAACACATCCCTAACGGGTATGTGTGAGATGTTGGTATATTACATCATTCATAACGGAAGGCGAGTCCGTAGAGAGTTACAAAACCGGAAGTTTGTATGCAGTAGCTGGATTATGTTCCGGAACAAGGGGCCGGATTACGCTTAGGCGAAGTCGACGATTTGTTTTTCACTGTTTGTTTGCTGAATTTTGCAGATGCTACTTTTTCAGTCGGTATAGTTTCGGATCTGTTGGATATTTTGAAAACTATTTGACTGAGTGATTTTGATTTTTTAAACAACATTTA
The DNA here is from genome assembly GCA_034401795.1 of Chaetoderma sp. LZ-2023a. Lineage (NCBI taxonomy): Eukaryota > Metazoa > Mollusca > Caudofoveata > Chaetodermatida > Chaetodermatidae > Chaetoderma > Chaetoderma sp. LZ-2023a. Next base: position 80,772,263 of record CM067364.1, read on the forward strand.
GTCAAAATGTTCTCAAAATATTGAACAGATCCAAAGTTATTGTCTATTGAAATTATTAGCAGGTTGCTTGCAGCAGTCAGACAGATAAACAGTCAATGAAATTTGTTCAAATTTCAGTTGTCAACAGCATTTATGTCTAGAAAAACATGAAACCAAAAAACCACGGTTTCTTGCATTAATTGATATTCGGGAGCCCAAAAAATGAACAACAACAATGGTATAAAAAATGAACAACAACAATGGTATAAAAAATGAACAACAACAATGGTATAAAAAATGAATAACAACAATGGTATAAAAAGTGAACAACAACAATGGTATAAAAAATGAACAACAACAATGGTGTAAAAAATGAACAACAACAATGGTGTAAAAAATGAACAACAATAATGGTATCTCGACTACTTCTATTTTTCTGCATCATCCGTTTACTATGTTGGTTGCAGGTCAGACACAGAGTGGAAAGACAGGCGTTTCAATAAACCCACCCCCTGATACAAAAATTTGATGCTATGTTTCGTGGCAAGCTTCATATAATTCTTTGAGAGGGAGAGTAGAGTTTATAGAAGGACATGATTCGGTTGAACTAGGCAAAAGTCGTAGGAACCTATTGATTGTAGACGACCTTATGGACAAGTCTGATCATGCTGGTCAAATATCTGCTCTTTTTACACGTCGTTCACACCATGAGTGAACTGTAGTATTATATTTATTTTCGACTACTTCGCGGAAATCCAGAAATAAACAATTCCCAAATACTACTATCTGCGGCCAAATTATTTCAAATTTAAACAATTACTTGGAACAAATAAACTAAGCTTACTACAGAAATTATGTTCTCTTATTCGGAGAATCCTTGCAGAATTTAACCGAAAGTAAAGGATTTCCATCGATGGTCCTTCACACTATGCTTATTTTGGGCTGCTTATCACGTCAAACCCATACTTATATTATATAATCTTCTAAATAATAATAAATAATAATAATAATAATAATAATAATAATAATAATAATAATAATAATAATAATATTCAACATGATAAGTGCTTGTCCACCACAATATGATGCAAATATCATGTAACCCACATATTTGTAAAAGTCTTGGTGTGAATAAATTGGAAATTGATAGTCGGGGATCAATCAATCCAAACACGAGTGAGGTGTAGGTGGGGCTTAGCTAGAGATGGCCGGTGGGGTGGGGTGGGGGGTCGGGGTGGGGGCAAACCGTGCTCAGGCCATTCAGACTTTGTGCTTCACCAAGTGAAGACAAGCATCAGGCACACAAGCAAACACTTAAAGGTGCTAAACGTTGTTATCTAGATAAAACTGGAACGGTCAATTGCATCGTGCTAGTATTCTGACGTCACAATCATAATGATGTATGGGTTCTGTCAGAAAGTGTATAAATTCTATGTCTGATGAATTTACAATTTACTAAACATTCTGCAGAATATATTGAAACTACTTTGACTGGGGTCTCTGCTGCATTAAGCAACAATATTGAACAACACCAGGCAAATTAGTTTCAGAATGTTCAACAGCTTACCGGTATAGAAGTTTAGACTCTGGGATTCAGATTTCAAATCGATTTTCAATACACGTAGAAAGTGGGCGGGGCATGGCTAGAAATGGATCACTCTATTGTCTTCAAGACATGATCAGCATGTGTTATAATTTACATTGTTGAAAATATTCTCCGAAGAATTCATGAATACCCCTTTAATCCTCAAATTTGTTCAAAAACATTTTAAGTTTCTGATAGAGAATGTCCTTTTACAGACCTAGAGAAGAGTATTTTTGAAATTTTACCACTGGAATGACAGGCTATGTCATTGAGCAAATCATTGCAGTGGTAAATAAAAATAAAAATAATGCCCTCTTGGTCTGCAAATGAACATTTACCAAGACCGCTGTAGAAGACATTTTTGGCCGGCTTATAGGTGCATATTCACAGCAGAATGGTTCAAAATGAAATTGTTAAAATTTTATACTTTTAGAAGCCTAAATTAGTGTGCCTAGATGTAATGAAACGAAAGAAATCTTAGCATATGATGATTTCATTACGTATAACGTAACATACTTTTTTAAGTTGTCAACTTGAATTAGAGGCACGTGCCCCTAATTCAAATTCATAACTAAACCTACAAAAGTTATTTATGTGAATGAAATCATCATATGTTAAGATTTATTTCGTTTCATTACATTAACGTAGACAACTTAAGCCTCTAAAAGTATGTAATTTCAACAATTTTATTTTCAAGAATTTTGGTATGAATATGCACATTTAAGCGTTGACTGGTTAAAGAGATTATTTATATGGATGTCTTCACATTGTGTTAAAATCTGTACTGAACTCATCCAATACAGATTTAACTCTTTAACACTCATATCAGTCAAAAACAGCTTCAGCAGTGCTCTTGAGAAATTTCCATTTGCAGACCAAGAAGACTATTTTTGAAAATTTACTATTGGAATGACTGGCTCAATCTGTACAACTGGCAACGAGTTCAACCCATGATGTCTACGGCCTGTGGATACTACTGTCTACATTTTATCTATCATAGATGCAGAGGTAAATTTTTTCTATGAGCAATATTCTACACGAATTATCCATTCTGGATGAGAATAAACGGGAATCTCTCGTCCATAAACTTTGTCAGGAAATCATAAGGGCGAAGCGATCTTCCGCAGAACAGAAGAGACGTTGGCGGCAGCACACCCCACCCCTCCCCTCCCCATTTTTCGTGAGTGGGGTGGGTGGGGTGGGGTTTGGGGGTTGGGGTGGAGGGGTGGGGGTGGGGTAGGGGAAGGCGAGGGAACAGTTGGCGAGGAACAGAATGCGAGGCGAGGGTTAACCTTTTCACACTCATATCACCCAGAAATGGCTTCTTCTGCAGTGACCTGAGAAATGTCCATTTTGTAGATATGGGATTGTCTTGTGGGAAGTCATGACCCCGCTAGATGTCTTATATCTTCGAGTAAGTCCTAAGAGAAATTTATGATTTGAAAATACCAGGTGAGCTAATGGACCGGTTGACTTTATACTTTCAATATTTAGTTATTATTATTACATCGGCTAGTCGACATCAGCTGGTGCTGATGATATTCGGATGGTGTGTGAATATAGCACACTCAGGATTGTTGGATAAAGTTTTATCATCAAATTGAAATAGTCGAATTGATTGGAATGAGTCCCACGGTTCTGAGTTGATGTGTATCTGGAAATAGTTTAAATGAAAGTTGTTGCTGTTCAGTCGGCATACACTTTTATGATATTCAGCAGTTGGTTGGATCGATAGTTTGGAAAATAATCGAGGTATAAGAATCACTGGAATCGGACGTGACAAAGGGACTTAGATGATGACGTAGGCATTCTAGATTCTCACATGAGAATAGAACAACATCAGCTGGCAATGAGATCATACAGCTCATGTGCCTATTAACTCTAGCATCCTACAGGCTTATCCATCAATAGGCAATGGACAGGACATGGACATTGTAGCGTCCTGTAGGAATTAATAACATAATCGAAATTTGTATATCAACTATATGTCACTCATACAATGGCATGCAACAACAACACATTCCGTAATGTTGTTAGTTAGCTTACAGATCGCATCAAATCAGAACCAGCTACCACCGCTTTGTCTATGTGAGGCATCATCTCCATAGAAGAGTAGCACAGAGTTTGATTGGTCAGGATGACGTCATGATCAATGAGCATCGACCAAACTCTGTAGCAGAGAATTAAACAGAATAAAGTTTCGAAGTGAAATCGAAATATAATGATCGTTGATTGGTCAGAACGACCAACGTTCATCAGTTAGAAACTTCTAGGAAGGAATAAGCAGAAGTTGATTGGTGGACTGGTTGTCCGGGCCAATCAAGCTGTGCTTATAACATACCTAGAAGAGTCATTTAACGGATTCAGGAAGAATCTAATTATTAGGATAGTTATAGAACTTGACTAGGGTGCCAAGATAAATTGTATATAAGTCAGAATTTCAGACTTATAAATTATTCAATTCACCACCGTGAATCCTGAACGTCACGCTGACGTTCAGCACAGTGAGCTATTGCCTAGCATAACGAAGCTCTGATTGTACTTAGAATTAGATTAGTCACTGATTAGTATTGTACATCAATTGTACCAAGTGTGGATTTATTAGCTATTTTGCTCCTTGCTTTAAAACCTTGTATATTTGTAAAATAAAAGTTTAAACTTACGTATATGTAAGTTTGGCGTTGATTAAGTTTATTAGATTAGCAACCTAGTCTTGAGCTGAAGGAAACCTCCAGTCGTTACCTGAGGAACATCGCGTCAGATAGCCCCAGCAGTCAACATTAAATATCGTCACCTACCATCTGTCAGACGAGGTGAGCCAGACTGCCTTACTCCTTCTCCGTTACCGATAGCTGTTGTCGCAGCAACATTATCTGGTTACCGGTAACGAAGCTGGATTCAGTACCGAATAAGAAGACGTTGTCATCGAAACCCCAAAATCTTCATTGGCTTCACCTGCCAGGATTGGACTAGGATTCAGTATCGGTATTAGTAAATTCGTTCGTATATTGTTATTCACCCGGGAGTGCGAATCAGTGACTATGTAAGTACATTTTAAAAAATATGAGTACTCCGCCAGGAAGGCCGGTAATTTCCGTATTGAATGACATTAATGATAGGGCGCAAAACTTTATAGATCTAGTAAAAATTTCTGAACATCCAAGTGTAGTACAGCATCGTGAGTATCACGAGAATACTATTGTGAAATTGTGACTGACATTCGTTGTGAAGAGCAACCAAGACTAAAACGTGTGGTAGTACAATTGTACTACCAGTAATTCGGAACTTTATTTGTCATAAATATTATCTTGTGTTAGCGTGATTAAGATGACGAGTCATCGTGCATTAGATCCGACTCTGCCTGCACCAGAACCGAGACCAGCTCCAACCGGTCCCCAACCACAGCTCCGGCAGGAAACTGTCGAGGCGATGGAGACGTTGGGTAATTCTATGGCCTACACCATTACACGAGAGGAGGACTGACGAGAGCAAAATCGAGTTTACCGGCAGGAGGTGAGAGAACTCACCCAGAGGATTAAGCCGTGCGATGGGCTTCTACCAGAAGAAGTGCGGCAATTTCTAGATGAGACTAGGAGAGTATGGGAGGCGACCAAGCGTAACCTGGATGTCACGCCTGTGTACATTATCACAAGGGCAGCGTGTGGACAGTTATCTAAGGCGGTCGATGAATATGTACTTGGGAAGGTAAGGAATGAAGTCACCTACGAGGAACCTGGAGCGTTCATCACCCTGAATTTCGTGTCAGCGAACGAGGATGAAAGAGTGAAGTATGATCTTGAAGCTGTGAGGCAGCGTCGGAATGAGACAATTATATCTTTTAATCGAAGGTATAAAGAGCTATCCACTCGGGCCTATACTACCCAGAACCCAGGCAGCCAACTGGTAATATTGGCGTCATATATCCGAGCCCTAAAGGATCAGGGTATGGGATGAAGTATAGTGAGGAAGACAGTCAAGACGCTGACGGCAGCGATGAAGATGACGGAAGATGAAGAGGGATGCAATGACCTTCTTCAGGCTATGAATATCTCACCTCGTCGTGAACAGAAATGGAAGTTGATGTGATCGACCATGAAGAAGGAAATGGAATTTGGGAAGTGATTAGCAGTATGAAAAGACAGATTTCTCAGCAAACCCGATTGATTGAGAAGTTGTGTGGTGTAATCGAGGGTTTACAAAATGAAACTGCAGCTCGACCCTCAGTGCGACAAACACCACCTAAACCGCGACAGCCTCAGAAGGTGAAGACGACATCAAAGGCAGCCCCTAAGAGACGGGAGGCTACGTGTTTCAACTGTGGCCGAACAGGTCACTACAAGCGTGATTGCCCACAAGCGGTGCAGCCTGCACTGGTAGCATCCCATACTTCACGTATGCAGAAACCACAGCAGAGGCCGATGAAATGCTTTAACTGAGGAAGAGCGGGACATTTTGCGCAGGATTGCGATATGGCGGCAACAACACCTTCTCCACCGAGACGTCCGGTAACCTGTTTTCGTTGCGATAGGATTGGTCACTACCAGAGTGACTGCCCCTTAAACCGACAGGCACCACCACAGCAGCGCGCCATGAAGCGACCGAGACGACCGGACGACGACGATTTTCGACAGGAGTCGCCGATGCAAATCGATGAAGTGGATTGCCATAGCCAATATGACGATCGTAATTCTTACGGCTCCGGATGTGAACCAACAGCAAGTGCTTATTCGAGGAACACTCGACGCGATTTAGCCAATCATATGAACTGTGATAAAGAGTATGAGGACCGCGATGGGTTCATACTAACCGATGAAGGCATGGATGAGTATGGCCGTTATTCTTACGGTATCGGAGGAGACTCATCCGGCCAGAGGAGATCCTATGCCGAAGCTGTAAGTGGACGACGAAGCCCATTAAACGAGTTCGGAGGGAACCAGTGGTGACTGAACGGTTCCTTATCTGGCTCGAAATGGAAATGAGCTGTCGAATGGACAGGGGTGAGTACGTTGATGCTTTAGTTGATACTGGTGCAAGTACTTCCCTTGTCAGGAAGGATATATGGAAGAGCATCTTGAATGCTCGTCCATTGAAAAGGGCTAAAACTTTGTTAGCCATTAATGGTTCACCGATAAATGTTTTGGGGGAGACCCAAATTAAATTCAAGGATGCCCGGCCTATTCCAAGTATGATTGTGGGAAGCATGAGGCATGAATGTTTAATCGGTGCGGATGCTATGTATATGGGAAATGCAAAGATAGACTACAAGACCAAATAAGTAGTATGGTTTGGTCGAGTATACCCATTTAGAATTCCGTATAGAAGTCAAAATGACTATGTGTATGCTAGTTGCAAAGAAACGACCAGATATGCAGTTATTGACAAAGTACTGAGCGACTTTTCCAATAATTGCGATACGGCTCATCCAACTACGTTAGGATGTGTACCCAAGGTGAAATGCACTGTTCTGACAGGAGATCCTCCTCCTATGAGACAGAGGGCCTACCGTTTACCGTTGGCTAAGCAATATTTGGTCAAGAACCAAGTTAAAGAAATGCTAGCCGCGGGCGTCATAAGACCATCGTCATCACCCTGGGCGTCACCCATAATTCAGGTACCGAAAAAGGATGGTGACACCAGATTTTGTGTGGACCATAGAAAATTTAATTCTGTGTGCCGTACGGATAGTTACCCATTACCAAACATATCCGATATATTTGATTCCATGAGAGGCACAACGATATTTTCTACGATGGACTTGAAGTCCGGCTATTGGCAGATACCCATGGCCAGCCAAGACATCGAGAAAACAGCGTTCGTTTGCAGTGAAGGTCCTTTTGAATGGATTCGGATGCCTTTTGGTTTTGCAACTCAGGTGCCATATTTCAGAGGGCAATGAATGACATTTTCCGAGATTATGTAGGAAAATATGTGCATTTTTTCGTCGACGATATAGTCGTATATTCACGAAATCCGCCGGAACACACACATCATTTGCGCCTGGTCATGCGCAAGATTCAGGAATATAATTTACAGTTGAAGAAAAAGAAATGTGACTTTGCCAGTAAGTCTGTTGACTTGTTAGGGTACCATATTTCTGCGCACGGTGTAGCTCCACAGAGTCAAAAGGTCAAAGTCATACGAGAAATGTCACCACCCCGAGACGTGGGTGAAGTGCGGAGTTTTCTCGGAGCTACAGGTTACTACCGATCTTGTGTAAGAGGCTATGCCGAAATTGCCAACTGATAGAATTAACTAAGAAGTATAAGAGATTTGAACGGGTTAAGCATGAACAGCAAGCGTTTGAGAAATTGAGGAACTTGCTGTGTAGTGAGACAGTACTCACATATCCAAATTTGAATGCCCCATATAAGTTGTATACCGATGCATCTAGTTATGCAATAGGTGCGATAGTAGAGCAGGTTGATGATAAGGGTATAGAGCGTGGTATACACTATGTTAGCTCTCCTCTTAAAGACAGTCAGTTGAATTGGCCCGTAATAGAAAAGGAAGCTTATGCTGTGATATATGCATTAAAGAAGCTTAGGTCGTATCTATTTTGTGCGCAGTTTACCGTGTATACCGTCCACAAACCCCTAAAGAGCCTGTTTGTGGGAGAAGCTAAGAACACGAAAGTGCAGCGATGGGCAGTACTGATTGCAGAGTACGGATGTAAGATAGAATACATCCAAGGCTCGAAGAATATTCGAGCGGACATGTTGTCCAGGTTACGTCGTCCGGTAGAAGTCACCACGTTGGACACTGGCGATTACGTCATACCTGAGGTAGACGAAGGCGCCTTACCTCACGTTCCTTTAGAGGTATATGGCATACCGTACGAGGAATTATGTGCCGAACAAACCAAGGAATACCCGGAGTTATTTAAGAATACACCAGAGGAGTACATGGTAAATAATGGCATATTGTATTCTTTAATTACACCTTCAGTGTTGGACGCTGACTACCCCAGAATCTTACTACCTACCCTGTTCCGTGAGAAAGTGCTCCGGAAGGCTCATGAACGAGCTGGTCACCAAGGTCTGAAAAAGACCATCGGTATTGTAAGAGATTCTTTTGTCTGGCCATCTTTGAGGAAAGATAGTAGTAGTAGCAGCAGTAGCAGCAGTAGCAGCAGCAGCAGCAGCAGCAGCAGCAGCAGCAGCAGTAGTAGTAGTAGTAGTAGTAGTAGCTGTTCTAGCAGCAGTAGTTGTAGCTGTCGTTGTCTGTTGTTGGCATCATTACTGTTATTGTTATTGTTGTGGGATAGTGGTTATAATTGTCGTCGACGTATTTATATTTTGTTGTTGTTGTTGTTGTTGATGTTGTTGTTGATGATGAGCATAATGATGATGAGCATAATGATGATGTTGTTGTTGTTGCTGTTGTTGATGTTGTTGTTGTTGATGATGTTGTTGTTGTTGTTGTTGTTGCTTTGATAACTTTAAAAATCTACATAGGCCCGTTGCATATTCCAAATAAACCCTGTATCTTTTCTGTACTGTTGTCTCTTGCATATTAATCTGGTTGCTACAGTAAAAAAGGAAGTGAATTTCATCTTCTACAACATTACATACATTGCATAATCATTCATTCCTGTCGATGCCCGCCCATCTTTGTGACTCAATTGCCAGTTTGTGATTAAGTGTCCTGAAGTGACATAAGCGTATAGCAGTAATTTTAAGTAGCTTTCAAACTGAAATTTGAATTTTATAACTTTGTAAAACATTAACTTAGTTGATTCGTGTAGCTGTCTCGTCCATTTTACTATGTATTGTTGTTCCAAGGCTTTCTTTGTTTGACTGACTATCTTATTTATGTTTATGTTTTCCGAGTTGAATACATGTCGCTGACCTGTTGCCTCTAGGATAGTTTTGATTGTGTTAATCCAATTAACTTATATCTGCCTTTGGGTAATGACCTCTAGACATAAATAATAAAGAATTGATGAGAGTTTCCCGTATCCTGCATTTACTATCCCTCCCCAAAACCTAACCATGTTACATTTTATTTGTACATAAGGGCATTTTTTCCACTTCCTAAAAACCATAACATTTGGGGTACTTTTCTTCAAACGGAGTACACTTTTAAAGAATTTACTATGGCATGTTTCTATCTGAGTTGTATTCTCAAACCCCCAGATTTCTGAGCCATAAAGTAGTATTGGTGCAATCATGATATCAAATAGTATTATCTGCAAATCTATTGGTATATCATGTTGTTTGATTTTTGATAATAATGAAAACATTGCCCGCATTCCTTGTTTGCAGTTTCGTGTTTTACAGCTAGAGAACACCCCCCACCCCATTTGATTTTACCATGACCCCCAAATATAGGTATTCATTTAAGATTTTGAGTAGCTGGCCACCTATGGTAAAGTTTGGGTATTTTTTAATTTACGTTTGGAAAGAATCATAACTTTTGATTTTGTAATATTTATTTCAAGCTTCCATTTAAGACAATAGTCATGAAATGCGCTGAGTGCTTGTTGCAAGGCTTCCGATGACTCGGCCATTATATAGTGTCATCGGCGTATAGTAAAATAATAAGATAAAGATATAGATTAAAATTTTCGTCTGCCCGTTTGTTTAAACATGTTAAGCCAACAATTCCATTTTCTTTCAGATATTCTTCTAAATCGTTTAAAAATATTGAAAATAAAAAAGGTGAAAGATCTTCCCCTTGCAGTACACCAATGTTACAGATAATAAAATTTGAGTTTGTACGATTATGATAGATAAATGATTTTATATCGTTATACATATTGTATATACTTTTAAAACATTCTCTGGATATGCCGCTCTTAAGAAGCGTAGTCCATAGACCAATGCGCCAACGCTTGCTTAAAGTCAACATAACAGCAATATAGCTTTTTCTTTTGTGGAAATAGTATTTCTTTAATGAGATAGAGGGAGAGGATATTGTCTAAGGTAGACCCATTTTTCCTAAATCCAGTTTGGGATTCAGAAATGATTTCGTGCTTTTCTGCATATTTCTTTAGTCGTTCGTTAAGAATAGATGTAAATAACTTGCCCAAACAGCTTTAAAATGTTATTGGACGGTAATTCATTGGGTCTAGTGGATCTCCTTTATTTTTATAGATAGGTATTATTTTTCTCAGAAGCCAGTCAGTCGGTACAACCACTGTGTCAGAAATTTGATTAAATAGCATTTCGTATATAGGGAGCATGAGATCAACGGTGCTTTTAATATATTCATTATAAATATTGTCATCCCCTGCTGCCTTCCCATTTGCGAGTTTAGTTATTCGTTCCTTTATTTCTTCACTTGTAAGTGGTACGTCCAGTTCAGCGAACTCAGTTATATTGTTGACCGGAATATCACTTTGATCTGTATCAGGTTCCACTGTAGTTACATTTGGAAAGTGTTGAAATAAGGTTTCCAGTTCAATTTTCGTGGTACTTCTTCTTTATTTGATTGTCTATTGAACAATTTCCAGAAGACCTTACTATCGCCTTTGTGCAAGCGACGTAAATCTGCATGCATCTGATAACACCTATTTTGTGCATATGTTCTTATTATTCTTTGATAACTCTTGCTAGCTCTTTGTAGGTTTTGTCTATTTATTTCAGTTTTATTTAGATTGGACCTCTTTTTCGCTTTGTGATATTCCATCCTCTTTCATTAGTCTTTGCCAAACCATGGTTGGGTGTTTTTCTTGCGTTTACCTTGATAATGTTTTTTCCGCCCAAATGATTTTCCCGCACTTTCAAGGAAAAAATCTTTAATCGTACTAATCGTCTTATTTATATTACTTTGAACATCGCCATTTTGAATTTCCCGTATGCTATTTTTTATATTGTCGAAGCTATCTCGGCTTAAATTATCTTCAAAACTAGACTTCTTTTGTTCTATCCATCTAATTGGTTGTTGTTGTTGTTGTTGTTGTTGTTGTTGTTGCTGTTGTTGTTATTGTTGTTGTTGTTGTTGTTGTTGTTGTTGTTGTTGTGTGTGTTACGCTCAAATGAAGACCAAAATGTATATCGGAAATAATAGGGGCAAAATTGTAAACTTCAAATTGCTTTGGTACTTCTATAAATTTCCTATTCCCTATTGCATAATCGATTAGGCGTTTATTTGTGGACGTCACCCTGCCTATGAGTTAATCTTTTCCCAACATACCATTAAGTATAACCATGTTCACAATTTTTACAAAGTTGAATCAGTTTCCGTCCACTTGTATTTTTACGTCCTTCGCATTCGCTTCGTCTATCCTTAGGTATTCCAGTCATCGTAAGTCTTAGGAGGTCAGAATTTGGAGCGTCACTTATGCCGAAATTCCGTAATGTAAAGTCATACTCTTCGTAATCACAGTCTTCCCCTGTTTTAGCATTGAGGTCCGCAACTAGGCAAAATATGGCAAACGATTTACTAAGGTTTATTATGTCTTGTTCAATTCTGTCATATGCATCGTTTGCATAATATCATGATGATTCGGGTGGAATGTATGTTATTCCGAGTAAAGCGTCCCTGAGTAATTCGTTAGTTCTTTACTAATTTGTAACCATAGAACGAAGTCATTCTCTGTCTCATATTCTCCTTTACAGAAGTACTGTCTCAGACTTTCCTTTATTAGGACTCCTAAGCTTCCAGATGTATTTGTTCTAGTTTGTGTTAAAAGTACGTAGTTAGGTATTAAAACATAATCTGTATCATTTAGCTTTGTCTCGTTTAAACAGATGATGTCATGGGCATTTACGAATTCATAGAATTCCGTAAACAGTAACTTTGATTTTAGGCCACATACAAATGTACGTTTAAGGATGCAATGTGCAACAAGCCGCTGTTGTTGTTGTTGTTGTTGTTGTTGTTGTTGTTATTGTTGTCGTCGTCGTCGTCGTCGTCGTTGTTGTTGTTGTTGTTGTTGTTGTTGTTGTTGTTGTTGTTGTTGCCGCCGTTTCCGTCCAAATGTGTGTCGCTGTCATTATCGTTGTTGCTGTTGCCGATGTTGTTGCTGCCGTCGTCATTGTTGTCGTAATCGTCATCGACGTCATCATCATCCTCGTCGTCATTCTTGTTTGTGGTGTTTTTGTTGGTGAGGACTGTAGTATTGATATGGTGGTGGTGTTGATGGTAGTGTACGTCACTCGTCATGCAGCTGCTGCTGATGGGACCGCCGCCAGGGCTGCTACAGTTAGAAGCCATGCTATTATAACGGTATTATCTTTTATCGCAGCCATATTATAAGTAATAGCATCAATGCTAAACGTCTTTGTGGTAGGGCTCTGAGTAGTGTCCTGATTAGATGCAGTACCGGGAAGTTGTATATTATTAGCAGTAGCAGTGGCAGCCATAGCCGCCACAGCAGTAGCAGCAGCAGCAGCAGCGTGAACCGGTGCAGGAGCACGAGCGGAAGAGAGAGCCAGATCAGGGGCAGGAGGAGAGGCAGTGGCAGTGGCTGAGGCAGTGACAGTGGCAGATACCGTGGCAGTGGTAGATGCAGTGGCAGAGACAGTGACAGTTGTAGTGTCGGTGGCTAAGGGGGGGGGGATTGTCTACATTTCAACCAAACCTTATCAGGGTGGGCGTGCGCATATGCGTGCGTGTGTGTGCATGTATGTGTATTATGTACGCGCGCTCTAGTGAGTAAATAAGTAATAACTGATACATTATGAAGCTGATCAGTTGTCTGTGTGTATGCGTGTCCGTGCATGAGTGCGTGCGTGCGTGTGTGGTAGGGAAGAGCTGAGCTTTTCTCAACCTTCAGTCATCATAGTTTTCAAAATATACAGTTTCCACACAGACCTATCCATGTTTTTTGCCAGTCACATTGGTTTCTAAATATTTAACAAACATGTTTAAGACGTAATACATTGAACCAGTCATTTCAGTTGTAAATTTTCAAAAATAGTCTTCTCATCATATGAGGAAAATTGATATTCCCAAGACCGGAGAAAGACTGATGCGTGCGTGCGTGTGTGGTAGGAAAGAGATTAGCTTTTCTAAACCTTCAGTCATCATAGTTTTCAAAATATTCAAAGTTTCCACACAGACCTATCCAGGTTTTTTCAGTCACATTAGTTTCTAAATATTTAACAAATATGTTTAAGACGTAATACATTCAGCAAGTCATTTCAATGGTAAATTTTCAAAAATAGTCTTCTCATCATATGAGGAAATTGATATTCCCAAGACCGCAGAAAACTGATAGTATCTTTGAAAAAATAAACTCCGTCGTTGTTGATAAAATAGTGCTAATACAGGGAAAGAGTAATTATGAAAATCTTTTGAACATCCGCGAATTACATCACTACGTGTCTTAGGCGATGCTTTAGATAAATATCTTAACCTCGGTAAATGTCGTGATATTCTAGAATAATTAAGATTTTAAATGCGAAAAGACACTGCTTTGAGTGAACGAGTTGCCTCCCTTAGTAAATTAGACCGACCATGGTCAAAACATGGTCGACCATGGTCAAATAATTGTTTCTGAATACGTTCAAATACTGTTTTAGAAAGGAATGCCATTGAAATTCTCCGGTAACCAAGGTCGACAATGACGTGATAGAGTCGTAATATACATTGTGGGGACAAAGAAGTGAAAGAATGTGATGTACATTATGGGGGCAAAGTAGTGAGAGACTAATGATGCACATCTTAGGGACAAGGAACGCATATCATGTACATCGTCAATCTCTCACTTGTCTGTCCCAGAATGCACACCATCGTTCTCCCACGTCATTGTCCCCACAATGTACATCTCCATTCTCTCACTTCTTTGTCCACACAATGTACATCTCCATTCTCTCACTCCTTTGTCCCCACAATGTACATCTCCATTCTCTCACTTCTCTGTTCCCACAATGTGCATCTCCATTCTCTCACTCCTTTGTCCCCACAATGTACATCGTCAATCTCTCACTTGTCTGTCCCAGAATGCACACCATCATTCTCTCACCCTCATTGTCCCCACAATGTACATCTCCATTCTCTCACTTCTTTGTCCCCACAATGTACATCTCCATTCTCTCACTTCTTTGTCACCACAATGTACATAATCATTCTCTCACTTCTTTGTCCACCACAATGTACATCATCATTATCTCACTTCTTTGTCTACCACAATGTACATCATAATTCTCTCACTTCTTTGTCCCCCACAATGTACATCATCATTCTTTCACTTCTTTGTCCCCACAATGTGCATCATCATTCTCTCACCGCTTTGTCACCACAATGTACACCATCATTCTCTCACTTCTTTGTCTCCCACAATGTACATCATCATTCTCTCACTTCCCTGTCCCCACAATGTGCATCATCATTCTCTCACTTCTTTGTCCCCACAATGTACATCATCATTCTCTCACTTCTTTGTCCCCACAATGTGCATCATCATTCTCTCACTTCTTTGTGCCCCCCACAATGTACATCATCATTCTCTCACTTCTTTGGCACCACAATGTACACCTTCATTCTCTCACTTCTTTGTCCCCACAACGTACACCATCATTCTCTCACTTCTTTGCCTAAGGTTGGCCTTAGGTATGGATTGGTTCATGGAAAACTATTACATTGGGCCAAAGTTGTATTGACGTCGGCTGTTTGAAAGTCTGTTAGTTATGTTATCCTAACGTTGTTTCTTCGTGTGAAAAACTGCGTAATATGTTCGGCCAACATAATACCAATGAGCAAAACTAGGTTGGGCCAACGAATAAATAAACATTGACCAAATATTGTACCAACATAGCATTGTTTGCAGGGCCACTTTAAATTTCCTATTTCTTTACTATGAGAGGTCTCAGCGGGAGAACAATCCAAGATGGCTACCAAACCATTTATCCGACAGTTTCAAAGGTGGCAGGCTTGAAATTAGCATACCCCCAGAGAGTGAGAGAGAGTTCCAGTCCACACACTGACCGAGGACAAAGGAGAGTATCCCCACAAAATTTCTTTCGCTTTTCTTTGGTAATTATAATATATAATATTTTATGGAGAGATTAGCTTAAATATACAGACAGAGATCATATTCACCCATGCGAATGAATATGGCACTGCTGGATCTGTTAGTCCCCACAGAAACTGATGTCCCCACAATAACGGTAAAACCGTCCAGAGAGAGAGAGAGAGAGAGAGAGAGAGAGAGAGAGAGAGAGAGAGAGAGAGAGAGAGCAAACTATTCAATCTATTGTATCGGAGCATGTCCTGGCCGAAAGAAAGGCTAAAGCAGAGAACTTCTTCATCCTTGCAGAAGCCAGTGAGGCGACCCAGTGTTCAGAGTGGAATAGTTTCAACAATTAAATGGCTAGAGAACAAAGTCAGGCGTTGAACTGAAATCACTTCTTCACTTAGACACGCCACCTATTGGAATGAAGCCATCGGACCCTGATACGATGTTGACAGTCATGGTAGAAACCGAGAGACTGACAAAGTAGGTGGAGCCGGATATTATTATTATAGTCCTTACGTGAACCAACAGCTGCATAAGTTTGCTGTCACCATATCTTTGACACAACCTGACCGATTCGCCAACATAGTTTTACGTCTTGAAGGAATGCACTACCTCATGAGCTTTATTGACTTGTTGAAATGCGGATGAGAGAAGGCGGCCTGTGCATTTGGTTGTGTTGAACCTATGTTGGCAGGGAAGACATGTCCTCAGAATAGCCACGCCTTGAGATTTCTCAAAGAAGCAGTAATACAGGACATTGTCTAAGAAAACCGCGATGAGGATGACCTCATGTCATGTTTGGAGTCTCCTGCGAAAATCAGCAAACCCGCAAAACTCTGGCTGGATGGACCAGCCAAACTAGTCATCCTCCAAGGAAGTAAACTGGCCATTGCACCTAGACGTGCACTGAGCCTCATGATCTCATATTTCTGATGGAATATGTAGGCAATTTCTTGAAGGCGAATGTATGTTTCGTCACCATCCAGGGACCTCGAATGTGATGTGGACATATAAGATGATTGAAACCATCTTTCAGAGGTATAGCAAAGGTACCTGTGGTCATCTCGCCATCACATTCAATCCCAATAATTGGTCTCTGTACATGTGTGACCGCATACAAAATATATCGGAGATATGACCCAGCATGAGACGTCGATGGAAACCCTCCATAAAGGGGAAATTATTTTACGCATATTATCAGATGCAAAGAGCAGGGGAAATATCCAGGAACGGGCTTAAATAGACGCCCAATCCACTGGGCAGTGAACATCATAATCCAAAGGGCATCCTCAACAGAGTGAACTGTAGACTATCACCAGACGAGGTCAATATTGACAACGTTCTGCAAATTTGCGAGCGAATTATGAATGCAAAATCCTTGGCTCACTGAAGCAGTACTGTTGACATTGCTACACGCCACGTCCTGGAGAACATAGCTTTCAAGACTTTCTTGAACCTGTGGATTCGTGGATTATAGACGCCCTGGGCAAAAAGACAACCGTTTGTATAACGCAACAACTTGATGTTGTATAATTGCCACAGCTCGGTAGCTCCACATGAAGTTCTAGACACAGTTATAGCTGCCTTTGCAACCACATACGCAGCATCACTAGACACTGATGGCAGGGCAGCACAATTTTCAACGATGTACTATACAAGATATGTCCATAAATGTTACCCAGCAAAGATTGTCCATGTTTGGCCATGTGCTAAGGGTGCCAGAAGGCACACCCGCGCAGAGAGCGTTCTGGAATTCGCCCTAATGGGAGCCATTAACTATTTAAAAAACAGGTGAAAACGTCACCACCACCGCCACCACCACCACCATCATCATCATCATCATCATCATCATCATCATCAGCATCATCATCATCATCATCATCATCACCATCATCGTCATCATCATCATCATCATCATCATCATCAGCATCATCATCATCATCATCATCATCATCATCATCATCATCAGCAGCAGCATCATCATCATCATCATCATCATCATCATCATCATCATCATCAGCATCATCATCATCATCATCAGCATCATCATGAATGTATATATATATGAGCTCTCTTTGCCGAATGAATTCAATGTTTACATAAGCGAGGAAATAAATACAATGCGGTAAAGAAACACATCTGTGTTGGTTCAGTGAAAGTGCATGACATCAACGTCATTTACTGTTGGATCATTGGATTGCAATCTTCTGGAAGGGAGGTGGATCTAGATGACGTCTTGAAGTATTATTTGGCACTGGTTCCAGTTTATGTGACATCAGGGTGGCTAAGACAAAGTCAACATCAAAGCGACAGCTGCAAGTAGAGATTCCAATGAGGCATCTGGCTCAGGACTCGATCCATATCATTGCCGGATCATGTATGCTTTGGCTGATCGGAATCATCCCTTGACCCACGAATGGAAACGTCCAGGATTAGCTAGACAATACCATGACTTGGATACCCAGAAATGCGAAAGAATCTGTCATACGCTTGGTTTTCAACTGGTATATGGAGTAACGCATCAAGGACAATGCTCGCGATACCAGCCAGAAGGGAACAAACAGAAGGCATCAACTTACATCGACCATGCATCTGCCAGCACAATAATTATTAATTTATTGGAATTTATTCGAGATAAATCAATTTTTCGTTCAATCGTGTATTTTTCTTGAAATATCAAGGTCATGACTTCGCTTGATGGTGCGTGCTCTAAAACATGCGTAGATACCAAACTTGTGAAAATGGCTCATCTACATGTACATCTTGAGATATTTAACTTTTGTTATTTTTTAATTTCTGCAATGCTTGCCATGGAAACGAGCCATTTTTTCAAAATGCTCAATGGTGCCAGCTTGCCATCATACGGATTGCTAATAGGGTGTGTCCATAGTTACATAATCTGCAAAAACCTATTGTGGGTTCTCCAGTGGAAGGTTGGGCCAAAAATCCCAGTTTGGCTGCCGGACTAGCAGGAAAACAGGGCCCTGGTCTATTTTAAGCCAACTTTCTCACCCGACTTTCTTCAGCCAAAAGTTGCTTGCAAGTTCTTATTCTGTGTGGTATGCACCGTGTTGTTGTTGCTTGCAATTTGTCTTGTGGGATTTGCTGCGTGGGATTTGTGGTGTGGGAATTGTTGTGTGGGATATTTTTGCGTGGGATTCGTTGTGTGGGATTTGTTGAGTGTAATTTGTTGCATATGATTTGTTGTGTGGGATTTATAGCGTGGGATTTGTTATGTGTGATTTATTGCATGGGATTTGTTGCTTGCGATTTGCCATGTGAGATTTGTTGCATGATATTTGTTGTATGGGATTTGTTGTGTGGAATTTGTTAAGTGAGATTGTTGCATGGGATTTGTTGTGTGGGATTTGCTGCATGGGATTTGTTTTGTGAGATTTGTTGCATGTGATCTGCTGCATAGGATTTGTTGTGTGGGATTTGTTACATGGGATTGTTTGTGTGGGATTGTTTGTGTGGGGTTTGTTGCGGGGGATTTGTTGTGGATTTGTTGCATGAGATTTGTTATGTGGGATTTGTTGTGTGGGATTTGTTGCGTGGGATTTGTTGTGGATTTGTTGTGTGGGAATTGTTGCGTGGGATTTGTTATGTGGGATTTGTTGTGTTGGATTTGTTGCATTGGATTTGTTGCGTGAAATTTTTTGTGTGGGATTTGTTGCGTGGGATTTGTTGCGTGAGATTTGTTGTGGATCTGTTGCATGGGATTTGTTGTGTGGGATTTGCTGCGTGGGTTTTTTGTGTCGAATTTGTTGTATGGGACATTTTGTGTGGGATTTGTTGTGTGGGATTTGTTGCATGGGATTTGCTATGTGGGATTTGTTGTGTGGGATTTATTGTGTGGGATTTGTTGCATGGAATGTGCCATGTGGCATTTGTTGCATGGGATTTGTGGTGGATTTGTTGCATGGGAGTTGTTGTGTGGGATTTATTGGATGAAGTTTGTTGTATAGGATTTGTTTGCTTGATTTGTTGTGTGAGATTTGTTGCATGGAATTTGTTGTTTGGTATTTGTTGCGTGGGATTTGTTGCGCCGGATTTGTTGCATGGAATTTGTTGTTTGGTATTTGTTGCGTGGGATTTGTTGCGCCGGATTTGTTGCATGGGATTTGTTATGTGGGATTTGTTGCATGGGATTTGTTGCATGGGATTTGTGGTGGATTTGTTGCATGGGAGTTGTTGTGTGGGATTTATTGGATGAAGTTTGTTGTATAGGATTTGTTTGCTTGATTTGTTGTGTGAGATTTGTTGCATGGAATTTGTTGTTTGGTATTTGTTGCGTGGGATTTGTTGCGCCGGATTTGTTGCATGGGAGTTGTTGTGTGGGATTTATTGGATGAAGTTTGTTGTATAGGATTTGTTTGCTTGATTTGTTGTGTGAGATTTGTTGCATGGAATTTGTTGTTTGGTATTTGTTGCGTGGGATTTGTTGCGCCGGATTTGTTGCATGGGATTTGTTGTGTGGGATTTGTTGTGTGGGATTTGTTGCATGGGATTTGTTGTGTGGGATTTGTTGTGTGGGATTTGTTGCATGGGATTTGTTGTGTGGGATTTGTTGCGCCGGATTTGTTGCATGGGATTTGTTGTGTGGGATTTGTTGTGTGGGATTTGTTGCATGGGATTTGTTGTGTGGGATTTGTTGTGTGGGATTTGTTGCATGGGATTTGTTGTGTGGAATTTGTTGCGCCGGATTTGTTGCATGGGATTTGTTGTGTGGGATTTGTTGTGTGGGATTTGTTGCATGGGATTTGTTGTGTGAGATTTGTTGTGTGGGATTTGTTGCATGGGATTTGTTGCGCCGGATTTGTTGCATGGGATTTGTTGCATGGGATTTGTTGCATGGGATTTGTTGCATGGGATTTGTTGCGTGGGATTTGTTGCGCCGGATTTGTTGCATAGGATTTGTTGTGTGGGATTTGTTATTTTGCGTGTTAACAACGTCTCAAAGCTCACAAAAGCTACACCTATCAATTCATCATTTAATGGGCAAGAGAAGAATATTTTTCGAATATTTCTATGGAATTTACATAAAAAAGGTTTGTGCTGGCCTTAAAATGGAGATTTCTCAAGAATATTATTAGCAGATGTCTTCTCTTTGGCTCGCCTCACGATTAAGCGGTTAATGGTCTGGAAATTCGAAATTCTTACTGAGTCAGTGTCCATTTGTGAACCAAGAGAAGAACATTTTCTGAACACGTATCACTCGAAGGACTGGCTCGGTTATATCTGATAACCAAACTTATATATTATTGGTTTGTTACCAGTGCTATAACCTAATGTGTTGAGGTGATTGAATGCCATTAGGGCATGTTAATAAACAAAACAGAGTTCCCTCCTTGCCATCTTTATACTGTTACTTTTCACACAGAAAAGGTACCATGCCTATAAGGGCAGGTAACTGAGGCGAGCTGCATTCTCTTGGCAATTTTCACAGGGATTTACACTAGGCCTTGCATTCAGTTACATCATTACTTACATTGTACAGAGAGGCGGTGTTACTGTGAAACAGCGTATCCCCGTCCCGGCCGTGGTTAAAGCTGCAGAAATCAACACTGACCATCGAAGACCTAATTAATAAAAAGATTAAACAACTTTTGTCTAATTATCCACAATGGAGTGATCCGATCTGTCAGTCAAGTATATGACGTCATCGCCAAATACGCCATATGTTAGCTGACGTTAAAATCAAAATGACGTAGCTCCTTCGCGAACATCAAAATGTCCGTCATGAAAGGATTCGAAATGTATGTCGTTGATGAATTTACGAATTAGGAACCACAATGTTGATTATTCTAAAACTAATGTGACGGTGAGATGTTGCTGCGATAGGCATCAACAGCCCCAACCCAGTCAAACTAGTTTCAAAATATTCAACAGCTTACATGTATAATTACTTTGAAATGCATGCATGCTTACAGTATTCTGCGACTGTAGTAGAAGAGACATCGTACAGCTGCAATCAGTCCTTCTTCGCTTTTGACCACGATGTCTTGTCCTCGCCGAAATCCTTAGCTTCCTCAGGCCCATTCTTGATTTGAGTGTACCGAGTCCTGATTCCTTGAGGTCACCTCGTAACGCGCTTGACTGATTTATGCAATGACGTCCTCTGTTGGCTTTGTATTTGTTGGCTTCGAGTAGGGCGAATTCCAAGGGTCTCTGTGCTGGTGTGTCTTTTGGCATCCTTAGCACGTGGCCAAACATGGACATCTTTGCTGGGTGTTTTTACAGACAGCAGCGATGTATTACACACCTTGTACAGTGCATCATTGGAAATTATGCTCTCTGACCAGTGATGGTGCGTAGGTGTTAGCGGTGGCAGGCATCAGGTTCGTACAAAGATGCCTTTGGAGCTGCCCATCTATTACAGTTATACAACATAAAGGATACGCAGGTTGTATTGTATCTTTTTGTCAAGGGTATCTTTGATCTACGAATTCATAGTTTCCAGAAGTACTGGAAAGCTGTGTTCCCTATGGTGCAGCGTACAGCGATGTCAGCAGTACTGCAAACCAGTGAGCCAGGTTTTACTTTGCCGCCATGGTTCGCCGCCTCGACGTGGGTCGTCATTTTCTTTAGTTTCATGCTTTGTAGATAGGTATATGGGGGTGAACACTATTTTGGATTCATTCTTAAAGAAATACTCAATTTTTAGTTTACTTGCAGCTATTGGGAGAAGTTCGTCAAAAGATTTCTTTTCGTCATCTATGAAGACCACATCGTCGGCATATCCTAACTCTAGCGGCATACCCAGTATGGACAGAGGTGGGTGGCTGGGGTGGTCTTGTGGCATCTTCAAACACGGATTTCAATACAGCAGAAAGGTAACGGCTGAAAATTACAGGGGGTAGACCATTTCCCTGTGGGGAGCCGATTGATGTCTCAAACTCTACAGACTTCAGTGACTTGTACTCTCAACTTGGTGTTTACAAGTAGTAGTCTCACTTGCCGTAGCTCATCCTCATTGCAACTGGCCTGGCATAGTACATCTAGGATCTTTGATCGTTTAATTGTGTCGAAGGTTCGTGACATGTCAATGTTCATTTTGTGGAAATCCCAGTGTTTAGACATGACTACCTACCCAAGCATGCGCTGAGAAATACAATGTCTGCGCAGCTGCGTCCCAGTTTGAAGTCACTTTGACATGACCCCGTGAAGGCATCGAGCTTGTCTCTGCTACGGCATAGAGTAACTTTGGATAGGATTTTCCGTATGTTGTTGAGGAGCACAATGGGCTGCAGATTGGATGTGCGTGCGTGCGTGCGTGCGTGCGTGCGTGCGTGCGTGCGTGCGTGCGTGCGTGCGTGCGTGCGTGCGTGCGTGCGTGCGTGCGTGCGTGCGTGCGTGCGTGCGTGCGTGCGTGCGTGCGTGCGTGCGTGCGTGCGTGCGTGCGTGCGTGGGGTGGGGTGGCAGGTGACTTCCTAGGCTTGGATAGCGAGATAAAGGTGCCCTGGCCTAATGCATCGATGGGAAGTTGGTGCATAAAACCAGAATTAATTAGGTGCGTGATCGGTTTTGAGACAATGTTACTTGTATATCTGAATAGTTCATTGCTCATGCTACCAGGTCCAGATGCACGTTCAATTTCAGGGCTTTAAGTGCCTTCTCAACTCTTGCTGTTTTAATTGGTGTTAGTAATGGCCTGAGAACGGGTGAACGGGCTCATCATCGTGGTCAGTGAACTGTTCCTAGAATCATCCTCGAATTACATCGGCTTTGTCCTGGTCATTCCTCATAAAAATACCTTGAAACATAGACTCGGGTTTCAGGTTTCAAAGTCTCAAATCGATTCCAATGCGTGTAAAATTTGGCGGTGCTTAACTAGAGTGGACAGTTCCAGTTTTAGCCATGCCCCGCTCATCTCTAACCAAGCTCCACCCACACCACGCAATAATGCAATGTTTCATGTTGGCTTTCGGTTGAATTTGCCACATTACGTTAGCAGGATAAACGTCTCATTGCAGAACTCCAAGAGGACCTTTGGAGCTACCAAGCTGTCACAGAGCAGCATTGCTAATATGCAGCCATGCACCATGTTATAGGTCCATAGTAATCGAATATATAGCTTCCATAAAAACTGGACTGCAATGTTTTCTGATACATAACGATTTTAAGCGTTGGTTGAACTGTAGAGAAATGTGCCTCCCCCCCACCCGCTCCCCAGAACCGTTCCACGCCCGAGGGAAGAAGGTACCTTCACCCTTCGTCTCCTTTGTGTCGAGCATGTATAATAATACAGGTGTGAACTTGGTTTTGGCCTCATTCACGGACAGATTTCTGGATTTTGGGCTGTGGCGACCATTTTCTTAATTGATAATGTCAGTAGTATAGTGGGGTTATATTCGCTATTGTTCTTTTCGTTGGAATGTTGTTTTAACCAATCAAAACGCTGCATTTATGTTCGCTATTGTTTGGAGAACAATGGCGAACGTATGCGCACAAATTCATGAGAACAATGGCGAACGTATGCACACAAGCGTTTGTAGAACAATGGCGAACATATTCGCACCCTTGCTAGATTCTAGAACACTGAGTAATCGTCTGAATGAATATTGTTGTTGCTGTAAAATGTTAACTCTTAAAAGTTGTGTATTTTACGTTTTAACGTAGCGGTGGCGCGCCCCCATCCGTGGTTATCTACCATTGCAAGGTAAAAATAATAAGAGAGGGTGTTTGATAATGTAAAAAAATTGAGTTTAAGAGGTGGTCTGATAAGGGAGGTCGTAGGAGGAGGAGGAGGAGGCTGAGGATGAATACTATGGTGGCCAGCCTCTGCATGGCGCTGTTTCTTTGTGTATTTAAGTGCGCCTGTCTAGTTCGCTGTCGCTATTTGTTCGTTTTTTTAAAGAAACATATTGAGATTTTAAGAGAATACTTTTTAAAAACATATTATATTAACGAGGAGTAAATAAGTGTGAGTTAAACACATAATAAAATGGCAGATAATTTAAGTGCCGATATTAAAGAATGTGAAGATGCTGTTAATGTGATTTTGCAGCAGATGCGTGACTCTGATGTGGCAAGATTAAACGTGGATCAACCCTATTCACCTGATGAACATGTGGATAACCTTTTATATCTGGGTTCTATGTTGTATGATCACGACTTTTCAATTCCGCACGTATCTGATGAGCATAATAACATTGCATTACGTGATGTTAACGATAGCGATGTCAACTCTGTTCCTGATTACTGTGAAGTCATTCCTGATATGTCTATAACCGATGCTGATGTTTTCAATTATTTGGATGATTTATACAATTATGACGTAATCATACCTGCACAACCTGCTTCTACCGATGATCAAACCGAACATACTAAAACTGAACTATCTATTCCTGATCTGAGTACCGTACCATTATCATTTGTTAATTATCCTCATAATGAATGTGATGTAATTGATCCTAATTATTCGAACGATGTACGTGATGGCCACGATCTAAATTTAATTGACATTGTGCCTTTTGCTAATGACCTATCTCATGATTTAGCATGCCGTCTTAATGATTACGATGTAAATTTATTTGACGATGCATCCATTCTTGACTTTCTAGTGCCTTCATCTAATGACATATCTCTGGATTTAGCATGCCTTCCTAACGATTCCGACCTAAATTTATTTGATGCTGCGCCAGTTCCTAACTGTATTGTGCCTTCTTCTAATGCCATATCACTGGATTTAGCATGTCTTCCTAATGATTCCGACCAAAATTTATTTGACGTCGTGCCAGTTCCAGACTGTATTGCGCCGTCTGCTAATGACTTATCTCTGGATTTAGCATGCCTTCCTAACGATTCTGACCTAAATTTATGTGATGTGCCAGACAGTTTTGCGTCTTCTGCTAATGACTTATCTCTGGATATAGCATACATTCCTAACGAGTCCGCTTATCGCATCGATGTTCCTACTCATCAAACTCTTATTGACATGCATGCAAATCATTCGACAGATGAAATTAGTCTCATCGCTGATGAAATCAGTCGATGTATTTCAGAGAATATAGTGCTTACAGATGATCTACTTAATTGTTATTTGCAACACTATGAGCACGCTCAAATCGGTGGGTCGGTAGTTGATTATACCGACTATATATCTGTGGAGACCGTTCGCAAATACTGCAGTAAAAAGTTTCATCTCGAAGGTACTGAATATAATGTATTTTTAAAAGTTATCCTATAGCCGATACACGACTTTCGTGTCAGGCGTCTTTCAATCTTTGCTTGATACGTATAGCGAATATAGCAATGTTCAGCCGAATGATCACATGAGAATCGAGTTGATTCACCCTTCTTTGGAAATGCTGATAGCGATGGATTTTAGGCTATGGAATGAAATTACGCCCGAGATAATTTTAGAATCAGTGGAAAAAGTCATTCAGTGAAATACTGATTGTAGGTTATCAGAGGGTTTTGAATTTCACATCTTTCGTGTAGAGGACTACAACTCAGGTGGGCGAAATGATACTCTCCTAGGTGTGATTGATTCCAGACAATGAAATTTATTAAATTTACAATCATCTGATTTAGATGTGTACATGCGCATAAAAAGATGTATTATACCTGTATGCATCGAATATCCATTCTCTTTCGCGGCAGGAATATTTTTAGGAATAAAATTTTTTGAGAAAATGAACAAATTAATCTCTACACGTGAATGGAATAATTTGATACGTAATAAAACATATTTGATGCATATGGCGCGTGAATATCATACAGCTTGTAGTATTCCTGAACGCGAAATTAATAGTAATGATTGGAACAAATTTCAGGAACATTTTCGTAATCAATTTTCTATTCAAGTCTACTCAGAGTCAACCCATGAACGCCTATTCAGTTGCGCTTCCCCGAGTTTACTATGCATATATCTTATGCATTCAGAACGTGATAATCATATATCCCTAATCACGTCTATGGCCGCATTTAATGCGATAATGTGTACTGATTGTCATCGTAAGTTTTATATCCATCAATGTATGTCGAACCACCTCTCTAATGGGACCTGCTAAATGGTGAAGGCGTGTCCCCACTGTTTCAGTCGCATACGTAAAGATGACGATGAACACGTGTGCGGTATGACAAAATGTCATACGTGTAAAGAAAAGTATGTCATTACTGTAAATCATAAAGTAATTGAAGATCCTATTATGTCATTATCCCATGCACGCTCTATGCATACGAATGCCGACAATTGTAGTTATGAAGATTTTCAAAGATACATCATTTACGACACAGAAACATATTTATCGCCTATTGACAGTAGCAATACTAATATTCTAGCTGAGCATACAGTCAATCTTGTGGTTGCCAACATATGTTGTGATGCGTGCTTCGAGCAACCGCTCGAAGACCATTGCTCCTCATGTCATCGAGGCACGAATTATGGATATGTTCTTGCTTTCACGGGTTAGACGCAGTGAATCAGTTCATTAGCTGGTTGACATGTGTTAAGGCTGCGCATGTTGGTAAAAAAATCGAGAGAAAATATGTTTTCTGTGACTACTTGGTGATCGCATACAACGCGCATGCCTATGAATCTCTTTTACTCCTTCAATGCATTTGCAAAACCGCTAACCTACATCTTAAACCTGCAAATATTATCATGCGTGGGCATTCAGTTCTCTCATTTGACGTAGGTACTATTCGGTTTATCGATTTCATTAACTTTTTCCCCCTTTCATTATGTAAGGTGGGCGATGCTTTTAATCTTCCTGTTCGTAAGGGGACATTTCCCCATCAGCTCAACATACTTCAATATTGGGGTATGGTAATACCCTATCCAGAGAAGGAGATATTCTGTCCACAAAATGTGAATGCGAATTAATTAATCGAATATGATCACTGGTACAACGAGCAGGTATCTAGACATGAGCGCTATGATGTTGATAACAATCTCATTGAATATTGTAACGATGACGTAGCTGTCTTATGTTTAGCCATGTCTAGATTTAAGACTTTATTTTCTGAATCGACGGATGGCCAAAACCCATTTGTGACAGGGATAATGCTAGCGGGCGCGTGTAATGTGGCCTATCGAGCTTTATGGCTTCGACCTGAGAGCGTACAGACTTTACCTGATTTCTCACTAAGAGCAAAACGTGCATATAGCATTTTGCCTGTAGAATGGATGGAATGGGTCAGTCACTGCGAGCGTCGCCAAATCGTGCATGCGCTAAATGGCGGTGAACAGAAAATATGCGGACATTATGTAGATGGAATTGATGTATCTGAAAATATTATTTTCGAGTTCTTATGTTGTAAATTCCATGGACACGAGTCTGCTTGTTGCGGTGATAAGCATGATACAACATATACACCATATGGCGATCAGACATATGAAGAAGCATATTCCGCGCTTCAATGTCGCATTTCTTTATTTGAATTGCGCGGATATACAGTGAGAATTATGTGGGAATGCGACTTTAAGAAACAAGTTACTGATTCCTCCGCGCTAAATGATTTTATCACCGAATTGGACTTAGCCCACCCAATATCACCACGTGATGCACTTTTCGGTGGACGTACATCCGGAATTCATTTATTTATGGAAGCGGATGAGCATACCACACTCGAATATTTAGACTGCGTTTCCATGTATCCTTCAGTGATGAAACATTGTTGTTTTCCAGAAGGGTCATATATGGTTCTAAGAGGCGATGACTTGAGTGATAAGACGGTGCATGATTTCTTTGGTCTTATTAAATGCAAAGTCCTTCAACCTAGTCTTCTTCTTCTTTTTGATCGCTGGTATCACACTTGGAGAGCCGTTCTCAAGATGAAATCTGTGGTTTTCTGCAGTTCTTCCACAGGCCCATACAGCTTTTCAAGAAAAGAGGTTGACAAAGGCCAGATCTCTTCTCTCCGCAACGTACTTCCACCTCATGATGTATACTTTCCCGTGCTACCTGCTCGAATAAATTTGTGCCTCATGTTTGTACTATGCGACGAATGTACAAAAAATTAACAATCTTCTTTATGCGAACATATGGAAGAACAGCGCAGTTTATGTGGAATATGAACTACTCCAGAGTTACAGCTAGCTATACACAATGGTTATGTCATTAGAAAAATGTATGAAGTAAGGCATTATCACGCGTCATCGCAATATGAGCCGCATGGCAACGATGGGTTATTTTCAGAATACATTAACCATTTTTTGAAAATTAAACAGGAAAGTAGCAGTTATCCTGATTGTGTCGGTAGTGAAAGTGAAAAGGCGAATTACGTGGCTGACTATTATGAACATGAAGGAATACAGCTGGACCCTGCCAAAATATCGAAGCTCAAATTATAATAATTTATATTGTAATCATTACATGTATCACGAATCTAAGTATACAAAATGGGCAATCAGGCATATGGATATCGCTTTTGAGTGGATGTCTAGCGTATATATTGCCTAGTCCGCACATAAACATGTCTGCAAACCCCATTAACATTAGATGGCGAATGGGAAGTGGGCTTCTCGAGTGTGTTATATCTGAGGAGTTGGCTTACTATTGCGGAGGAAAGTTTTGTCCAAATATATGCATTTACTAAGAAGAAGATAAAGAAGAAGAAGAAAGGTAGTGATGCGACAGAAGAAATTAGCAAAGATGTCACCAGCATGTCAGAAATAGAAAAGACAATGGCTTTTCCACTAGTTTTAAAAGATGGTTTCGGTAATCCACGTCCTGCCGATTGGGGAAAACAGTCACGAAATGCTCGTGGAAAAGATGCGCGAAATGATCAAACAAGCAATGTCGGTAAAAAACGTTCACGTAGAAGTGAAAATTATTATTATGTACAAACAGAAGCTCCATTTATCAATGTGCCGAAAGGGTACTATTCTGTAAAAAATATCGTAGACTATGTAAATGACCAGATAGAGAGCAAGACAAGATTTAGACACAAAAAAATATTTTTCAATTTTTACTTGTATCGCGCGAATCTAGTTTCTCACAGTTAAAGATAATTTCGCTATACGCTTAGGTGGAGAAGTAGCAAATTTAATCGTATTCGAAGGAGGAAAAATACATATGGGACCTATAGACTTTAAAGAATCATTTCATTCAAATCGTGAGGGTGGTCCTTCGACCGCGTATATATATATATATACTGCGACGTAGTCTCACACAGCGTCGTAGGCGATACTTCCGCACCACTACTCAGAGTGATACTCGTTTCTAGTACAGATGGAGGAAAAGATATGTGTCAGTGGACGTTTCCTGATATTCAATACCATACTGTGTCAAAGAACTATGTCGATACTATTGGAATACTTATAATGGATAGAACTGGTGCCAATGTCCCATTCAAGGATGGAGCATCACCGAGTGTACTCTGTTTGCATTTCAGATGATGACGACAATGATAATGAGAGGGACGATAAGAGGGACAATGAGAGGAAGAACAAACACTCCAGCGCTGGCGCGTTACTACGCGAGTCAAGCGGGTCATGGATGTATTCCAGTTTTTGTAGGCGCACGATACCAATCAGGACATGGACTTGGTAATATCTTAGGCAGGCTATTACCTTCAGCAATACCTTTCGCAAAAAATGTGGCTAAATCTGTAGGTAAACAAGCTCTTAGTGCTGGAATCAGACTAGCTGAGGATTTAATGGCTGGAAAAAATGTTAAAACAGCATTAAAATTGAGAGCACGTGGTGTTGCCGTGTCTTTGATACCGGAAGCTGTAACAGCGGTGCGAGGTGGTTTAAGACCACTGCAACCTAAACGTAAAAAGAGGAATAATACAGGTAATGCTCAGTCAATGCGTGCGATACCGAAGAGGAAGGGTCGCAATAGATGGTAGAGAAAACAAGCTGATATCTTTAATTAACAAACAACATAGAACTTAATCAGATCTGCGAGTGCTCAAAGAGCGAATTAGACACTTGTTAGATGCATCCCATAGTGACGACATTGGAGTCTGCAAAATGGAAACAGTTTCAGCCTGTATCTAGTTTATCAGATAGTGGACCAATCGAGTTTTACGTCAGCGGGTCTGCCGATAGATATTTAGATCTTACGCAATCTTATCTTTCGATTAAAGTTAAGCTAGTTATGCTAGATCAAAATGGTGATGAGAAGACACTCGAGGCGAATGACCTGATAGCATCTGCGAATAATCTTTTGCATATGATGTTCTCACAAGTGGATGTTTTTTTTCGCATCTACAACTTGCTGGATGGAAAATAGATGATGCCGGCGAATTTGATAATATCGTTGATACTAACTTAGGATTTCAAGCACGTAGAAGAATGATGGTGCAGAGTAAAATGGTGCAATTAATAGGCCACATACACATCGATATGTTTCTGCTGGACTGATTCCTGCATGGGTCCGTTGATTTAAGTGTACACCTACAGGGGAGTAAAGATGCGTTCGCCATTATGGCCGCGGAAGGAGTGAGGCCTAAATTGAAAATAATGTCGTCTAACTTATTTGTACGCAAAGTTATCCCATCAGCAGATCTGCTAGTGGCGCACGCCATTACTCTGAGACAGACAAGCGTGAAATATCCTATTCGCAGGGTAGTGTGTAAGACTTACAGCACCTAGCGGTGTTCTGAGCATCGATAGAGATAATATATTTATTGCTCAGCTACCTACTAGAGTATTATTAGCTTTTGTACCTAATGATGCCTATAATGGTGTGGCACATAAAATCCGTTCAAGTTTGATAACAATAACACTACCTACACTACATGTTATATAAATGGAGAAGAGGTAACAACATCGCCAATACGACCTTCGTTTAGTGACGACATTTACTCGGACGCTTATTTCTCACTATTCAGCGGTACTGGGGCGTTATTCAAAGACCGTGGCTACCTGATAAATAAGACGCAGTTCAGACATGGAACCACATTGTTTGCATGGGATTTTACGCCAGATCTAGCTGATTCAGAGCATCGCTACCCTACATGCACTGGTTCGTTAAGAGTGGTCTTCCATTTTGCTCAAGCACTTACCACTACAACCAATGTAATTTGCTATGCTGAATTTGATAATGCGATAGAAATTGGATCAGACTTTAATGTATTAACAGATTATTAACAAATATGTTGAATACATTTGAAATAGAGGATCTATTATTCGGCGACAATAAAACTTGTGAACACTTTCTCTGTGTTTTTCCAATTGACAATGTACCCACACATATTAAATATCTCCCGGCCTCATTAGTAATAAACACACATCCCAGTAATAAATCCGGACAACATTGGGTGGCAGTTTATTGCACTAGAAATGGAAATGCTGAATACTTTGATCCTTATGGAAGACGTCCTTCTGATGGAAGAATGATATCAAATGTACAAAATGGACACCGTGCGCATGTTTATTATTACAACAATGTACGTGTTCAACCAGCCATGACGACAACTTGCGGATATTATTGCGTATATTTCGTATACCATCGTTCGAGAGGTGTACAAATGAAACACATATTATGGGTGCCAAGAAACAGAGACAAAAATGACTCGATAGTGAAACATCTGACGTGCAGGGTTATGAATAAACAGAAAAAATGATCATGTTTAATGTATAATTATTTATGTACTATGTTTTCTTTTTAATTATCGTGAATAAATATCGCTAATATTTACCATAAGAAAAATGCATGTGTCAATAAAAAATACATTTATTTTGCAAAAATATGTTATTATTTCTTCGTGTTCCCTTCTCACCCCTCACCCATCCATCCCCAATTACCGGCATTTTGATACGCCGCGATGGATGAATGCCGATAATGGATAAAAAAAATTAATGGTACACTAGGTACGTGAGGTGTGCCACAATGATCCAAAGATCCGTAATTAATCATATTCACATCGTGACAATGACAAAATGTGTACATATTTGAATACAGAGAAAACCATATGACGTGCTCTGTAATTGAACCCTGCGTATCAATTCCAGTTTTCTATTAAAAAAAATGTCATTCAAACATGGTGCAATAGTAATGTTTTGAAAACCGATGATGTTAATTTTAAGCAGTGGAGAAAAAACATGTGACTGAAATAAGGGTGTGCTCAGATTGGAAAGATAGTTTTACTGGCAGCTCATATTTTAGCTATGAAAGCTAAATGCGCGCGACTAGTAAGGCATACAGCTTTTTTTAATTTTCCAAAACGAAAATGGAATCTCAAATATGCGATCGATGGAGAACGAAAGGTTCTACGCCTATTAATTGCGGTTGCATCAAATGGAACAAATATAACGAGGTACCAGTACAGCAACCATTTTTAACGTCATTGCGTGAAATCCGTAACCGCTGGAGAGATTATCTAGCAGATCCGGACGAGCGCAATTACAACAGATGGGTGCATGCGAAGTACCAACTTCGTAATGATTGTTGCATGTGTATGTGGTGCGAACAAAACAGAAATTATCGTTTGCATAAATTGAGATAAAAAAGATTTACGTTAAAGCAAAATAAAAAATAACGAAATAGGCCTCTTTTTTAAGGGGCCACCATAAACCAAAATTATGTTACATACATACACCCACACACAAATGGGCTCATAAAAAGACACACACATGCACGCATGCACGACGTACATGCGAAGGGGACAGGGAACACGGGTGACAAGGGGCACACGTGTTGAGCCATGCGCGTGTCATCACACGCATGAGGCTATGCACAGTACGTGCACGTGTTGTCACGTCAGGTGCATGCGTGTGTGTGGGGTACGTACGTGATAAAAAGTAGGACACCCTTGTGGATGATGGATCAGAACCAGATGCCAGCAATACAGACACATTCAACCTCGTATTCCACCATGAGTGAAGCCTTTTGTCGTGGTCATGCGTGGTACATACCAACAATATTATTAGTTCACGAGGAAGCAGGCATAGACAAAATCTAACATCAGCTGCCCTTAAAGCAAATGAAGCGGATATGTTTAATGTTAATATGAGTAATGCGCGAACACATCATAAATATGCATAAGCACTAACACGCCAAAACGTGATATTCTAATAATTGTCCAAGGGAATTAGTGCATATGTCCACTCGGTTAAGAACTAGGAAACGATACAATAATGTGATTCTGTTATTTATTCAAAAACATTCCAGGGAAGTACACATTCGCAACTATATAGCGTAATCTCCTAGTGAGAGTGCGAGCGAGCGAGCTTCAAGGACAAACACGAAAATGTGCTCCGCAATCTTTTCTTAGTTTAGTATGTTTTTCAATCGAATTGTGTATTAAAATTAGTATCAGTTTGAAGCTAAGATTACTGTGGTTAGAGTGGTGAAATCGGTTTTTAAAAGTATGTAGTACTTTTGTAGAAATATAGTAATTTATGTGACGTTTATTTCAAAATATATTAGTCGTTTGCACTACATTAGTGACCTGGCCGTCCTATGTTTTCTTAAGGAAAGGACGTGAATTTAACATGGGTCAATAGACATCCGGTGTTATACACAATGCGTCGATATTTTGGGTAGGCACACTCAATGTTGTGTTAGAATGGAGACGTCGGGGCAGTTATGTCTAAGTCTTTTAACAACTCAAAATGATTTATTTTTGACGAACACAAGCGTTGATTTACAAACTGTGAGAATTGAAGAAAATGATACGTTTTTAATTAAATATAATACATATTCCGTGACGATACATTTGAAAAAACTCAATTCAATTTCACGCTGGATCGGCAAATTAGAGGAAAGTTATGGGAAAGGTACGGCGAAAGAAGAGAATGGCGTGATTTTTCGTGTAAATCACTTTGTGTCGGACAATGCGCAGTGCAATGTGACAGTGACAGCTTATAAGACCACCTCTGTTATCCAGGTCCAGGGCACGAACTGTCGATATTGGGTGGCCACTGATTTGGTTTATCTATCGCGCAACATAGAATATATGGACGCTTGTAATGACGATGATAACGAAACTCGTGATGTAGGCGATGACGAGGCTGGCAGTGGAGGCGACGCCTGCGGCATAAGCGACGATGACGCTTGCAATGCTGGAGACCACGGTGCCAGCGGTGTTGTTGGTGTCAGCGCTCTCGTAGTAGGCAGTAAGCACAGCTCTAAGAAAGACGACATGTCGCGCAGTAAATATAGGACTCATGTTGCTGATGAGATATCGTGTGATGGAGTGTTGGACTTATCGTTGCGTAGCCCCACACAGACCAAACCAAAGGAACTATTTTCCCCAGGGTTTTTCACTAGCACACCGACATGTGCTAGTAGTACAAAGTCAGTAAAGGAACTAATTGACCAGGTAATCGCGCTAAACAATATGGTGATGGAGAAAGAAGCCAGGATAAGTAGACTCGTACAGGAAAATACCAACCTCCGAGGTAAATTAGCTACAAATATCATAAGTAAACCTACGGTGGACAAAAGTGTGAATGTACCTGAACGAGTAGCGACCCAGTGCAGTCCCTTAAACATAAATACCGGGAGCACTAAATCCGAGTGCAAATCGGTCAAGAAGACAGTGAGCGGGACGTCAACCGTGGCTATAGCGCAGACGGAGGCGATAACAGTGGTGTCTACTGACGAACCAGCAGGTACAGTGACGAACAATCAACCGGATCGTCCTGTGAAACTATCAGAAAGTGACAAGAGCCATCCCCCTCAAACCATCGGCGTTATAACAAATGTCACGAAATCGGCGACCAAACAGTTTGATGGCTATGCTTCAAATCCCGCTAAACAAACACTGTTAATAGGGTCATCAATCGTCAAGGGCGTAAATGAAAGCGGCTTAGATCCATCTGTACAGGTTATGTGTTGCAGAGGAGCTAAGATTATGGACATTCTAGAGGTTCTATACTCCATAGACCTACAGAATTATAGAAATATCATCATCATGGCAGGTACGAACAATTCGAATAGTCCGATCGGTGAGGTGTTGCATGACTTTGACAAATTACTAAGTGACCTACACACGCTG
Organism: Chaetoderma sp. LZ-2023a; assembly: GCA_034401795.1. NCBI lineage: Eukaryota > Metazoa > Mollusca > Caudofoveata > Chaetodermatida > Chaetodermatidae > Chaetoderma > Chaetoderma sp. LZ-2023a. The sequence goes on from CM067364.1 coordinate 80,807,638, forward strand.
GCACCGCAATGTCAGTTGTACATCTGTCAGCTGTGTCCACGGGGTGACGATCGAAAGCGTAATGACTTCATCACTAGATACAATCGCCATTTAGAGGTGCGGGAGCAGTTCTTGGACTTCACTCTTATTGAGTCGGCGGACTTATTTTATTCACGAGCGGGTATGATAAACAATTCCCTGTTTTATGCAGATAAAGTGCATATAAACAAAACCGGATCTTCTCTACTGGTACGTTGCATAAATGATTACGTGACCATTCTTCGAAACGCGGTGTGTAGGTTTTGTGGTGAGCCCAATCACAAATCATCCATGTGTCGTCATGGTCAACTGGTTCAATGCTATTCCTGTTACGGCTACGGTCATAAATCAAATCGGTGCCTTGGACATTAATTGGCCGGCCAAGAAGGAGCGCCTATTGTAAACAAACTGTGTAAAATTAACAAAAATATTTCTCAAACAAAGTATAATAATAATAATAATAATAATAATAATAATAATAATAATAATAATAATAATATTAATAATTGTACGTGTATTTATTCCACGGAATATATGTATAATGCTGTAACCAGTAACAGATATGATTTATTAAGATATTTCGATGATGAGAATAATAGCCGTATATCATCAAATTATGACCATCCACCTATCAGTTCAAAGTCTCCTTCTGTTGTATTAGGAACTGCTAGTGCTACTTGTACTGTCACTAATACAGTAACTGTTATCGCTAATGTTAATTCTATGACACCTACTACAAAGTGCTGTCTTGATGATGATACAAGTCATATACCTATTGCCATTCCAAATGATGTTCCATGCGCCCCTGATAGCGCTTGTATACCCGCCAAGACATGTGCCCCGTTTAGTGTTTGTATTACAGACAGCCTGTGCACCCCTGGTAGTGCTTGTCTTACCGCCAACCTATGCGCCCCTGATAATGCTTATCTTACCGCCAACCCATGCGCCCCTGATAGCGCTTGTATACCAACCAACACATGCGCCCCTGGTAGCGCTTGTATACCGGCCAACTCATGCGCCCCGGGTAGTGTTTGTATACCCGCAAGCCCATGCACCCCTGAAAATGCGTGTATACCCGCCAACCCATGCACCCCTGATAATGCTTGTATACCCGCCAACCCAGTTGTCGCATCTCCACGCGTTCATTATAGTGCTCATATTACCACATTTCCACATACCGCTACTAGTGCTAATCTATGTTATGATAATAATAATAATAATAATAATAATAATAATAATAATAATAATAATAATCTCTCCTTTGCAAATAATACCATGAGTGGAGAGAATTGTAATATGAGGATTACGGATAATAATTATCTAAAATTCGTAAATATTTTCTACTACATGAACATGTCCAAAGTAAGTTTTCTAAATTTCATCAATATTATTTCATACTGTGTCGTTGGAAAGATAACCGACCAACAAACACATGCAAGTGTTAGGTCACCTCTTGATCAATGGAAATGTAACAATGCTTTTATCAAATTAACAAAACAATATGACTCCCCATTGTTCAATTCAAATGCGAAAGGCATACGCATAGGCCACTTAAACGTACAGCACTTGTTGCCCAAAATAAGCCAATTGAAAATAATGATGGAAACAAGCATAAAACAAATTGAAATTCTTGGTACAACAGAAACTTTTCTTAGCAGTATCTCGACTAATAACCTAATCGAAATTAATAGCTATAATATCGAGAGAAAAGATAGGTCAAATCGCTCGGGAGGCGGCATTGTAGTTTACGTTGAGGAGAGCCAATCATATTTTAGGAGGGCGGAGCTAGAATCTGAGACTTTGGAGGCACTATGGATTGAAGTTAAGCCGTACAAAACAAAACCATTTTTATTAGGCTGTGTTTATAGACCGCCGGATTCACCGTCTAGCTGGATTGACGAATTCGAATCTTTACTCGAGGCCGCATATTTATATAATACTGATATTGTACTGATAGGCGATTTTAATATAGATTTTAATGTTCCCATAATAGCAAAATGGCAATCATTAATGGATGCATTTCACTTAGTGCAGTTAATAGATAAACCGACCAGAATAACAGAAACGACTGCTAAAATAATCGATCATGTATATTGCACTGAAAAAAGCAAGCTTACTTCTGCGAGTGTAGGCGAGCTTGCGCTAAGCGACCATTTTCCCGTATTTGCAGTGCGGCATAGTGTCACTAATAAAACTAATAGTCATCATTCAATAAAATACAGATGTAAGAAAAGATTTAACAGCAACAAGTTTATTCAAAATTTATTAGAATATAATTGGGATATAATTAATTTCGTCAACGATCCAAACGAAGCACTAAGCGTTTGGCATGAAACATTCCTTAATATTTTAAATAACCACGCCCCGATTGTCGAGCGACGAGTTAAAAAGTACTCCCAACCTGGATGGATGAACCAAGACATCTTGAAAACGATGAAAGACCGAGATTATCACAAAATGTTTAAAAATATTGTCAAATACCGGGAATTGAAGAATACGGTAATGTCATTGATAGAAAACGCGAAGCGGCACTATTTCGGTATACAGCTGACAGAAAATAAGCATAATCCTTCAAATATATGGAAGATCTTAAAAAGCATCAGCCCCAAAACAAACAAAATGCCATTAATATTATTAGATAACCAGGGAAACGAGGTTCGAGATACCGGACAACATTGTGAGATGTTCAATAAATACTTTGCTACTGTTGCATCCGACCTTGCGAATGCCATACAAAATAAAAACCACGCGATTTCACAGGATCTTGTAATGCATGTTAACAGTAGAGTTCCAAACGATGTCCAGTTTAAAATACCTGGAATAACAGTAGATTATGTTTACCGTGAAATTTCCCGTTTAAAAACTAATAAATCCGCAGGGTATGATACTTTGAACGCGCATTTCCTAAAGCTGGCCGCTCCAGTTATCGGACCATCAATCACCGCCATTATTAATAAGAGTATTGATACAGGAGTATTTCTTACCATGTGGAAATGCGCAAAAGTGAAACCCTTACACAAGTCCGATAATAAAAGCGAAATTAGTAATTATAGGCCCATTTCTATTCTGCCAATTTGATCGAAAATTCTGGAAAGACATGTACACAATTATCTATATAAATTTTTGACTACATATGATCTATTATGCGAATCTCAGTCCGGCTTTAGACCCAAACACTCCTGCGAAACCGCGTTGCTAAAATTAATAGACACGTGGCGATTTGCAGTCGATAATGGAGAATTCGTTGGAGCTATTATGATAGACTTCAGAAAAGCGTTTGACCTTGTAAACCACGACATACTGCTACGAAAACTAGGCATTTATAAGTTTCATGCATTTGCGCAAAAATGGTTTAGATCGTATTTAGAAAACAGACAGCAGTATGTTTCAATCTCGGACAAAACATCTGGCATGTTACCAGTCACGGTAGGCGTACCGCAAGGCTCGGTGTTAGGACCTTTGCTATTTATTATCTACGTGAATGACCTCCATATGAATCTTACCTGTAATGTCGATATGTATTGTGACGATACAACCATGCATTGCCATTTCGATAATGTAGCAAATATAACTGAAAAATTAACAGCTGATATGGCATCCGTCCATGATTGGTGTCAAAACAATAAAATGGTTATAAATACCGACAAGACCAAATTACTAATGATAGGCACTAAATTCAAACTAAAACAGATAAATCCGGAAATTAAAATATCTATCGTCGATGGAGAAATAGAAAGTGTAGAAAATGTAAAACTCTTAGGCTTAAATATTAACAACAATCTCTCCTGGCAACAACACATCAACAAAATTTGTAGCAAAATATCTTCCCTAATTTTTATGTTAAAGAAAAATAAACGGTACATGAATGTTGAGCAACGAACCTTATTTTACAAATCATACATACTTTCGCACATTGATTACTGTTCTCTCGTATATTACGCAGGTATGCCAACATTGTTGAGCAAACTAGAAAAACTTCAAAAACGTGCAGCGAGAATCATCTTAGACGTCCCACATAGAACACCATCACGGCAATTATATGATGAATTAAAATTGACGCCACTATCACAACGTATAACTATTAAATCAAACATTATGACATACAAAGCACTAAACAACCATACACCTAAGTACATCAGCGACACGCTTACACCCATAGAGACAGCACACACATTACATCTACGATCTAAAACTAATAGCCATTTGAAGCCTCCGAAAATACGAACCAACTATGGAAAATACAGTTTCACATACACAGCTAGTCAAAATTGGAATTCCCTTCCTACGTGTGTTATAAATTCAGAAACGCTATCATCTTTTAAGCACAACATGCACATACATACACACTTTCAATGATTTTATGCTTTGTTTCAACGTACCTGCATTAATAATAATAATAATAATAATAATAATAATAATAATTTATCGATTGCAAAATATAATAGTATCTAACCATAAGAGCCGAATTTAACCTGCTTGGGGCCCAGGGCTAATAACTTTCTGGGCCCCAGTGTTCATTAATCTCCCGAAACTAACGGACTTCTCCGGGTTTATCTATGCCCCGCCCATCTCTATCGAAGCTCCACCTACTCATCATTCGTGTTGGAATCGGTCGATCTCCGCAGATTTTGGATATCATTTTATAGAAAACTAAATAAACTATTGGATATTTTGAAGCTAGTTTGTCTGAGTGCTGTATCCGCCTAAGGCAGAAACGACACCCAGTCAAATTAGTTTCAAAATACTCAACAGCATGTTTATTACATTATCATAGAATTACAAATACATACTTATTATTGTCGTCTTTCCGCCATTTGATATTTGATATTGAAATGGTTGAAAATAGGTTTTCATTGCAACAATTATGTATAGTTTTGTATATATTTTGTGCATGATTTGTAAATTTTGTAAATATAATTCTAATTAGTTCATATAGTTATTTGGCGAGGGCCTCTGGGAGATCAGGGCATTGCTCTGAAGATTTACCCTCGATAAATAAAGATTCTTATCTTATCTTATCTTATCTTATCTTAACCTAGGCGCTAATTCAATAGTAATTTTGGATATTTCTAAAAAAAAACCCAAGTAGAACGAGAAGGGAGGTACATTCTTACATTATTCCTTAACACATGGCATGTTTGTATCCCGATTAAAGATTGATCTCACGGCTATTCACGTCGTATGAATAAATCATACACAACAAATAATCTTTTTATCATACGTATGCTTGACATACAATTCTATAAACACATGGAGCACTCAGAGACATAATGACTACATTTTTAATCATCGTGCAACCACAAAATCTAAAACGACTGACATCATTGCAAATGAAATATTAAGTATATAAAAAAACAATTTGCACATAATGACGGTTAAGCCAACCAGTCAAAACCTTTTCAAAATATTCAACAAAATAGTTTACTAATAAATTAATGTAAGCAACGAAACAGTCAAATTATTTTCAAAATATAGATCAATATCGAGCATTGGCGTAATTCCTCACCCCTCCTCACCCCATACTCACTCCTCCTCATCCTACGACCTCCCTTATCAGACCACCTCTGAAACATTATTGCAAATGAAATATTACGTATTTAAAAAACAATTTGCACATAATGACGGTTAAGCCTACAGTCAAAACGTTTACAAAATATTCAACAAAATAATTTACTAATAAATTAATGTAAGCAACGAAACAGTCAAATTATTTTCGAAATATACATCAATATCGAGCACTGGCGTAATTCCTCACCCCTCCTCATCATACATCCTCCCTTATCAGACCACCTCTTAAACTCAATTTTTTTACATTATCAAACATCCTCTCTTATTATTTTTACTTTACATACCACACTACCACGGTAGATAACCACGGAGGGGATTGGGGGCGCCGCCGCTACATTAAAACGTAAAATACACAGCTTTTAAGGGTTAACATTTTACAGCAACAACAATATTCATTCAGACGATTACACAGTGTTCTAGAATCTAGCAAGGGTGCGAATATGTTCGCCATTGTTCTACAAATACTTGTGTGCATACGTTCGCCATTGTTCTCATGAATTTGTGTGCATACGTTCGCCATTGTTCTCCAAACAATAGCGAACATATATGCTGCGTTTTGATTGGTTAAAACAACATTCCAACGAAAAGAACAATAGCGAATATAACCCCACTATACCACTAACGTCAACATCATCTGCATACTCTACTGCTGTCGCTGCTTCTAAGGATGCTACTGTTTATGCTGTAAGTGGGATTATTGATAATAATAATAATAATAATAATAATAATAATAATAATGATGATGATGATGATGATGATGATGATGATGAGGAAGAGGAGGAGCAAAGGAGGAGGAGGGGCGAAGGAGGAGGAGGGGGAGGAGGAGAAGTAAGAGGATGGGGAAGGATGGGGAGGCGGAGGGGCAGCGTGTGTGCATATAGAAGAGGAGCAGGTGGAGGAGGTGGAGGAGGAGGCGGAGGAGGAGGAGGAGGAGAACGACGAGAAATTGCATATCATAATACATTTTGCTACAAACCTTTAACATCCATGAGCCAAACCATCGGTGCCAAGGAAACAATAAACGTTATCGGTCCCCAGTTAGTCATCATAGCAGTGACGTCATCGTCCCAACCAAATGCAATTTCAGTTGAGTCTGTCAAAGGTCCCCATGTTGCCCATACCCATCCATGGTTCACGGGCAACAGGAAATACACAAACAATATAAACCATCGACGTTTGTAAATCTTAATCTTATCTAAGAGATGTTTACTATGAATAGGCGACGGAGCTTCAACCGTGACAGGTATGTCACCATCATCACCTTGTCTGCCATGTGTAGAACCGTATCCAGGTGGAATTCCATTTTCTAATCGACCACGTGGAGTATTGCTTCGACTCGGACTTTGTCCTATAAAATCTACACTTCCTGCCTCTGAATTATTGAAGTTCACAGTAATGCCATTGGATATCGTATTTGCTGTGCCATTCATATATGGGATGCTTGAAAAGCTCGGTGTTAGCCGTTTACGCGCTTTTTTATACGCTCCAATTGACGCAGAATCTTTATTAGCCAAAAGGCCAACTCGCTCGTCAGCCATAATTGATAAATACAAATATTTCACTAAAATATTAACGCATAGAATGTAACCCTACTCGGAGCCAGCAAATACAAAGCCAACAGAGGACGCCATTGCATATATCAATCAAGCGCGTTACGAGGTGACCTCAAGGAAGCAGGACTCGGTCATCTTCCAGGGGCTAGCAAAAGCCAATCCCATCTCGAGTGCCCACCGTTATCATAACAAAATAGTTTAGTATTAGAAACGCGGCTAGCCTAGACCAAACAATAATACTAATAGTAGCACTAACAACGACAACAACAACAGGAACAACGGTCATGCGACTGAGAAATAATGATGATAGATGCAGAGTTGATGAAGTGAGCACATTAGGCTCGCTACACATCGATGTGTACTTGATAAAGGTTATGTAAGGTAACTTTTGAGTTAATATCTAGGTACGAGAGGGCGGTGCGCGCGCCTGTACATCGTACATGATAACGACCTTCATGGGGACAATGCAAGGACGCACCATAATTAGAGTTAATTATTATTACTTGATGTAGCTCGGTATTACTTTTCATTATTTTGTTCATTGGGATGAACTAGATATCATTCACTTGACCGCGGTGCTCATCTTAGCATTTGCCGACTCTGCTAGCTGCAGACAGTAAGTTTTCAGCCATTCCATTGTCCAAGAAGGTTATTAGCTTAACAAAATTCAGTTTTCTAATAGGAGTGAAAGGGTGTTTTTTTATCGAACTAAGCCTGATCAATTTGTTATGGGTCAGATATGCATAGACAACACGAGTTTTATCTCTGATTCATTAAGGACGAGCTTTAAATCAATGGACCTTTCCAGTTTAGCTATGCCACCCACCCACCCCCACCCCACCCACCCACCCACCCCATTTTTGTTTAAGCTCCACCCACACCTCGCTCGTGTAGGGATCGACCGATCACTGAACTCCCTAACTATCAATTTCCAGAAAATTACCAAGGCAAGCTGTTAAATGTTTTGAAACTAATTTGACTGGGCGGTGTTGCTGCCTATGGCAAATTAGTTTCAAAATAGTCAGCAGAATGTTTATTAAATGGTAAAGACATATAATTCGTACAACATGTCTGACGTCATATGATTGAGTGAGGATTCATGAATTGACAGACGGTCTCATTTTGGTTGGCTTTGCCGTACCCTGTTCCACTAAAATTTACACACTGAAAAGGAATTCGAACCTCTTACGTAGGCATACTAAGCATATCGGATCGGTCACTCAAATAGCTCACGTCACAATCATATGGCCTTACTCCACCAGGAAAGGTGCAAAAGTCCAACCCGAACAGTCTGCATTGTATCGGTGCTTAATTTACAGATTGGTAAACATTCTGTTGAATTTTCTTAAACTAATTTGACTGGGAGTTGTTGCTGCCATAACACATTGTAAGTTCACCAATGGCATACAATGGACCTTTGCAGTTTATCCATCTATCATGTGACGTCATAATCAACTACGTAACGTGTAGGATGACGTCATTATCAATTACGGTATGAATGGCTCGATTTAGTCCGTCTTAATCGCGTAATAGTCCGACACGGTGTATGTCTTTACTATTTAATAAACATTCTGTAGAATATTTTGAAACTAATTGGACTGTTGCAGCAACAGCGCCCAGTCAAATTAGTTTCAAAATATTCAACAGCTAACCTGTATAGTTTTCTTGGAATTGAGATTCAGAGAGTGTAGGGATCGATTGATCCCGATAAGGACCAAGCATAGGTGGAGCTTAGCTACAGATGGGCAGGGCATAGTTAAAACTGGATTCATCCTTTCAGTCGGTTATTGCTCGGATCTTTTCCCCTTTTCTCTCGGACTTCGGCCATTTGAGTGACGTATTTTGATTTTGACGTCATATACTTGAGTGACAGGTCGACTCCCACGATTGTGTGCTAAACTGCGTATTGCTATCACTGGATTCAGGTTCGCACGTACGCAACCTCATTAATGACATTGAAACGCATCTTAAAGGGGCATTGGTTTTCGTGTTCAACAATATGCGTCTAATGCCTTTTTAAGCAGCTCGGTGAAGTTAGCTTGATATTGGGTATTGAATATTCAGCATCCCGCTACAGGAAATTGAATATTCAGTATTCAATATCCAATCCAGCTAACGTCACTGAGCTGTAACAATTCTGTGTGTAGTCGTATTATATTTCGAGCCGTTGTGGTTTTGTGTTTATGCCTGGTGACACGTCTCTTCTTATGATCACCATTCCGTGAGATGTTGATTTATACTCCAAAAGGCACGAATGACAGCTATTTGGATGAGTGAAAACTCATGTGGAAATTTAGTGAGAAATGAAACCAGACTGTTTGTCTCATCTGAAAGAGTGAAGTCTCTAGTTTCAGAAACTGTATTCAGTTTAATTAAGTTTAATACGTATGAAGTTAGAGTACGCTGGAGAAAGGAGTCGTGTTAGTCTTGGTAAGACACAAAAAGATATGACAGATGTTAAAGGGATGCTAATCTCATCTCAAATGTTATACTGCACCGACAGATTATGGTTTGTGGATTTCATATTATTCATATCCTGCCACATTCCCGTTTTATATCACAATTATCTGTTTTGCAATATGGCGTAAATGTGTTGTCTCCTCAAGCGATAGTATGTGATGTCATGTAAGTGGCAATGCATTAGATTCTTTTTTTTATGTAACACTCATCTCGTTGAATTTGTTGAAACTAGTTAGACAAGGTGTTATTCAACTTCAAGTCAAATTGGTTTCAAAATATTCAACGGCTTACCTGTATGGTTGCTTTTATACCACATTGCCAAACTCTAGCTGGCACCTCTATGACTGAACTTAGATCCCGAGACAGACACACTAGGCTTTTTCTGATTGGTTGAAAAGTAAATCATGACAGCCATTATAGGCTGTAGAAATGTAGCAACATTTAGCTACTAAATCCTGATTATCATTCTTTCGCGGCATGATTAAAAGCTTAAAATTACCTGCATAGTTAATTGAGTGGGATATTAGATCACCTGCATAGCTATCAAGAGTTCAGATTAGTTATCCTTTAGCTTTGGTAGAGCAACTTTATGGAATGCTCCCTGAAGTTACTGCAGTTTATTTAACTCTTACCACTTTGGTGTCAAAACCTTAAATTTTCGAATTAAATTTAAAGATAAACCCAAGTGTTAATTTTTAAACAAATTTGGTGGGAGATGGTGCTGTCGTAGATTGTTGAAAAATGTACACCATTTTCTTTGCTATTGACACAATAAAAGATCGAAGATTGAGATCAGAGTGATAAGTGTTAAGGGTTTTGTCATAAAGTTGTTAAAATTCCTTTCTGGATTTATACTGTCTGAAAATAGAATTTTCCGTTCTTTAAACAATTATTCTTGAACTGATTGGTACATTAAATTGAATTGAGAGAGTCTATGTTTTGATGTACTGCCTCTTGAGAGTTTAATTTCAGATATTTATATATCATTTATTATTAATACAAATCTTTTCCAATTTTTAAATAAATTCTGAAAATATTTTAGTCTAAGTTTATATTATAAATAAAATCCTTGTAAGCAATGATCGTGGAAAATATTTACAGCATACGATTAATACTAGAACCACAATGAGTATGAAGGCCCTACACATTTGTATGCGCTTGCGACAACCTTCACACGCATTGTGGCTTGTGTATATCCCTCACAAAATTAGACTTTCGTTTTCTAGTCATTACATTGCCATATTACAGTCTACAACAGGACCGTATTTAGATATGTGGGGCCCTGGAGCAAAGAATTCTTTTACATCTAGGTCCTCTGAGACGGGCAGAGAGTCTACTTTTCGGGTGAATTGTGGCGCTTTCTTTCATTGTAAAATTATTTTATTTTGCAAATTTTTGTAATTAACATTGTTGCCGAACACCAAACAAGAATTGGGGTCCCCACAAATATTAGAATAGAATTATAATGCATGATTAAGAGTTCTAAACTAATAAAGTTTGCTTTAAATGTCCTATAACTTTAAAAAAGTGCATAATTCTTTTTACATTTTTAAATTGTGGGGCCCCTTGCTTGTAGGGGACCCGGGGCTTTTGCCCCGCTTGTCCCCCCCCTTAAATACGGCCCTGGTCTACAAGTTCACGATATTCATCTTACTAGACTAGCAGTTTAATTTCCCATCAGAGACGCGTGACCCCCAGCTCCCACGCGATTATTGACACAGCTGTCCTGAAATATTCCGGACATAACACTTGATTTGTTTGTGTTGGTATATTATCATCTCAGCTGTAGATACAAAAGGAGGCACCACATTTTTAAAGGAAATCTCCCCGTATCTTATACAACCCATACATGTGATATAATTTGCCACCAGTTGTACACCCCTGTCATTTTAGCTTTTGATCGTGCCGACAACGAAAGATATTCAGTCTTTAGTAGCTAAATGTTGATACATTTCTACAGCCTATGGTGGTTAGCATGATTTAATATTCAACCAATCAGAAAAGACCTAGCGTGTCTACCTCTGTATATACGCTCAGCCATAGAGGTGCCAACTATAGTTTGGCCATATCTGAGGTAGACTGGAACCAAGTGATAGATATAGAGGCATGTGATGATGCCTACACCAAGCTCCACAACATATGCACTAACATCTTTGAGCACAGTTTCCCCATGAAAGAAAATAAATTATTCAAGCACAACCATACTAAACGATGGCTGACCAGAGGATTGATATCTGCCTGTCATAAAAAACCAGCACCTTTGTTTGAGATTTATAAAATGTCAAACAAAGTAAAATGAGATATAGAAATAAGCTGGATCAAATAATAAAAAACATAAAAAAGAACTATTATCAGAACGAATTTGAGCAACCCAAAAATGATATAAATGAAATATGGAAAATTATAAAATCACTTTTGAATAATAACAATAGAAACGCACAACAGACTCAGTTTCTCTACAATAATAAGGTAATCACGGATAAAAAATGAAATTGCAAACGGCTTCAATGAATATTTTGTTAACATAGGACCAAATCTCTCAAAGACAATCATATCTACATCAGGAATTAAATATAGTGATTACCTCACATATACTCCCGCTTATCAATCCTCTTCATTTTTTGCTTATCCTGTTAACAATGAAGAAATCTTCACTATACTTAATTCACTTAATCCTGCGAAAAGTGCCTGCGTAGATGGGTTTAAATGGAGCATATTTAAACAATGCATATTTCATTTACTAACGCCACTCAACAATATCTGCAAATCAATCACTATTATAAGGCATATTTCCATCAAAACTAGAATCTGCACGTGTCACTCCAATATATAAAGCAAAAGACTCGTCCAACTTCACAAATTACAGGCCTGTCTCAATACTTCCACTTTTCTCTAAATTAATGGAGCGATTAATGTACAATAGATTAATCAATTACCATGATAAATGAAAATTATATATGCTTCATAATATGGATTCGTCCAGAAACACTCAACAATGCTAGCACTAGTTGAAATGACAGAAAAAATAATTGAATCAATTGAAAAGAAAGAACATATATTGGGCATCGACTTGAACCTTTCAAAAGCTTTTGATACTATCAATCACAATATATTATTAGGAAAACTTGCCTATTATGGAATCCGAGGATGTGCACTTGCCTGCTTTCACAGCTATTTAACTGATAGAACACAATGCGTGCTATTTAATGTCACCTGCTCTGAAAATAGGAAATTAACCTGTGGTGTTCCCAAGAAGTCAAGAATTGGCCCTCTGCTGTTTACTCTATATGAATGACTTAGCAAAAATTGGCCACGATTTGTCACTAATACTGTTTGCCGATGACACCAATGCCTTTTGCTCCGACAAAAACTTAGATATATTATACGAAAGAGTAAATAAAGAAATGGAAGAAGTTATATAATTGGTTCAAAGTAAACAGGCTATCATTAATTGTTGATAAAACAAGCTATATGCTATTTTCAATGTCTAGACAATCAAGAAACTATCTATATTAATAAAAAAGAAATTGAAGAAGCTCCTTTTGCTAAATTCTTAGGAGTTTATTTAGACAAGAACCTGACCTGGGGCAACACATTGAGGTAGTCACAGCTAAAGTAGCAAGAAGCATGGGTGTCATTCAAAGACTAAAGCAACACCTAACACAAGCCACCATTAAAACCCTGTATTCCACACTAATCCTTCCACACCTCAGATACTACAATGCCAACACGCACAAAGGCAGATTAACAAAAATACAAAACATGCAGAAAAAATGCATCAAAATGTTTTCAAATACAGCAAATGGTCAAAACATCTTCAAAACACAAAGACTTCTTAAACTCAGAGACATAGGTAAGTCACAGATGATCAACATTGCCAGAGCCTTTCATCACAAAATTCTACCTAAATCTATAACCCACAGCTTTGCAAACAACATCGGCATCCACACATACACCATTAGGAACAAACATGATCTCCACATTAGATACACATGAACAGGCACAGGAAAATATAGAATTTCAGTTGGTGCCGTCAAAGCATGGAATAATATAGATAAACAAGCACGCGAAAAAATACTAACACTAAAATCATACAAAGACATAATTAAAAATAGCATACTTCTTCTTCTTCTTCTTCTTTTCGATCGCAGGTATCACACTTGGAGAGCCGTTCTCAAGATGAAATCTGTGGTTTTCTGCAGTTCTTCCACAGGTCCATACAGCTTTTCAAGAAAAGAGGTTGACAAAGGCCAGATCTCTTCTCGCAGCAGCTGATACGTACTGCAACACTGAAGTATGTGCTCTGTGGTCTGTTCTGCTTCTCCACAAGGACAAGCGCGCGATGTCGTAAGGTGGAACCGCCTGTACATGTGTTGGTTTAGTCTGTTATGTCCAGTTCTGAGACGAAAAATGGTCACTTGTTCTGGCCTCGAGAGATGATGGTAGGCATCTTCTGACTGAGGTGTTCTATAGAGTGACTTGATGATAGTCTTCATCTCTGTATGTGTAACCATGTTTTCTGTCTTATTCTCTTCTGCACCCACCTTTGCCATCTTGTCTGCTTCCTTATTTCCTTGGACTCCACAGTGTGAGGGGATCCACTGCAATGCTATCCGAAAGCATTTGATGGTTTGTAGTGCTTCTTCAAGTTGTGGCAGCTTACCTTTGGTGATAACCTCAAGGACAGAGCGGGCATCAGATAAAAAGACAATCTGTGCAATAGGGTCTGCTGTTCTGCTGATGGTATTAGCTGCATGGACCAGTGCTTCGACTTCAGCTCTGTAGTTTGTGCAGTGTTTGCCTGTCGGTATTGCAGCTGCCTCATGTTGTCCGTTTGGATACTGTATGTGCAGTCCGGCACCTCCGCTCCTAATTGCATCTTTGGCTGATCCATCTGTGTAGATCCTTATCCATGTCTCCTGAGGGTACATTTCTTCCAGCATGGCTAGGGTCAGGGCCTTCTTGCTCACATCACTGTGTTCATCTTTGGTTGTGAGATGAGGTACTGTGGTGCGAATAGCTATGCTCTCTAGTTTGTTTTCCCAGGGTGGTGGATCAAGGGTGTGGTTTGGGTCTTCTATTTGTGTTGGCAGCATTTCTTTTGAAGTACTTTTGTCTCTTTCACAAAATTTGATCTTTTAAGTCTTCCTGATGACAGCTGTGCTTGCCTGATCTTCATCTGGTGGTTGGTTGAACGATTTGAACTTTGCAGCTTGGGTCAGTGCTTAGCATACTCAATACATACTAGATCTAGATAACGCACTAAACAGATATCATTGCATAATGACATAATAACCAAGATCACACACTTCCTGTACTATCATAATCACCGCTGCTGCTGCTGCTGCTGCTGCTGCTGCTGCTGCTGCTGCTGCTGCTGCTGCTGCTGCTGCTGCTGCTGCTGCTGCTGCCGCCGCCGCCCCCACCCCACCACCACCACCGCTACTACTATTAATACTACTACTACTACTACTACTACTACTACTACTACTACTACCACTACTACTACTACTACTACTACTACTACTACTACTACTACTACTACTACTACTACTACTACTACTACTACTACTATTACTGCTACTGCTACTGCTACTACTACTACTACTACTACTACTACTACTACTATCACTACTACTACCTACTACTACTACTACTACTACTACTACTACTACTACTACTACTACTACTACTACTACTACTGCTACTACTACTACTACTACTACTACTACTACTACTACTACTACCACTACCACTATCACTACTACTACCTACTACTACTACTACTACTACTACTACTACTACTACTACCTCAACAAGTGCTACTACTAGATAGCAACCTACGGGTTGCGCTGGAGTAATCTCCACCTATTTGACAATATTGACTACTACTACTACTACTACTACTACTACATCTACTACTACTACTACTACTACTACTACTACTACTACTACTACTACTACTACTACTACTACTACTACTACTACTACTACTGCTACTACTACTACTACTACTACTACTACTACTACCACTACCACTACCACTATCACTACTACTACCTACTACTACTACTACTACTACTACTACTACTACTACTACCTCAACAAGTGCTACTACTAGATAGCAACCTACGGGTTGCGCTGGAGTAATCTCCACCTCACCCCCACCCCATCCCCCACCCCGCCAGGCCACCCCCACAAATACACATCTCTAATCTCAATAACTAAATGGAAAAAACATATATGTATTGTAGCGTGTGTTCTTTATTCTTTTTTCTCTGTCTACTTAGCTCAGTGCCGTATCTGTACATTCATAAGTATACCTCACATTCTATGTTAAGCTGTGTGTATAATTGTATATGTATGTTTAATGTTAGCTGTCTATAGGCAATGCCTTTGGCAGACAACTTGTATTGAAAATATGTAAATTGGTATTCAAGAAGCAAATAAATAATATTGAATCTGGAATCTTGAATCGTGTAGCATAAAAGCAATCACTCGTGTAAGCTGTTGAATATTTTGAAACCAATTTGACTGGAAGTTGTTGCTGTCATAAGCGATCGCTGTTCAACATGTACGCGATATTTCAAAGCAGATAATGGTGCTACATGTAAGGGAATGTGACAGGATATGAATGATATGGAATCTATGAACCATAATCTATCGGTACAATACAACATTTGAGATGAGATTAGCATCCCTTTAACTCGCCCTGAGCGCCACCAAGCCTTACGATACAGCCCTGAGAATGTGCCCATCATATATTCTACGTTCATGACTAGCTCCCTTGTTTGATATCGATCTTTTTTGTTTATGCCCACACATGATGAACTGTATCTACGACACTTTGATCTTTGGCGTTATCAGATTAACAGATTATCTTCATACACGAGTGTTAAATGTTGTTAAAATTATTCACATGGCAATTAGAGTAATTTACGCGCATTCATGTTGAAGGTTTTACCAATCCAGAGAGTAGCTCCAACCCCGTGTTCAACATGTCCAATAGAGGAATTAAGTTTTAGTTATGCCCCGTCCATCTCTAGCTAAGCTCCGCCCACACTTTTCCCGTGTTAGGGTCAATCGATCCATGCAGTCTATGAATCTCAATTTCCCGAAATCTATACAGGCACGCTGTTGAATATTTTGAAACTAACTTGACTCGGTGCTGTTGCTGCCTATGGCATAGGCGTAGAAAAACAGTGCTGAGAAAGACATTAAGATCAGGAAATCACTGGCCTGGAATGCTTGGAACGGAAATTAAAATTTCGATTCTTTGAGTTAACTCCCCTTTCCAGAGTATCCATCCATCATCTGACCTCGTATGACGTCATAATCAATTCAGCGCGCGTGTATGATGACGTCATAATCATTACATCACAAAGGGTTCCATATAGACAGCCATCAAATCGCAAATACTCCGACACGTTGTATGAATTGTATGTCTTTGTAATTCTTTGCTATTTAATAAACATGCTGTTGAATATTTTGAAGCTAAATTGACTGGGCGCTGTTGCTGCCTTAGTCAGCAACAGCACCGAGTCAAATTAGTTTCAAAATATTCAACAGCTTACCTGTGTAGTTTTTTGGAAATTGATAGTCAGGGTGTTCAGAGATCGATCAATCCCAAAACGAGCGAGGTATGGGTGGAGCCTGGCTAGAGATGAGTGGCATAGCTAAAACCGGAAATGTCCACTGTTGAGTAAGTACTCCTTTATGGATGCGAAGCATGGGCAATAACAACCACACTCCAGAAAGAACTAGAAGAATGTTACGCCAGGCTTTTGCGAATAGCACTACACATACATTGGCAGATGCATAGAACAAGTATAGATTTAGAACCACTCATTGAAACTAGCAGGGCACTGTCAACGCCAGACGGATGAGGCGGCCTCAAAGCTTGAGTTTTGGACACCAGCTCATAGAAACCTGAGGCGAGGCATCGATGAGGTGATGATGGATACCAGACCAATGCCGACTCATCAGAGGTCCGGACGAGCTCCTGACATAAGCGAGTAAACAGACGAGAAAGCATAAAATTGCCATACCGCGATATGTTGAACTAAATATATCTTCGTCGATGTAAGCTAACTGTCTTTTTTCAGTAGAAAATTTGTGAAATAGAATAATTTCACAGTCAACGAACTAATTGTCCATGTTTACATACAGATGTGCATGGGATGTTAGCTGAGAGCATTTGAATTAAAACATTATTAGGTTGGTGGAGCCCCACTCACCACACTGCAACCCCCATGCAAACCCAACACTGCTCTCCCACCCACCCTCCACTCACCACCCCACATGGTGGGAGTGGGACACCCCCTCGGGAACCAACCCATGTTCAGTGGTCGTATTTTCTTATTACCCGGATTAATAGAGCGATTCTCAGTTATTCCTCAGGCATTGGCTAATAGTTCAGCAACAAAGCATGATTTTATTTGACAATTAACGGACCCTTTTCATAACTATGCACCGCCCATTTCTAGGTAAGCGTCCCCCATTTCTAGGTAAATTTCTAGGTAAGCTTTCCCCGTTTCTAGGTAAGCGTCGCCAATTTCTAGATAAGCTTCGCCCACTTCTAGGTAAGCTTCGTCCATTTCTAGGTAAGCTTCGCCCATTTCTAGCTAAGCTTCGCCCATTTCTAGCTAAACTTCGCCCATTTCTAGCCAAGCTCAGTCTAAATCTTTGCGCGTCATGGAATCGATTTGATACTTTGAAACATGAGTTCACGGAATCTAAGTTTTAGGCTAACTATGCAGGTAAGTTGTTGAATGTTTTCAGTGAACCCAATATGACTGCGGAATGTTGCTGCAGCCAGCTTCCAGTCATATTAGTTTTAAAATATACAAACTATTTTTAAATACTAAATCCCTCAAAGGCATGCAATTCGTGACGGACATTTCGCTTTTCACGACGGAACTATCCGGCACTATGATTGTGACGTCAGCTAACTAGTGACGTCATTTTAATAGAATGCTTTTATTTGTTCTGCTACTCAAGTATCTGATGCCATGACCAAGATGAAGTAATATGTCACTCAAATGGAAAGATCTGCCAGGAACGCGTACGAATTGTTTTAGGATATTTTTGAAAGTAATTTGGCTGAAAGTTGTTGCTGGCAAGTTAGTTTCAGTTTTCTTATATAGTTACATGAAATTTAGATTCTGGGAAATTAGTTTTCAGAATTCCAACCGGCGCAAATCGTGGGAGGAGCTGAGATAGAAATGGGCGTGGCATAGATAAAAAAAATGTTTGAGTGACAGGTTGGGTCGATGAAGATATAGCATCTATATTCACTCAGCTAGATAGTATTTCCCTCCAACGTATCACGTGGTCCAGTAATGTAGCGCACGTGGAGGACGTCTAGGTCACCGCAGAGGTAACCCATATAATCCAATCGACTAAGACACAGAGATAATATTTTCAAAGGTAAACAAACATTATAATCAGAGATTGCAGATCAATGGCGTCCTTTTTCTTTGATTACGTTTTATTTTAATTTCGGATTTAACGGTGTCAATAGCGCATCAAAGCTCTCAAAATACTACTTGATATATCAATTAAACATTTTGATGGTCAATGTTTTTCAATATTTTAGAAGACTATTTGGGTAAATTTAGCACTGAATTTTTTTCGCCGGCTTGACCATTAAAGGGGTAATTGGTAAAGAAAATTAAAGTTTTTTGCTCAACCAGTGTCTCTGCAGGCCGAGAGAAGAGTATTTTTGAACATTTACCACTAGAATGACTGACTCGGTTACCAGTCATTCTAGTGGTAAATATTCAAAGATACTCTTCTCTAGGCCTTTCAAATAGCCATGTCTGAAGACCACTGCAAATATTTTTTTGGTCAGTTTGACCACTAAAGGCTTACGTTGTCACAAGAGGGGTTAACGAGCGGCGGTGGTGAATCCTAGTGTAACGTAACAACGTTTCTTCTTATAACAATTCACCTTTCCAGAGTACCCACCCATCATATGACGTCATAATGAACTGCGTGGTGTGTATGAGGTCATGAATGACGTCGATAAGTACGTCACGAACGCATATTTGATGACGGTCTATGGGCTGTTGTACAAATTGTTTGCTTTTACTATTTAATAAATATTCTGTTGAATATTTTGAAACTAATTTGACTGGGCGCTGTTGCTGCCTAGCAACAGCACCCAGTCTAATTAGTTACACAATATCCAACAGCTTCCCTGTATAGTTTTCAGGAAATTGATAGCTAGGGCATTCGGGGATCGATCAATCCAAACACGGCGAGGTGTGGGTGGAGGTTAGCTAGTGATGGGCGGGGCATAGCTAAAAATGGAAAGGTTCATTGAATTAACTTGGAGCAGGTGTAGTTCAATCTGTTAGCAAGAAAACACGGCAAAATCATGCAGATTGTGATACCAACAAAATTAGGTCAATATGTCTAGACTAATTTATCTACAGACACAGGCTGGGAAAGCGTCTATTTGTGTGTATTACATCATTATTTAGTGATAATTATCAATATTAGTAATGCAACAGCAATGGAGACGCACTGGTGGCATTCCTTAGTTCCAATGGCCTATTTGCCACAAATACTGCTTTTAAACACCCATGCCGTCACCGGACAACATGGACCTGACACATTGCTGATCGCAAAGCCCCAAAAGGTTCTAAGGCTACAACAGCGGTCTTCAACGAAATATATTTCATACTATGCAAGACAGAAGCAAAACCCCTACTTCGGGATGCTCGTTCCTATGGAGGCACAGACCTCAATTCTGACCATAAGCCAGTCATTAGACGCCTTCAGATGAACGATTTCTACCAAATGTATAAACGCCATAACAGGCAAGAGAGTAGAATCAGATACAACCTATCCAAGCTCATCAGCGACACTGAAAGTCAAATGTCATACAAAAAGGCCCCCGGGAGCAAATAGCTAACATCGACATTTAGCTCCGATCTAAGGTGTTCTTAAAACAACCGAACTAGGTATACTGACCGTCCTCTAGTAGTAAAACTGTCAGCAGGACTGAAAGCGTTACAGCTGCGCATCTATCAAAGTGGCCAAAGTGAAGACCGCACCAAACTACGTCGGGAGCGCAATAACATTCTGCTACACATTAGCGAACGCTTAAAAGATCTTGCTATTCAACAAGCAGACTCCCTAGCAGATGAAATCACTGCCACGGATGACTGGCACAAAATGTTTCGGGCAGCCCGAGCCCTGAGAGTTACTGACTACACACCACCACTCAATGTACACAACTCTGAAGGACACTTTATCAGGACTAACCAGGGCAAAGCCGAGGCGATTCGAGAATGGTTCAAGGAACAGTTCACTGACCACGATAATGAGCACTTGCACCCGTTCTCAGGAGACCCCAGGCCATTACTAACACCAGCAAAAACAGCAGAAGTTGAGAAGGTACTTAAAGCCCTGAAAAATGGACGTGCATCTGGACCTGCTGGCATGAGCAATGGAGAAAATATGCAATTGACATTGTCTCAAAAGCGATCCGCGTCTAATCAACTCAGCTTTTATGCACTACCTCCCCATCGATGCATTAGGCCAAGGCACTTTTATCGCGCTATCCAAGCCTAAGCCCAAGAAGTCACGTACACCTACCCCCACTCCCACAGCCGATCTGCGGCACATTGTGCTCCTCAACAACTGTAGCGCAGATCGGCCGGACGGGTACGGACTATTCCAGTTCAGCTGGGTACAGGACGACCGCTCTGGGCACGTTTCAAGACACACTCCTGAGTAGGATAGTACGCATGTATAAAGCCATATGAGAGAGGTTTCTGTGAAACGTATAAGTCTGTGAGATCACGTAGCGCACATGTGCACGTGCCAGGGCTTCCCTGACAACACGTGTCAGCATTGGGAGAGAATGCATACTAAAGAGTACCGGAATGGTGCATGTAATTTCTTTAAATTCTAGTATTCTCGTTGTCCATGGTACCTATCAGGACCGATATGAGACGGGGATTCTAAAACTATTTATCTTTTTGAAATTGGACCAGAAATGGCAGAGTTATCCTAATTTAGCTCGTTGAAATTATTTTCAAAATATTACTAGGACGTCGTAAACACGTGTATGTACTAAAAAAAAGGGGAATATGTCTAACACGGGATAGCGTCCTCACCCTACCTATCTGCACGCTGATTGGCAACAGACCGCCAGCTGATTGGCTGGCCATCCTACCTATGATGCCACAAGTAGTATAAAAGGAGTGCAAAACCAAGAATCGAGACCACATTTCGTCGAGAGAGAACAAGTGACAGGTTATGTGGCCAGAGTAGTGCAAGACGTGGGCAACTGCTTACTGACTGTGGTTTCCTTATAACCACAGCAGTGCCTCTCGGATTTCAGTTCTTAGTCTCAAGCCCGCAATCGAACATCCGCATCTAGTTTTTGTAAGCCCTCGGATGGCCATCTGAGGGAAACTAATTGAATAGAAGAGTCCCTCACTTCCAACACTTCAGAGGAGCCTTCCTGCGAATGTACATGCAATGTTTAATTATAACTTTCACCTGTAGCCCTCTATGTCATGGGCAACTTTCAAACATCCGATACAGTACGGAACTTTTTATTAATCTGCTTAAATTATTTGTATAAGCTATTATGACTATCTACTGGACATCCACAACTGCAGTCATTCTTCTTCACCATCTTTGAGAGTGAGCCGCATGAACAGTTCACCTGCGGAGATTTCCCAGCAACTCCAGAATCATGCCATCTCACGTTCCTCATCTGTGACACAGCATCTACAGTGATTTATGAACTTTTTCCATACCGATGACTAATAGGTACTCATTTAGCTATATCTTTGTGTTATTATATTCATTTGTTTCTTTACAGGTACTGATAACTAATCCGTATTTTATATAATTTATATCTTTAATTTAAATATTATCCTTATTTTTGTGCTTATGATTAACGAGCAGCTGAATGAGGATGGGCGTTGTCTTGCTGGAACATAAAGTCTGCATGATGCTGCATAAAAGGGATGACAACAGGGGCGACAACTTCTTCACAGTAACGTTGAGCCGTTAAATTTCCGCGAATCACAATAAGATCTGTTTTGCCATTTTCCTGGATTCCAGCCCACACCATGACACTGCCGCCACCGAATCTGTCGTGCTGAATGATGTTAGCTGCATCATACCGTTCTCCTAAACGTCGCCAAACCCATTGCCTACCATCCGCCACATCCACACAAAACCTCGACTCATCACTGAACAAAACGTGGCTCCATTGTTGAGCACGCCATCGCTGACGAGTTCTTGCCCATGCAAACCAATTCTCGATGTGACGTTCTGTAAGTGGAACAGCAACAAGTGAACGACGGGCATGCAGTCCAGCATCATGGAGTCTGTTTCGCACAGTTTGTGCATGCACTGTAGTGCCGGTGGCGGTGTGCAAATTACAGGACAGCCGCGGCGCAGTCTCAAACCTGTGACGTCGTGATAACGTCACTAAGTAGCGGTCTTCTCGTGGTACTGTTGCTCTCGGTCTGCCAGATCGTGGTCATTCATTAACATGTCCAGTTTCCTGCTCATGTTGGCAGAGACGGTAAATGGTTTGAGGCGCGAACATTAAAATGTCGAGCAACAGCGCGCACACTGTCCAGCAGCGAGTCTTCCCATTGCTTCATGGCGCTGATTTTCGGGTAGCCCTGGGCTGACAATCGTAAATGCAGTCGGAGTTGTTTTAAAGCTCGACTAGTTAATTTTAATCTGTTGGAGTAATAACTAACTGATTGTGCTTACACGAAGCATCGACCCCTGTACATTGTCAAAAAACGCTGAGGTTCAAAAGTTTAAAGATCAATCAGTTAGACTAACAGAGGCGTCTTCCACAATTGTCCTTACGCTACAGCTCGACCTCTTAGAATTAATCTGTCTAGAGCTGCCTTTGAAGCTGCCCAACTGTTACAGTTATACAGCATCAAGAATACGCAGGTGGCATTGCATAAATGTACTCTTTGTCAAGGGCATCTTTGATCTATGAATCTATAGCTTCCAGAAAGACAGGAAAGCTATGTTCCCATGACGCAGCGTGCAGTAATGTAAGCATTACAGCAAAGCAGTTAGCCCAGGATTTTACTTCATATCCTCGGCATAGTCCATCTCTAACGGCCACTGGGGCTAAGGGTGGGTAGGGTGGGTGATTTCAATGCAACACGGTAACAGGTTAAATGCACATGGATAGACCATCTCCCTGTGGGGGAGCCGATTGATGTCTCAAACTTTACAGACTTCACTGACTTGACTCGTACTCTCAGCTTAGTGTCTGCAAGTAGTAGTCTTAGTAGTCGTAGCTCATCTTCATTGCAACAAGCCTGTCGTAGTACATCTAGGATCTTTGAGCGCTTAATTATGTCGATGGCTTGTGGCATGTGAATGACAATCTTCTGACTATCCCATTGTTTGGACATGACTACTGACACAAGTGTGCGTTAAGACCAGACAATGTCTGCGCAGCTGCGCCTATGTTTGAAGCCACTTTGACATGGTCTGGTGAAGCCCTCGATCTTGTCTCACATGTGGCCTAGAGTCACATTGGATAGGATTTCTGTATGCTGTTGAGGAGAGCAATGGGCCGCAGTATGGCTGGGGGCCAGGTGGCTTCATGGGAGTGGGTAGCGCAATAAGGTTGCATTGACCTACAGCATCGATGTGAAGGTGGTGCATAAAAGCTGAATTGATTAGGTGTGTGATCTGTTTTGAGATAATGCCACTTGCATATTTGAATAGTTCATTGCCCATGTCATCAGGTCCAGATGCACGTCCATTTTTTAGGGCCTTAAATGCCTTCTTAACTTCTGCTGTTTTAGCTGGTGTTAGTAATGGTGTGGGGTCTCCCGAGAACCAGTGCAAGTGGTCATCATCGTGGGCAGTCAACTGTTCCTTGAACCATGTTCGAATTGCCTCGGCGTTGCCCTGTTCAGTCCAGATAAAGTCTCCTTCAGAGTTGTTTACAGTGAGTGGTGGTGTGCAGTCAGTAACTCTCAGGGCTCGGCTATCCGAAAACTGGTTAATTATGGAGTGTATTAATTGGCGACATCGCATCCACCTTTCGCACTATTATGTGATTTATTCCAGTGCATTACTGATCGACACATTGTGTTGTACAAGGTTACTTTTCTTCTTTGCTCATTTCATTGCCTATATTCTTGTAATTTCTTTCTTTCCACTCATACAATGTATGAATTCAGTTTTAGCTGTAACCCGCACATCTCTAGCTAAGCCCTAGTGGTGCTTTATCCGTGTTGGCATCAATCGACCCCTGCACTACGGAATCTCAGTTTCCAGAACACTATAAAGGTAAGCTATGGCAGCAACAGTGGCCAGTCAAATTAGGTTTAGAATATTCAACATAATGTTTATTAAATTGTAAACACATACAATTCGTACAACTATCGCATCATTCAAGCCATAATTGATTATGATGTTAGCCTACATGTGACGTAGTTGATTATGACGTCATATGATTGATGGACTGAGAAACTGGATTCATCAATTCATTGCACAGTCTCTCTTGCGTCAACGTTCTAAGTGATCATGAATTCTATGTTGTGTTATGTACGTTATCAGATGATGTGAAACGAATACCAGTAAATTACAGCTCATTGATCTATTTTCGTTGCATGCCTATTTTACTTTAAGGATTCTTTCCCCCTTCCGATGTCAAGAATTGACCTTACCATTTTTAGCCATGCCCCGCCCATCACAAGCTAAACTCCACCCACACCTCGCCGTGTTGGGAGTGATCGATCCCCGAATGCTCTAGCTATCAATCTCCTGAAAAATATACAGGGAAGCTGTTGAATACTTTGTAACTAATTTGACTGGGTGCTGTTGCTGCCTATGGCAGCAACAGCGTCCAGTCAAATTAGTTTCAAAATATTCAACAGAATATTTGTTAAATAGTAAAAGCAAACAATTTGTACAACAACGCATAGACCATCTTCAAATATGCGTTCGTGACATACCTATCGACGTCATTCATGACATCATTCATTATGATGTCATTCTACACATCACACAGTTCATTATGACGTCATATGCTGGGTGGGTACTCTGGAAAGGTGAATTACTTTGGTGACGTTAAAGAAGGGCCACCGTGTGGTCAGTTCATGGACAAAAGTGTGTCGTAAAATTGTAATTTAAGATAATCATTCAGATATTTGGCGTCAATTGGTAAGTGATGCGGACCATGGTTCATACCTCGTAGGTAAATATAGACCTACCACCACTGCCAATTTACCACCACAGAAATGTATTTTATTTTAAACAAAGTTTTATTATTCATATATATATATATCCCAAACCTACCTAACACTGTCTTAAAGGTGCATATTTAAGACAGTGTTAGGTAGGTTTGGAATTTCTCCACATGCTGACATTGAAGTTACCTGTGAATTAGCACAGTTTACACGATGGCATAGTGCCTGAATGTGTTCCTTTTATATGATCAAAAGGATCATCTGCTCTTTAAGTGCAGCTTCCCATGCAATGAACAAACAAAATCCTTTATGATAATTACAACATCTTGTGGAACTGGCAATGTAATTTTTAATTTCAACAAGCTTTTACAGGTCTATGAAATACGTTGCCAGTTCCACAAGATGTTGTAAATATCATAGAGGATTTTGTTTGTTCATTGCATGATATACACTGTCATCTGCCTAGGTGTGTCTTCTTGGTATGCACTGCATATCTGTGTTTTTATCATTATACATGTATATACATATATACAATGTTTACTGTGCCAGTACGTATTTAACCATTGTCTGCCTAAGTTTGCACTTGTATATACATACATGTACTGTGGTTTGTCAAAAGTCTACATTTTAACCCCAGCTGACATCTTAGGGTTATTAAATTCCTGCCAACACAATTGTCTAACTTAGTTTGCATTTTAGGTTGTTGTAGCGGAAAGAGCCTGAGAAAAATGGAAGACAACTCTTAATGAACCAGTGCATGTAGGGTAGCGATGCTCTGAATCAGCTAGATCGAGTATAAAATCCCATGTGAACAATGTGGTTCCGTGTCTGAACTGCGTCATATTTATTAGGTGACCGTGGTCTTTGAATAATGAGAAATAAGCATCTGAGTAAATGTCGTCGCCAAACGAAGTCTGCATTGGTGATGTTGTAACCTCTTCTCCATTTATGTAACATGTAGTGTAGGTAGTGTTATTGTTATCAAACTTGAACAGATTTTTTCGTATCACCCCATTATACGCATCATTCGGTACAAAAGCGGATACTACTTTAGTAGGAAGCTGTCCAATAAATATATTATCTCTATCAATGCTCATAACACCACTAGGTACTGTAAAAGTTTTACACACTACCCTTTTAATAGGATATGTCATGCTCGTCTGTCTCAGAGTAACTGCGTGTGCCACTAGCAGATCTGCTGATGGAATAGCTTTGCGTACAATTAAGTTAGCTGACAATATTTTCAGTTTAGGCTTCACTCCTACTGCAGCCATAATGGCGAGTACATCTTTACTCTGCTGTAGATGTACTCTTAAATCTATGGAACCGAGCAGGAATCGCTCCTGCAGAAACATATCGCTGTGTATGTGCCCCATTAATTGTACTGTTTTACTTTCAGCCACCATTTTTCTGCGAGCTTGAAACCCTAAGTTAGTATCGGCGATATTATCAAATTCACTAGCATCATCTATTTTCCATCCGGCAAGTTGTAGATGCGAGGATGTGGCATCACTCCCATAATTAAGCAATGTTTCAAAGTATGAGCGGTACGTGTAATTTTCGTACGAGTCACTGACACGTTTTCCATTCAAATAAACATCCATTTGTGAGAACATCGTATGCATAAGATTATTCGCAGGCGCTAACATCTCATTCTCCTTGAGTGGCCTCTCAATACCATTTTGATCTAGCTTTACTAGCTTAACCTTAATTGAAAGATAAGATTGTGTAAGATCTAAATATCTATCAGCAGACCCGCTGACCTAAAACTCGATCGAGCCACTATCTGATAAACTCGATACAGGTTGAAACTGTTCTCATTTTGCAGACTCCAATGTTATCACTATGGGACGTGTCTGAAAAAATCTAATTCACTCTTTGAGCACTCACATGTTTGGCTAAGTTCCATAGTTTTTTTTGTTAATTAAAGATATCCGTGTGTTATCTCTGACATCTATTGTGACCCTTCCTCTTTGGTATCGCAACCTAAGCTAGGTTGATTCCCGCACTAAGAGCTTGTTTACCTACAAATTCAGCTACATTTCCTGCGATAGGTATTGCTGAATGCAATAGCCCAACTAAGATATTACCGAGTCCATTATTCTTCCTCTTTATTTTCTTCTTAGTAAATACATATAGTTGTATAAGACTTTCCTTTGAAATAGTAAGCCAACTCCTCGGATATAGTACACTGCAGACGAGTTCTAAACTCTGATATCTTATTGTCTGGAAAGAGCTGCATACTACTATTGCTCAGAAGGGTTATGTAAAACTGATCCTCATTCATTCTGAGTTGAATGAAGTGTGTCCGTCTTTATGCAGGGACTAGGCAATATATACCCTAGACATCCACTTAAAGGTGATATCCATATGCCTGATTGGCCATTTTATATACTCAGATTCATGATACATGTAATGATTACGATATAAATTATTATAACTTGAGCTAGGTATACTATTTGTTCTTTCGGTACTTGTGAACCCATCATTCGCCACATGCTCTGATTTGACCTTCTCTCTATATATTCATCCATTGATAATGATGTATAGTACTGAGTTCAGCAACCCATGTGTTAAACTTAGCTGGGTAACCGAGCCACTTTACCAGATACTCTCGTTTTCCAGTATTATTTTTTCTACTTTTAAGTGTTCTTTCCACCATGTACTCTTTATCAGTTTCTTCTATCACTGTATCTCATCACAATAAAAAGTACCAATAATCGGATCAGCTGCATAGTCTTCCAATTTATATAAGTATGGATATTTGTCTAAGTACCTCATGTACCTTAAACAATTCGGGACTCCGCTGCCCATGATATGCTTTTTCAAATGGCATTTTAGCTTGAGATATTCTAACATGGTCGCCTTGAATAGAGATGTTTTTAGATTTGTTGTGTTTCTTCGGCTTCTTACCATATATATTTCTCCATGTAATTAACTCAGTAGTACGGTCGACTTCCGAAGGTACCATGCATATACTGGTATGTGTGGTGTTATTGTATGCTGTGACTAAACTAGGTAATACATCAATATACTTTCATGTATTCTTATGCGTCATGTATCTGTATATTCGTTCCTTCAGCATGCATTGAAAACGTTCCACCATTGCCGCTTTCATTTCATTTTGAGAAGTGTAGAAATGTATTCCATTATCTTTCAAATACTTCTTCATTTCATGGTTTACGAACTCACCGCCTTTGTCTTTTTGAATAGCATGTGGGCGATGCTCAGTATGTTCCAGTATTGTTTCTAACCCTCTTCTTGACAGCTGAAGACATTTTACTAAAAAGACTTTCCGCCCATGCATATTTTGAAAGGGCATCAACCATGCATAGCAAATATAACACATTGTTGTTCTCTTTCGCCAGCATTCCCATCGGGCATAGATCTGACTGCCATATGCTTTGACCAATTTACTTATCTAAACTTACCCACACCAGAGTTCTTCCTTCTGCCCACTAGAGAACTCTTACTATGTATTCTTTTACTCACGGCCGAAGGTGTGTACTCACTGATGCTATCATCATTTACTGTGCCATTGTCTCAAAGTTTTCTCTTGGCCTACAAATCTACGCGGTATGTTTCGGTCACGTAGCAGATTAAGAAACTTTCCCTCCACCTGATCATGCATACCAGTCATAAGAGGTTTTCGCCCATGTGCTACTACGTTTGTAAGCAGGTCAAGTACATTACTTTTTGAGAAAAATGTACCCTCTATTGTCACTTCATTAACGTTAATATGTTCAGGAACAGTACATAAAATATCAATTACCCCACTGGCTTTTGTATTGTATGTTTTCGGTATCCCCCTCATCTTCTTCTTTTCATTCGCTGATCATGCCGCCAGTCCTGTAAGTGACTATCGACATGATCATAAGCGTTAAGTGCGTGGATCCATGGTTTATTAGAGTGCGCCGTGTGGCCTGGAACCTCCATCTTCAGCACTCGATATTTCTGTCAGGGTTACCTCACCCTTACCTCCTTTAGTCGCCTTGTACGACACGCAGAGGATACGGAAGGTGTATTCTAAGCCCCACATACAGGCAGATCTCCATCATCATACGTTCAAATATGTGTGTGGGCAGCACCCTGTAGCTAGTTATGGGTTGCAGAGGTGGTGATTGAGATTGCTGTCCTTGCATTTGCTGATAGTAGTGCCTATACTTATCCAGTACGTGTGAATATGATGTCACTTTTTCATTCTCAGTTAGATCGTGTCTAGCTAATATATTGGATATCTCGTTGTCGAGACTAATAGCTTTACGTATCGATGGATCTGTCTGTAGCAATGATATTTCACTCTGGTCATTTAAATTACCTATCAATTCATGAGGAACTAGCGCCATTGTACGTGTATGTTCCATCTTTTCACGTGAACAGTTTACCAATTAATGGAGTTAGCATACCGATCACTGCTGGAAATAAGGCTCCTAAAAATCCTTTCTAAATTTTTCTTTTACGTGCATATGGCACTCCACGACTAGTCAGTGTTCACATTTCCCTCTATATTTATTCAACTGCTTGTATCGTGATTTAGTGAGATGAACATTCCTACGTAATACGCTTAGGCATGATTCGCATAGTACATTCACCAATTCATTCGACCACTGTTTGATTAGATCATTTCTGATCTTAGGCTTTACTTTAGCCAAATATTGAAGCATAGGTAAATGGTGTTCTATTTTACGTGATGCCATTTTTCTTAGGTATGTAAACGTAACAGTCGCCCTTTGGATGAACAGCTGAACGTAGTCTGATATTGTCAGGTGTCGACTGTTTCAAATCTAGGAGTATATATGAATGAGGTGCGCGTGTTGTGTCCTTATATGATCCGATCAAATACTTTGTATTGCCTGGGTACATCTGATTAGATAAAGACCGAATAGAGAGTGCATCATGTGGATTCTTAAACAATACCGTGTCAGTTAACTGATAAGTCGCGCTGATTGCGCGACTTGTGAAACAGATTTTGCACTACAAATATGACGCTAGAATTATCATGGTGAGAACGTTTTGTAAATAAGTCGGCCACATTCTCATCGCATTTATTCATCAAATCGTCGAGTACCACCAATGTTCTGCAACTTCTGCCTAGCTTAACATTCACATCCTCTTTAAATTAAACTTCTTTCGCTAAATCGTTATACCTGTCTTGCCAAGCACCATAGCAATACACAATCCTCTGCAGAGGGGGTGGGGGGTAATGGCGAAGGGATCTCTTATTAGAGCTTCTATCATCTCTGTTTTACCGCTACATCGTATTGCAGTCAAGAGATGTTGGTCATTGCTCATGAACTGACTGACAGTACAGGTACAGTGAAAGTCGCCAAGAAGGCTAGTCAGACCATGTTTCTCATAACACCTGAGCTACGGTTTCTCGATGTGCTGAACTACCTCGGTCCAGGAGTCTCGTATGATGTATGGGTCAAAGCTTAAGGGTGTACACAGCAGAAGAGCTGGCTCCCATATCAATGGTTTGACACACATGAGAAGCTCAACTATCCAGGGCTTCTTGACTACTCAGCATGGACATCTTAGCTCCTAAGCTCAAGGTTGGCTACCTCTTGACGCGAACAGAGTAGGAACAGTGTAGCCAGACAATCTTTGAGCATGGAATGTGGACATACTACAACAACCTGGACGTCAGTCCATTCATCGAAGCCCTAGAGCGAAGCGGGAGTTCTACACAGAACGAGAAATAGACATCCTCAAAGACGCAGTGTCTCTGCCAGGTGTGTCACTGCAGTACCTCCTATGTGGAACAGCTCAGCACATGCTGAATGTTAGCCTCTATTCACCGGACAAGGAAGCCTACGAGATGCTGAAGGGTGCTGTTGTTGGCGGTCAAAGCATTGTGTTCACCAGATACCATGAGGCCGGTGTGACTCGAATCCGCCAGAGTGAGCATGTCTGCCAACGTCTACTCGGCTACGACGCAAATGCTCTGTACCTGTCAACGATGGCCAAAGAGATGCCATGTGGTAAGGAGAAAGTGCGCCATTGGTCCGGTGCCAGTGTGGTAGCTAGCTTTAAGACGGCTCTCCTAGCAGACAGCTGGTTTGGGTTTGCTGAGGCAGATTTAAAGGCCCCCAAGGCTCTGTAGGCAAAGTTTGAGGAAATGCCTCCTCTCTCCTATAACCACGAGATCCAGATAGAGGCAATCTCGTCTGAGATGCTGGCATATCTAGGGCAAACAGGGAGGAAGTGGCCCACCACCCAGAAGCTGGTCGGTGCCCTCTCTGGCAAGAAGCAGCTGCTGTAATCCCCGACCCTCATATGGTATATAACCCATGGCCTGGAGAGCACTGCTGTATACCGCACCATGGACTATGAGGCCAAGCGCCCATTCGAGTGGTTCCTGGAGAATGTTATGGAGGCCCGCCGCTTGGGAGATGAAGATAAGAGCAAAAGCGCTCTTGGCAGATCTCTTCAAACTCCTCGGCAACAGTGCCTACGGGAAGCTTATCGACGCCCTAGAACGTCATAGCAACACCAGCTTCACGAAGGATGAACGTATGGTAGACTAGGCCCTGCGCAGTGCATGGTTTGAAGATCTCGAGGAGATTGGTGAGTCATACGAGCTCCAGAGTCGCAAGCGGAGAATCACAATTCGAAGGCTCGCGAAGCTGCGAATGCTGGAGTTCTATTACGACTTCCTCGATTGCTACGTAGCTCGTGACAGCTTTGAGTACCTTCAGATGGACACTGACTCCGCGTATATCACTATAGCAGGCTCCAACCTGGACGACGTCTTTCGCCCTGAAATGCGAGTAGAGTACCAGGCTCATAAGCGGGACTGGCTAGCTTGGGACAAGTGGTCTGGACGGACTTCGGGACAGTTCAAGCTCGAGTTCGAAGGCTCTCGTGGCATCACTCTCTGCTCCAAATACTACTACGTGGAGAGCACAGCTTCAAGTAAGTGCTCGGCTAAGGGAATGTCAAAGCAGCAGAATGAGGTCTCTTGGCAGAGGTTCTATAGTGGCCTACATGGCGGGGTAGACAGAGCCGAAAACTGAGGCCTACGCATGCACAACCAGAGTATGGTGACGTATGCGCAGGAAAAACTCAGACTCTCCCCTTACTATGATAAGCACCATGTGCTGCCAGATGGGGTCCTTACCGAGCCCATCGAGTATCATGTTAGCACCCTAGGGGGTGGTAGGTGTGTGTCTTCAGGGACTAGCTGAAGCTCTTCTATGACAAATGGTCGCATAGCGTGCCAGGTAGTACAGTGTAGGCCGCCCCTCCGCCTCCACATACCTGTCAAGCCTGTAAACATCTATCGACCATTTAGGATCTGTTGCACGCCGTCGACCATCTTCCAGCTCACCAGGCTCATACAGGTACCGAACCAGAGCATCAGGTGGTAGGCTCTCCTCTCCCTTGTTCCATCCTCTAGAGCTGTGATCAGCAGAGTGTCTGATAGCCTCTACCGGCTTTTCCCGAATAGCCTAGTAACCTCGGCATTGGATCTCTCCACCACAGCAGGCAGCCCTCTCACAATACTCTAGAACATTCACTCAGCGCGGCCATTTCCTGGGCATATTGGTGTGGGAACAGTCTCTCTGCCAGTGTCCGATTCCACCACACAACGATAGCCTGGGCACGGTGATGCCCTACCTCGCCTCGCCTCACTGCCTCACCATGTTTCTGCACGAGGGCTGCAGTCTCCCCTATGAACTCCTTACCCTCATCCACCTGCACAATTCCGGCCACTGGAGGGGATTTTCCGAGGCCTCGTAGACACCCTGGAATGCCTGGGCCACCTGGCCAGCTGACTTGTCTGTGAATGGTACTGCCGCCTTGGACCTGCTGGTGACAACCAACCGAGTCGTGTGGAAGGAATAGAACATCTGCCTGGTGAACTCTGTTCCAGACAGTTTCCTCAAAATGGGCATGCTTGATGTGCCATGGAGGAGGTCTGTATATCTGCCACATCGCCTGGCAGCTGAGCCACTGGCTAACTGTCTCCAATGTGAAGTTGTGGCCCTTGCGACGTGCAGCCTCGAGTAGTTGAGGGGGCTCACAGTAATATCCACCAGGCTGATAGTAGAGTTCCTCAATAAAGATGGTTGATAAACTCCCGGATTTCATCACTGACGTCCACTCCCGTTCTGTCACGCACGGCCTGGGCAAACTCTAAACAGACGAACAGACAGCCGTCATTCTTCCAACCATCACTGAAGACCTCCTCAAACACCTTCGTACACTGGCATCTGATCTCTGCTGGATCCTCACTGAACAGTAGTTTATCGACCAACCCTCGGAAGTTAAGGGATTTTACCAGGTCGTGCAGGGACACCATCCTTATAGAGTACGGCTTAAATGTTTGGCGTCCCAGATGGCCGTGAGCACTATGGCAACCTACAGTAGCCAAGGGCCTGTGACTCCGAAGAACGTACCTACTCCTGAGGCGATGGCTGGTATGGCTTCAGAAATCTTCTCCACCCCATGGAGAGCATTGTTGGCGTTCTTGCGGACCATCTCGCCAGCCTTTGCTGTCAGCGGACCGATAGAACCTTTTACGTACGTGCGATAGATTCCTTTCGCTCAGTGTACTTGCTTGTGGGATTCAGGCTCTACATCATAAACTCACCCATGGTCTCTGCTACATCATAGTCCTCTGCATCATAATCATCATCCTCATCATAGTCCTCCTCATAGTCCTCGTCATCTATATCCTCGACTGGATCAGGCTCTGGTTCATACATCGCTCTGGGGATCCATCACTGGGGCAGTTATATAGTAGCTTTAAACTGTAGTCTACAGCACGGCCTCTGCAATCTTGAATGCGGGCATGTTTTCCTTAGCGAACTGGGGACTCAGCTTCACCAACAAGAAGGCGGCAGAGGTCGAGCATGAGCGTCATAACCAGGTGATGGAGAAGCTGTCTAAGGAGAAGTTTGAGTACAGCAAAGCACTCGAGCATATGCGCCAGAGGAAGGCACGCCGACGACAACTCCAAGCTCAGGCCAACCAGAGCCTCAAAGAGGCAGATGAGAGTCTCGATAAGTACTACGAGGCTGTAAAGATATATGAGCCAATGCTCGACTATGAAGCATCGACAGGTCAGAAGACAGCAGAGCTTAGAGTAGTGGTGGCAGCTGCAGCAGTGACGACAGGAGTCATGCTCTATGCATGCTCAAGATGAATACCTGATGTGTTCGACACGCATACCTTAGCATAGCCAAAATAAAGTACCATCACACCTAATGAGCGAGTCCCAGCTATGAGGTTTCCGATGTTGAAGCTGAGCCGGTTGCCCTGATTAGGTGGGATGTCCCTGCCCCCGAGGTGGTGATGGCCCTCGAGTGCCGACTCGAGGTCGTCGCTTCCACTGGTTAGGCGCAGAAGTGCATATGACTTAGTTTTCTGTCTGTAGAGTTGGCAATCAGCCAGCTCATGTACCTCACCAAGAACATTGGTCCCAGCAACCACAAGCTTGAAGTCATCTAGCTTATTCACCTGTTGGATGGCTCCTCCCTTCTGAACCAGGACCGCAGCAGTGACACAGTCTGATGCACCTGGAGGAACAGCCTATGATGCATGGCAACCGGATTCATGTGTGTGTTCTCGAGGAGGGTTAAGAATGGAACTGCCATGGGCTTCTCGACACTTGCCCGTAGTTCGAATTCTGTGAACCCCTCATTCCAACCCACGGTGTAGTACCCCTTTCCCTTCGCATAGAAAGTTGGGCCACAAGCCAGCGGACCTAGGACTTGGTACTCATCGTTCACATAGGTGGTGTCAATGGTGCTGTTGCTCTGCACGATCTCTCACCTGTTCAGAACCTGTGGGAGCTCTACCGTCTGTTCTATTGTGCTCTGAAGCTTGAACTCGAGTGTCATGCTTTTGATCTCGTGGATCTGTGCCGAGATTACAAAGTCAATGTACTTCCCAGCAGTAGACAATGGGTTCTCATCGTGTATACTGGGTCAAATGGCCATCAGGCAGTCCTTCCGAGGATCGGTGCGGTGCGATGTCGCGGGTTCAATGGCCCCATCTGGATGTTGCACATACTGCAGCATATTAAAGGTCTGGGTATATAGAGGGGTTAAACGGCTGCCATGCTTGGTAAAGTTCTCCAGCAGATTGTCTATAGGCAGCAGGACAAGTAGGCATGACAGTCAGCACGACAGCCATGGCGTGCACTGTCCCACTGTGACAGGGTCCGAGGACTGATTCATGACATCAACATTATCCACGAGTGAGCCAAGGTCACATCTCCGTCTGATGCGGAGATACTGGCCGCCATAGAGGAAGGAGCGCCAGCTCGTAGTACAAAAGAACTCCTGACTCGGATACCCTACCGGAAGTTTGACAGCACCCAGGGCAGGGCACTCAACCTACCTCCTGTGGCCCAAACCAACAGTCCTGTTATTCTAGCTACCCAAAGGGCGAGGGTCGAACCCAAAGATCTACTAATGGTTGGGAAGTCGGCTGCCATATTTAGCCTCCATAGCCAGTAAGAGCGAGATATACTGGATAGCCTCTACTTCAGGAAGGAAGTCAGTGCCGCTGTAGCAGAGAGCTACGACACTGGTCATGCAGAAGGCACTCAGGTGGGGCTCACTGTTGGCCACAAGGAGGCTGTTGAGCACATCTTCAATGAAAGGGGGCGCAGGAGATTGGACAGTATCTGCCAGCATTTTTGAAATTCCCAGATAACTACCAGGACCACCTCATCGAATCTACTCGCAAGTCACGTGCTCGTCATGCCTAGAAAAAGTGGATCTTCCGTGAGAAGTTCCAGAAGAAGAGAGCCCTGGACTCTGACCCTCAATGGGTATAGTTTAAGTGACAGGCTTCTGACGAAACTGACGATGTTCCTCAAGCTTCTGATGAAGTTCCTCAAGCTTCTGACGAAGGTCCTCAAGCATCTGACGAAGTAGCAGAGACCGTGGATGAAGCTCCTCAGCCCTCTGATGAATGTTAAAAGTTGCGGAAGCTGGGACTGTCTGTCAGCGATGACACGTAGAGCAGGTTAGTTTGCTGGCTGGATTCAGATTGTGGGTGACGGTCTGCACCTTTTCCAGAGATGGCTTGAAGTGTGACAGCTCACGTGTCTTCTTGTTTATGAAGATGATGTGGTACAGCTCAGCTGCCCTCTGTACACCTGCAATAAAGTCACCTTTGGTCTACTTGAGGGTTAGGCTGTCGTATATGGTCTCGAGCAGGGCACGTCCACACTTGGAGCTGAAGCATAGCAACCGGGCATTGTGGTGGATGTCAGTATTATGGCTCAGGCCGAGGGTGCCCATCTTGAGATTCTCTCCATCCTGTCGGAATGAGCTCCATGGTTTCAGGAGATCCTTAACCAGGTCATGTGCATAGGACTCAGCCATAACCTTGATGCCTCCAGCCTCATTGACGCCGAGCATACTTCGCATCGTCACCCTCTCCTTGATGCCCATCTCCTTGTATACAGTCTTGGCCATGTTAATGGCCGATTGTCCTACCGTATCAGTGTTCCCGATGAGATCTCTGGCTGGGATGGTACCCCGGATCTTTCGTGGGTCTCCCTTCTCATCGAAGTCTAGGAAGGAGATAGGGCAAACAGTGTCCTCTGAACCAAGGCATGTGTCGCCCAAGTGAGCAAGATCCCCTAGCTCTTTGCTTTCTAGGTCTGTGAGTGACAGAGTCATATATATATATATATATATATATATATATATATATATATATATATATATATATATATATATATATATATATATATATATATATATATATATATATATATATATACATATATATATATATATATATATATATGACTCTGTCACTCACAGACCTAGAAAGCAAAGAGCTAGGGGATCTTGCTCACTTGGGCGACACATGCCTTGGACCGGGCATTGGCGATCCTCAGTCTGCGTGCGCGACTGTGGGCTACACACCGCCCTCTGGCACACCATCCTCATATGCTGCAGGGGTCTCGTGATCCATCTCTCACTATTCAGAGGGGATAAACGTAGGCGATGATGATCTCAACCATTGCACTCGTTGCTAGTCCTAGAACCGCGGCCTCCATTAGTGTAACACGTTCACCCATGATCTTGGCGGCAACAGTGTAGGAGGCACCATTTTGGGCGATCTTTGGGATGGAGTGAGTTATTCCGAGACAGTGCCCGGCCACCCCACTCACCACTGTAGCGAGGACAGCCGCAGTGGCGGCAGGAAGAACCTCATTTCCCCCTGTCATCTTCACCACGGCCACATTCGCTGCCACGTTACTGGCGACATGGACAGTAACTTCTGTGTCTTAGTTCACAGCATGTTCTCCACCTTCTGAAGACTCGCCTGGCTCTCAGGCAGTTGCTTCACGATCTGTACCATTGACGTCATTGTTTAAGCACTGCGTATACAACGCGGTTAAATGTCTGCATCCCCTATCGAGAGAGCTAATAAGATCTTCCCAGTCTACGTTTGCCAGGTGGCCGGGTTGGTACTCAGGAATATTCATCTCAATATTGAGACATCTTGAACATGTCTGGGCTCATGCTATGCGAGAAGTACTATGATGTCTTCCGGAGGGAGTTGAAGGACTAAAAGAAGAAGACATCAGATGAGCTCGCTCAGCTCTCCGGTGATGAGCTGACAGAGGAGCTGACAGCTGTGAAGCTCTATCTAGTATTTGGCAAGGGACAGATCTGCTTCCTCGAATACCTTATCATGGGCGGGAGTATCATCGAGCAGCTCCTGCAAGCTAAAGGTTTCTACAAGGATCGGGAGTATCTGTCAGATGTGTTCCAGCAGTTGCAGACCACCATGGCCTCACCAGACTCAGAGCTGAACAAGGCTCTGCGATACTACAAGTTGGAAAAAGGCTGCGCTGCCGAACCCTCCAGCCCTTGGATGTGCATGTTGGCAGCGAGTATAGGGGCTGTAGGGCATGCCAAGCTGGTTCAGTGTCTCACTGTGGTCCCCACTGCTACTGCAGAGAGTCATGATAGTCTTATAGCTGATTTGCTAGCGGTGGAGTAGGCTGATACTGAGCACCATGATAGCTAGGCCTTACACCACACGTAGCGCTACCATGGGAAGCAGTGTCTTGTCGACTGGCTGCAGTGTCGGGGTGCCTGGAGCTGCTGTGTCGACTGGCTGCAGTGTCAGGGTCGGAACGACTGTATGGCTCGTACTATGCGTAGGTGCATTGATGGCAGTGTTAAAGCTGAATTGGACACCGGGGGAACTCCCCTCGACTATCATGTTGTTATAGCCCCTGACTTGGAGGTCCTCTATGTTCACGATCATGTTGCACGGAATCAACCGTAGGTGTGGCGAAATCGCAAAGTCAAGTTTGCGACTGTCCTTCTACAACCCCTGCTGGAACCTAGCAATAAGACTACTGGGGTCTGTCACGATGATCATGTCCTCAACGAGACTGATGAACATGGCCTGGACCTCTGCTCCGCTGACACCATCTATGGAATGCTGCAGCTGGGTCTGTGCCGTAAGGAGGCAGCAGCACAGTGCTTCCAGACTGGTTGATCCGAACGATCCCTGCTGGTGTGAGTCCTGAGGTGGTGTGTGGGACAAAGTACTTCCACACATCTGGATAGTCCTACCGCAAGCCAGTGATGTGCATATTTTGCACCAGCACTCCAGGGTCGGTGTCTGGATCGAACGAGAATGTCACTGTCTTCCGACGACCTACTCGTCGGGGGGTGGGGGGGGGGAGGGGTTCGATAGGGAAATCCTGAGTAGTCACGTCTCAGGTAACCATATATAACCCCTAGACTGCTGTTGTCACCACCATGCCACCCTTAATCTGGGTGAGTGCTGAAATCTCTCTGTAGTCTGCTGGCCGCTGAGACACTATGACTGTTGAGCTGTGGGTTGAAGACGTTTGTATCAGGGAGGCTTGCACCCAGCTCATGGAGGATTCGTCGCACCGTGAAGTACACATGGAATCTGAGACAGATGGCGATGAGCACAGCTTCAGGAGTACCAGAATAGGAGTGAAGCAGGGTGGAACTTACTCCACATTCTGCCATGGCACACCACATGGCAAAGTTCAGTGGCTGATTCCAGTATGAGAGGCTTGGAGCAGCCATCCAAGTACCAGCTTGCTTCGCATCCTTGATGATGATGGGGCACTTGGTCAGCAGTCGTGGGTTGATGGAGAAGCTGGCTCAGGACCGTCCATCCACTGTGATGGAGAATGGTGTTAGCTCTGGTATAGCATCCAGTGGAGCTCTCAGGCCAGTCAAGGGTGTACCCAGGAGGGGTGTTTGGCTCCGGATGACTGTTGTGAGGTTCAGTGGGAAGGCCATCTATACTGGTGTTCTTAAAGCTGCCCTACAGGCAGCACACTATTTGTAGTCGTCTCGACTCCAGAGACCAGCGCCGTAACATCTCGGTTTTTAACTTCTCCATATCAACCCACCTGCTGGAGCCTTTGAGGTATTGCTGTCGCACTTTAGGTTTCTCCGTGCGGTACAGGGCTTGGACCTTTAATATATGGCAGAACTCTTCATCTGTGACTTGGCCATCCTCGAGAGCTTTGCTGACAGACTCGTCGATAGTCCGTAGCATACTCTGTGGCAGTATCACATACTTAGCATGCTTCTCCAGCCACCTTGTGATCTGCTTCTGCCCCACCCCTAAGCCTGTAGGCAAGACAGTGGCGGCTAGTGTCACACCATCCAGCGGGATGGCGACGATGGCTCCCACCCCTGTAGCGAGAGTGGCCACAGTTGCCACCCCAGCATTGGCTCCAATCACACCCGCAGCAGTGGTTGTATGCGCGAGGACGTTGTAAGCTGTCTTATATCGCCTGCATGCTCTGCTATACTTTTCTGCCTCATGGACGAGATTCTGTCTGATAGTATCTATCTGCTGGAGTCGCCGGCCGTGGATTGTACCGCCCTCGTCAGCTGTCAGCGATGGGTATATTTCTGGTTGCTTCCGCCACTCTGA
Organism: Chaetoderma sp. LZ-2023a; assembly: GCA_034401795.1. Classification (NCBI taxonomy): domain Eukaryota; kingdom Metazoa; phylum Mollusca; class Caudofoveata; order Chaetodermatida; family Chaetodermatidae; genus Chaetoderma; species Chaetoderma sp. LZ-2023a. The sequence continues at coordinate 80,848,376 of CM067364.1, forward strand.
TTTTGCCATAGTATGCCTGGAGATTAAACCTGCTCCACCTGAAGAATCTGCTCATGAGTCCTAGAATGGTACAATTTGGAGAGCATAGCGAACCGTGCCAGCTTGCTGGTGTCGAGACAGACGTCTCTTAGACAGAGGTCATCCAGCACTATGTCGGGTGTCAGTAGCTTTCTGAGACGTGACATCTGGAACTTCACCTTATGACCAAGATAGTAGGTCCACCGCTAGATGGCTTTCTTGATCTTACACTTCTGTGCCATCTCCTCTTCCCACTGTATGACATCTGGCTCATCCTCGTCTGCGTGCGTGCGTGCGTGCGTGCGTGCGTGCGTGCGTGCGTGCGTGCGTGCGTGCGTGCGTGCGTGCGTGCGTGCGTGCGTGCGTGCGTGCGTGCGTGCGTGCGTGCGTGCGTGCGTGCGTGCGTGCGTGCGTGCGTGCGTGCGTGCGTGCGTGCGTGCGTGCGTGCGTGCGTGCGTGCGTGCGTGCGTGTGTGTGTTGCATGCATCTAATGACATTCTTGTAGAAGTTCTCCAGGAGATACAAGAAATGAGAAAAAACTACAATGCTCTCCAAACACAGGTACATAACCTACAAGTTGTTGCAAAATTAACTGAGAGTAAAAGCCCTAACAAAATGAGAAAGACTTCCAAAGGATCGACGACTCAAGGTAACCCAATGGTCATCCCAAATAACGAGCACAAGTGCATCAGCAAACAACAACAAACAATCACTGAACGAAAAATCCCAGCGAACAAACATGAACAGAGAGCCTCAATGACACAAAAACCAAGAACTAACAACAACAAACATAGAAACACTGAAACATATACATACACGAATGGAACTCACAAACAATTGGACAGCAGTCTACCAAAGTCACCTCCAGGGAACAGTACTCACCACAACAGTCAGCAGACAACACATCACACAGACACATTATAGAAAACACTGCTTATCGGCAGCTCCACCTTCAAAAGGCTTAGCGGGCGCTGTATCTCTATGGTAGACATGAACATAATGATACGATCCTTCAGTGGGACAAGGATAGCAGAAATCCATGACAAGCTCAAGCTTCTAGTTGAAGCGGAACAGTTTGATGCTATTGTAGTCCATGTCGGGACTAATGATATTGACAGACGTAAATTAGATGGTATGATCAGAGACTACGACGAATTGATTGGACTCATACAAACAATTGCACCGGCTAAAATCTTTGTTTCATCGATCCTACCACGACCAAACAGCAGGAGTGATAACAACTTGGTAAACGTCTTCAACGGAATGCTGTGGTCCCTTACAAATTAGCACAAGACCAATTTCATTAACAATACAAAACTATTAAGCAACATCAACGGTGAACCACACTACAACCTCTTTTGGGATGTCGTCCACCCTAATCATGAAGGCCTCTGACTACTGTCAGATAACATCAGTCACCATCTTCACTCTGCGATGAACACCACCTCAGAATCATAGGATTTTTATTATGCCTAAGCCACAGCGTGGAGAAAATGAAACCAGCTACAAACCAGTTCAAACATCACACAATGCCAACACAACTCTCAAACCGACACTCAGTACTAGGCAAAGAAACTGTAGACATACCTAACAATGAGGCACCCCAATACACTATGAGTTGCAATGAAAACATAATAAGCTACACAACCTTGGACAAGGGAAGACATGAAAAACAAAACACAAACACGCAAGGCATGAAAACATGCAAAATCACTAACTGGTGAGTACTAAGGCACCAACTCAAGACAGATACCAAATCATATTCAAATAAACAACAATATAAATTCTAAAGCAGTAACCAACACACAAATACAGATAGTCTAATTAATTTTTAAAAACTGAGCTTGAAGCGCTAGTAGACAAGATTCGCCATGCTATCATACTAATAACAGAAGCGTTACCAAAAAACACAACAATCAACATTAGCGAACCACAGATTGATGAGTACCATCTCTCGCTGAATAGTAATCCATTAAGGAGTCATCATCTATACCCATGTATCATTAAATGCAATAAAAACAATGGCCTGGATGAAAAACCAGTAGATTATTAAACGAAGCAGCTAAAGTAATTAGTAGACCACTATGCATACTCTGGAAGAAGGCGTATTACCTAACATTTTGAAAATGGCAAATGTATGCTGCATACAGAAAAAGGCTCCAAAAACGGCTCAAGCAACAACAGGCCAATCAATCTCACCTCTACCTTATGTAAGGTCCTAGCGTCTTTTATATGAGCCAGCATTATACATTTTCTGGAAACAGCCAATCTATTTACCTGCCACAAGGAAGTGTTGTCCTGAGACCTATACTTTTTCTGATATATATAGAAATGACCAACCTGATGGTCTAACTTGTGTAGCTCTGGCATCGCACTGCTCCCACAATTCTTCCTCGGAATCTGTAGAGTATGCAAGGTACTCGTTGGCCCGAGAATGCTGGTTAGCTAGCCTCGTGGACGGAGAGAGGAGCGTGCATGAAACCGTGAGCACAAAGACCGACTTCGAAGGACAGTTGAACATTCACGTTTCAGTGAGACCAGGTGACCATTGCTGCCTGTGGTGAACACCACTGTATCATCATGACTATTAGAGTAGCCGGTGTGTCGCTGCATGTTTGGTAACTAAATTTGAATATATATATATATATATAATAACATGGCGCATCGAGAGCCAGCTTCTAGCTGAAAAGCACTGCTGAACAAACAATGAAAAATCGTTATCCACAATATAATAAAGTGACGTATTGGCCATCTGTGTTATATCTCATGAAAGATACCTAACCTATCCTTATTTAGATGGAAGATACCTCTGTCAAGGAGGAGTCCTAGTGTGGCTAACTAGTTTAATACGAACTAATGCCTCACGCGGGCCAATAAATTGGTTTTGTGAGAGGAAAGTGCCTCACGTGGGCCTCCGTCACAGGAAAATGGCTACCACGCCAAAGCAGAGTGGGAGAGGTGGTCGAGACCATCCTCTCATCTAGATAAATGCTCAAGTCTGTTAAATTATATATTTGTGTAATTATTTATATAGGGATGCATGCTTTATTACGTAGAGGCAGAGCACTAGTTTCAACAGAATCTGATGCCATCGTCTCTTAAGCTAGTCGCTAGTTTAGTCGACACTGCATTATTTTGTCGGTCCTTCTTGAGGAGCTAGGCTAACCTTTGGTTATTGAGTCCAAGCACATTAGCTTTATGCCTCAGACCACTTAGGCCTACTTAACTTTAATAACAGGTTGCGTTCCTGGCGGATGAGGCTGGGTAGCCATCTCAGCACATACTCACTGGACCACTCCCTCAGGCTGCCGGCGCATACATGTTGCTGGTCGATGAGTCTGAAGTCAATGAGCGCCCTCTAACCATGTGTCAGCGCAACCACAAATAACAAGACAAGGAGAGGGTAACACACGTGCGCATTAGAAAGCAGCGTATCTAGTAACGGCAGAAGCTGACGAGGTGGGTGGCGGACTGTAGCGACCTTCCAAGAAGGTGTGGAGAGCAGATGGCATCTCCCAGTCACCATGGCGTTAGTTTGAGAACCACGCTTTCAGCCGGTGCCCATCATGGCGCGAGCGAACCATATGAGATTCGCTCTCTATGAGCTAGCGTTTAGCTGCATTAGGATTATGTAGTTGCCCTGAGGTCCACTGCTAGAACGTACCTACTATAATAAATGTTAGTGCAGTGAATCCTACTTTGGCTTAAAGATTAGCTAACGGTACTGGTGAGGGTACAGGCGAAGTGTGTGAAGCATCACTCTTTTGATTCTTGCTGTCAAGAAACCTCTGCAATTTCTCGGTCAGCGCTAACCAAACCAGCGGAGGGGACTACGAGACAATTAGTTGGCCAGAGGCCGGAAGAGTCGTAGAAGAGACGGCTGCTCTAGAAGTAATTTAGGGGGCTTAAAGTTGGCGGCCAATTATGGAAACGCTTGTCTGCTTATGTAACCTGGCAGCAGTGCCAGGAAAGAGGCTTTACAATAAACAGTGCTCCTTCATTCGAGCAGTCGTCTCTATCTACTCTATCCTAACAAAATATCTGAGCTTAATACTAGTTAGGATTAGTCACCGTATCTCGAGCCTATTGGCGAGGCACGAGAGATAGCTCTAATGAGAAAGCGTTGCCGTATTTAGAAAGTAAGTGTTGTAGTTACTGATATAGCGCGGATCGCTCAGTCGGATTAACCGGGTAAGAAACAGCTCGATCTGAGATGCTCCAGCCACATCCCCGTTGGTATATAGGTTTGTGTGTGTAGGCAACTGAGAGAACACTCAAATAATAAGAGTCCTCAAAAGTGCTCAGTGCACGTACGCATCAATAGAGATAGCTCACACGCGCTGTGTGCATTATGGGGTTAGCTTTCCCTATATAGGCCTATAGGTGCCCGTGTTACGTAATTCTTTAATACGGGCGCGATTTATTACATCTCGGTATTGATCAAAACCAGGATTCATTGGGAAAAACGAATCTGAAAACAGAATTGAAATCGGTCCAGAAACAGCAGAGATATAAGTATATTAGAATTAGCTATAAAAATGATTTAGGTAGCGTGACGTCATAAACGCATCCCGCTTTACGCTAACTCGCCAAAGTGTGTGCTGATTGCTCAGATTTACGACGTCGCTCGCTCATTGGCTAGTAGACCCAAGCTAAGGAGGGATAGGGCGAGCATGATGAATCATCAGTGACCATTGGCTGGCTCAATTCCTGGCTTGGTAGGAGAGGTGCTGAACCGACGCTGTCATACTGAGGGTCAATGTCGGGGGTGGGGGGGTGTACTCATCTCCACAGAATCGTCGGTCTGGGTGCCCATGTTTTGTATGGCACCAAGCCCAAGATCAGGCTCTGGATCGGCGCCAACACATGGCTTAAGTTGATCGAAATGGATGACTGAGGTCAGGCCATCCAGGGCACGGATCAGGTAGGGCACGTCCAACTTCTTACCGACTACCACATAGGGACCTTTCCACTGGTAACTCAGCTTACTCAGTACATTTGCAGAACGTCTGGTATCGTGAACCCAAACCATCTTTCCAGCCTCATAGGGTGTCCATGTACACGGTGATCATGCCAGGTTTTCTGGCGCCCGTGCACAGTAGAAAGGGTGTCTCTGATGAGCCTAAGGGCCTGTTCTATCCTTTGGCGCATGAGTTCGATAGAGAGATGGTGTGGCTAGATCCAAGGGTAAGACTAACATGTATAGACGTGTGGTATGCCATGAGAACATATGGGAGACGAAGATTCCAATCACGACAATCAAGGTGCGTTTCTTTAGTCAGCATGACCGCCAGGGTTCTATTAAGCCTTTCTACCATCTCGTCACCACCTGGATGGTAGGGCGTCATGCAAGTTTTGACTATATGAAGCAATCTGCACAGCTCGGTGATCAAAAGGCTCTCAAAATTGTTACCTTGGTCAGCGTGTAACTCATAGGGCATGCCTAAGTGGCAGAAAATATTGCTGGGTAGGACATCAGCCACAGTGGCCACTTCTTGGTCCTGCAAAGCGAATGCCGCCACCCACTTTGAGAAATAAGCTTGGAGGATGTATTTATTGCCCTCATCCGCCGTGTTTAACGACCCAAGCACGTCGATAGCCACTTGCTCCCACAGTGCGCACACGATTCTAATTTGAAGTGTCATGGAGTGTTGTTGGCCAACAGCACATCATTGGCAGGGTACACATTTGGCCACCCATGTCTTCACTCTGTTGTAGATATTGATCCAAAGGAATCAGCTTTTGATTCATTCCATAGTTCATTCGGCGGCTAGATGTCCAGCGTTGTCATGCAATTGTTCTAGAATTATGACTCGGAAATGCTTGGGGACAATGAGGCGGTTATTGATATATGGAATGTCATTGTGCACATGGAATTCTGCATATTGTTGGTAATAATACTTTGCTGTGGTTGACAAGAGACTAACTGATTCCTGGGAAGAACGAACCCTCTCCTGGATCCACGAGTATATATGTTTTGTGTGCGCATCTGTTGCCATCTATGTAAAATGCCTGTTTGCGATCGCCTTTGTGAGTGCTATAGATTGCTGAGTGAGGAAAGGGTCGACCTGCCTGCACTGTTGCTGATTTTGCATAGGCGAAGACGAGATCGGGGGTAGCAATGGTGCGGGTTGCGTAGTTGGCATGTTTGGGGTAATGGATGTATTGGTGGCAGGAAGGAGAGGGTTGGCGGTGCTGTAACAGAGTTTCATCTGCGCTGCCCACTTGGGACAGTGCACCATTTTATGTTTCTTTGAAGTGCAAAAGAAACAGTGCTTTATCCACCACTGATCTTCGTGAGCGGGCTTTCTCTTCCATTTGGGCAGACGATCTGAATCATCCGATGTGCTACTGCCACTATGGGATGCAGTGGGTGATGGTTGTCGGACATTGGTGTTACAAACCACTAGAGGGCACTGTGTGTGTAGCGTGTGGCGTGGTGCTAGTAAGAACGTTGGTTTAGTGGAGGGTGTAGTGCCAACCACTGCTGCTCTACAAAGGAGAGTTGTTGGTGCAGCTTTGGTGGGAACAGTAGCTGATGAAGAAGGGGTTGGCGTCTGTACCTTTGGTGTAGTGTGCGTGAGCGAAACCGCGTGTGTGTGTGTGTGTGTGTGTGTGTGAGTGTGTGTGTGTGTGTGTGTGTGTGTGTGTGCGTGCGTGCGTGCGTGCGTGCGTGCGTGCGTGCGTGCGTGCGTGCGTGCGTGCGTGCGTGCGTGCGTGCGTGCGTGCGTGCGTGCGTGCGTGTCTGTGCGTGCGTGCGTGCGTGCGTGCGTGCGTGCGTGCGTGCGTGCGTGCGTGAGTGAGTGCGCGCGCGCGTGCGTGCGTGCGTGCGTGCGTGCGTGCGTGCGTGCGTGCGTGCGTGTGTGTGTAAGAGTGTGTGACTAAGGTCATGCTTGGAATGGTTGGTGATCTTGTGGCTGGTGATTGTTGTTGGCTGATGGCCTGTGTTGAGCCTGATCGATCAGAAGGGCACTGACTCTTGGTTTGGTGCTCTTATTAGTCTGACAGATTATCTGGCTGGAGCATGGTATGGCCTGGGGCAAGTGGGTTAGAGGGCACTAGTTAGAACACCTCTCTCGCCAGTTGCAAGGCTGTCCGCATTCAAAACAGATATCGGAGGGTGGTGATCTGGGATCTGGTGGGTACTCTTGGTGGACTAGTGTTTCAGCGGGCGTGGCCAGTGGTGATGTGGTGGTTGTTGGTATATTATACTCCACATCATTTGCAGTGTGGTTCTGGTGCCGCACATTTTTCTCCCACTCTAAAAGGTTTTCTATGCGAATGGCAGGTGCTGTCAGAGTTTGCAAGCTACCGTGTTCCAATAGGAACAACAGTTAGAGTGGGTTCCGCGCTCAAGGCATCGATAAAGGTGTCCAGCTGGAGGGGTGTAAATCCCTCCATGTTTATGTTAGGGTATGCCCAGGTTACAAGGTGCCGTAACCTACTAGAGGGTGTAGCACAAATCGGCAGGAAAGGTACGGACCATCCCAGCTAGGCTGGGTATGGGACGATCACTCCGGGTACGTTCCAAGCACGCCCCTCCTCCCCTGAGTAGGATAGTATGCATGTACAAAGCCCTACAAGAGAGATGTCTTTAAAATGGCTACGTCTATATGAACGCATAGCGCGCATGCGTGGGCATCAGAGCTTCCTTGACAACACGTGTCAGTATTGGGAGAGAGAGAGTATGCTTATAGTGTACCGAGTTGGTACTGGTGATTTCTTCAAATCACACTATTCTCGTCGTTCGTGGTACCAATCAGGACCGGAATGAAACGTGGATTTCAGAACCTTTTACCTTTTTAAAATCGGACCAGAAATGGCCGTGTTATCTTTAAATGGCTCGCTTAAATTATCTTCAAAATATTGCTTTGACGTCGTAATCATGTGTATGCATTACATGAATGGGGAATGCGCTGTTCACGTGTAGCCACGTCGCCATTTCTAACTGCACGCTGATTAGCTACTGCTCGCCCTCTGATTGGCTGGAGCGTCCTGCCTCTGACGTCATGAGTAGTATAAAAGGAGCCAGAAATAGAGAATCGAGACCACTTCAGCATGGAGGCCGACACAGTCAGCAAGACCTACACCACAGCAGTGCCATTCGGAATTGAGATCTCATGTACCAGTGAGCAGTCTTGGACATCCGCGATAGCAATTTTGGAAGCTCCCAGATGGCCATCCTGGAGCAAACTAAATTAATATTCTGAGCTTTCACAGAGGAGTTTCCTGTGGATGGGCCTTGCGGGCCCAATGTAATTCTATAGTATGTAGAGCTGAGGTGATTCTCGGTGAATAACTCGCCAGATCTTCCGGACCATGCTGAAAAGTGGTATCAAACTTCCACGCAGCATGTTGCGTACACTGTTAATTAACTTTTGGACAACAGTCTGGTGGGACTCTGCTTGGTGCATCTTAGGAGATAAGCGATGTATCCTGCACCATGTATCCAGTTTAATGTACATGCATATTTAATTACAACTATAGCCCTCCATGTTAATCGGCAACTTTCAAACTACCATCGCCGGACAGAAACTTTATAACAAACTGTGTAAATTATGTATCAGTTATTCTGACTGTCTAGTGGACATCTTTCTATAACTGTTCTTCTTCACCGTCTTGAGAGTGAGCCACATCAACAGTCTGCTTACGGAAATCTTCCCTGCATTCAGAATTGTGCCATCTCGTGCTACTCAACTGTAGCGTATCAATTTCCTTAATTTATGAACTCTTACTGTACCAATGACCAATAGGTGCTCAAGTAACTATACTATTGTACATTTCATTATTTACGTAAAAGGTACTGATGACTAATAGGTACCTGTCCGGTCTTAAAGACTGCATTTTTATACTTTCTGTTTCATACTCTGTATATATTATCCTTATTTCCGTGTGCTTACAACTAACAAGCACCATAAGGTCTTATGACCTGATATACTGTCAACATTGTATTAGTTAGTTATGTATATGGCAAGTAGCCATCTTAGTTATTATGTTTTGTTTATATGAAAACTCTAGGACGCAGTACGCTAGGTAATACTATACAGCAACATATTATATCCACATCACTATGTTCCCCCAGCATCAATTTTACACTGAGGCCACTGATCATGCTCACCATGCTCGAGCATGACATGTGACCGACTAAACCTGGCTATTCTACCTCATTAGGATGGGTTAAACTAGTTAGGGACAATCTCTCCGCAAGAGACTCTTTTCTAGTTGTAGTGGATATGTAACACCACGCACTGGCTAGATTGTATAAAATTGGCCAATAACCTTAAGGCCTCTTATTAATATCGAGTGATTGTATCTTTCTGCACTCATCCAGCCTCTAGGCATAATAATTGTCTGGACTCCCAATCGACATGTTGGCAGGATCCGACTCTGGGAAACTATTGGGGTTTCCAAGCGGTGATAACTAAAGGGTCGATTAACATAACCTCCCTCACCCCATATCTTCGGATTACCAGTTAGTTTAGATTCCCCCGCCAATGTAGGAAGCACTGCGAAAAGAAATTATATATTATGTGACACTGGCCTGCAGTGCATCTCTGGGCATTCTGGAACATAACCCTAATGACAGGTGAAATGTTAATTCCGCAACACACGGGTGGCAGACGAGACGCAGATCTCCATTAGGGGTATAAGTGGTTTATATTAAAGTATTCAAGTGGCCTCGTTGCAATGCTCCCTTGCAGGGATACTTCAGCGAATTTACGAATCTATGTGGTACCTTCGGCGAGACCACGTAGAAAGGACACCAAGTGGCTCTAGGTCAGCCGGGCCATTGGAAGGAGCGGTGTCCAAATTGCCCTCTGTCAATAACTCCTACTGCTGACTGATGTACACCGCAGCTTGAGACCCCATTAAACTAGAATGGGCACCGATTACAGAGTCACTACGGTGCCCACTCTCACAACCTGGCTCAACTGCGGCCTCTGGACAACAACGTCAGATGGCCTACACAACAATTCATCCTCACACGACAGTATGCGCACACACACCTGGCTTCGTATATGTCGGTACCTACGATGCATACTGCATCCATGGCACTGACATCTCCCCCTGCCATAAATTATGATCCGGCAATTTCCGCATCTAACAAACCTTCTTTCCTATGTAAAATGGCAGTGGTAGGTTGTAGCACCTCCACTGAAACAACGTTTATGCAAGCACCATGACCCACCGCCAAGGCGCTTAACACCCGGTGTCCCTTGGTGGTTTGCAACTCACATGTCTTCACAGCATCACCCACTGCATCCAGCAGCAGCAGCAGTGATACGGATGGAAGTCAACATCCGACATCATGGATCCGCAAGAAGAAGCGTCATTTGAAGGATGGGAAGCCAGCATGCGATCACTGCTTCCTCTGCACATCTACAACACACATCCCATGATGCATTGTAAAAAGTGGATCACACAGGTAGCACTCATCAGCAACCACACCAGTCCTGTCTGCATTGGTGTATACACAAACTCACAGTACATGGGAACAGCATCAACAACAACACCATTGCTACCCGCAGCTCCGTCATCGCCTAAGCAATAACAGCAGCAGACACGATGGGTTGGCCCCCTTCCTCACTCAGCCACCAACAGCACTCATGGAAGCTATTCAGAAACAGACCGACTATATACAGGATGATACTGCACCAAAAACAATCCTGCAGTCAGTATCATGGGAAACTCTTCCACAGGCACACCATAAAGTAACATATAAGTGTGCTTGTCAGTTTACTGGCGTTTCCACCAGTGCCACTGTTGACATTGGAGCTTCCATCACCATTTTAACAAGTACTTATATATAAGAGCATCCCACCTCATAAGAAGTCACCCCTTAGGTCTACAAAGATATTTTTGCAAACAGCTATGGGAGCCGATGTTATATAGCCTTGTACAATAAATCTCGTAATACAGATAGAGGAAATGCAATTCATACAGCGAGTTGTCATTGCCTCTATTTAAAATGATGCCCTGCATGGTTCTGATTTCCTCAGTACACGCGAAGCCATCATACATTGCAGGCAGCAAGAATTAGACATGCATGGCCGATGTATACCCCTTGGAACGGAATCATCACTGTACGACACCTGTGCAGTGATTTTAGCATCTACAGCCACAGTTGAGCTGGGACAAGAGAAAATCCTATGGACCACCGCACCACAGTTAGGAAACAACACACATATAGCTATGCTGGAACCAGACCCTGAATATATAATCGCCTCACAATGCGCCAGTCACTGAATGATTGTGGACACCACCAATAAGGATCACATACCATTCCGGGTATTCAATGGCACAATGGACCCATTAACTCTTGAACCGGGAGTTCGTTGTGGCCATCTGGTGGATGTGATATCACTGGAGACACCCCCTACTACACCTACACCAGCAACAACTTCTGATGATTTGCTGGAACACTTACATGACATATATCTCTTTGCCACAGTTGAATTGATGCAATCTCATAAACATGACATTCGGAATATCTTATACAAATATCACGATAGTTTCTCAGCAGGAGATATGGACCCGAGCGAAACTCATCTTGTGTGACACTCCATTGACACCGGAACCAACTGACCCATTCGACAACTGTTCGACGTCTTCCCATTCACAAGGAGGTGGAGGCACAATAACAAGTAAACGACATGTTGCAGACAGGCATTATAGAGCCATCGGCACCCCCCTCCCCTGTCCAGTCCCATTGTACTAGCAGACAAAAGAGGTGGATCTTTGTGGTTTTGTATAGACTACCGCTGCCTTAATGATCTTAGCATCAAAGATGCTTATCTGTTCCTTGGATAGATCAGGCCTTATATTCCTTGTCCGGAGCCAAGTGGTTTTGTACCCTTGACTTAGCTAATAGATACTGGCAGGTAGCCATGGATGAGGCTGACAGGGAGAAGACCGCATTTGTCTGTAGAGATGGTCTTTTTCAGTTCTGCAAGATGCCCTATGGATTGTGCAATGCTCGAGCATCTCATTGAGCAGGTATTAACTACCCTGCAATGGGAGATTTGTCTCTGTTACATTGACGACCTAATCGTCTTTGGGTCCTCGTTTGAGCAAACTTTGTCCAACCTGGACAAAGTCTTGATGCGTTTTCACACCGCAAAACTGAAGTTCAAACCCAAAAAGTGTCATCTTTTTAGACAGAGCATCGAGTTCCTGGGACACGTAATATCCGGCGATGGAGTGGATACTCAGCCATCAAAAAACTAAAGCAGTAGCAGAGTGGTAGACACCCACTTAAGTCATGGACACCCAGATTTTCCTTGGTCACTGCCAGTATTATCATCATTACATCCATCACCTTAGTGAGATTGCATCACCATTATTTAGGATCACCGAAAAGATCAGCCATTCGAGTGGACGAGTGAGTGTGAAGGTTCCTTCAGGGCAACTGCTCCAATTCTCGCTCATCCTAACCCTAACCTCGATTTCATCCTGGACACTGATGCACCAGCTTATGCCATTGTTGCAGTTCTATCTCAGGTCATGGAGAATGGAACAGAGCATGTACTGGGTTATGGTTCACGTACTCTAAACAAAACAGAGAAATGTTACGCGACCACTAAACGAGAACTGCTGGCTGTGATCTACTTTGTCAAATATTACAAACACTTTCTGTACGGCCGCCCATTTACTCTCCATACAGATCACACTTCACTACGCTGGCTCAGAAACCTAAAAAATCTGGAGGGCCAGGTGGTGAGGTGGCAGGAATCCCTGCAGGCTTTCAACTTCAATGTGGTTCATAGACCCAGCAAACTGCATGGAAATGCTGACGCCTTAAGAAGCATCGGGCTTGCAGATGAACAAGAAGTGGCCACGACTGTGACGCATACTACACAGCCATCTCCAGTGTTCCATGAATTGTGGTGCACAGAGTGGAACAAGGAGACAGTTGCTCATGAACAAGCAACAGACGTGCAGACATGGAACATATATGCATGGATCCAGGAGGGGGTACCTCTTCCTAAGCAATCTGTTACACCACTTTCCGCGATGGCAAAATACTACTATCAAAGGTTTGGAGTGTCATATGCAAGATGACATTCTCTACATTAATACCATTCTACAACTGCACGATAGCACTGGACACCTAGCCATCGAACGGGCTACTACATGAGTTAAACATAGATTCCACTGGATCGGGATACATGATAGTGTGTAGGCATGGGTCACCAAATGTGCCCCATGCCAAAGACGCGCTGTTGGCCAGCACCATTCCACACCATCGCAGGTTAACATTGTTGGTGCACCATGGAAGCGAGTGGCTATTGATGTGCTCGGAACCTTGAATACGACGGATGAAGGAAACAAGTACATCCTCGTATTACAAGATTATTTTACAAAGTGGTTAGAAGCATTTGCTTTGCTGGACCAAGAGGCATCCACAGTAGCGGAGGTCCTGACAAGCAATGTGTTCTGACGATTCGGTATGCCTTATGAATTGAACTCCGACCAAGGAAGTAATTCTGAGTGCTGGCTGATCTCCAAGCTCTGCAAATTGTTTCATATCGTCAAAACAATGATGACTCTGTACCATCCATGTAGTGATGGGGTGGTGGCAAGGTTTAACCGAACCCTAGCAGAGATGCTTACTAAGGATCTACGACTCCCATATGTGCTCATGGCATACCGCACTTTGATACATTCCAGCATTGGTTATATGCCTGCTCGGTTGATGTTAGGGCGTGAATTGGCCTTGCCCCTCGATCTGAGCATGTCCATGATTCCGGGAGAGAAAAATTCACCATCTCTATGTAGCGCTCATGCGGCAGCGGATAGAACAGACCCATGACCTAGTGTGAGCAACATTATCCAATGCACACCGGCGTCAGAAAATGTGGCATGACCGGCGAGTGCATGGAGACCTGTATGAAGCAGAAAGAATGGTTTGGGTTCAAGATTCGCGACGTTCTGCAAACGTGCCAAGTAAACTGAGTTACCAGTGGAAAGGCCCCTATGTGGTAGAGGGAAGAAGTCGGATATGATCTACCGTATCCGTGCCTCAGATGGCCTGACCTCAGTCACCCACTCCGATAGACTTAAGCCTTGTGTCAGTGGCGACCCACTGCCAGAGCTCGAACTGGGCATTCCACGTGACACCGGTACCAGACAGATATCATTACGGAAACAAGTATTCCCAACATTAGTCCCGAGCACCACAGTCAATAACCCCCACCCCACCCCACCCGCTACCCCTCCCCCCAACCCCGCTGGTGGTGGGCAGGGAAGCAGCCTGTTCAGCAGACTCTCGCCTCGAATATTCCCGGTACTTAAAAACTATGACAGAGTAGCAACCATCATGCAATGGGAGATGACCATCCCCATTCAAAGGGCATCCCTGACCACAACCACCCTACCAACCCAAGACCCCCCCCCACCGTAAGCGTCATAACATCACACCAAGGCACAGAAAGCCAGGAGCATGCAGAACACACTTGCCCTCATGGCTGGATATGTCAATTATTCGTCGCGCAAATACTACATACATACCAGATTATATAGAGAGTATAACGGGGACATTCAACACCACCAACAGCATAGATAGCACACACCTAACTTTTGTAACAGAGAAAGTTAGACACCTTTTCCGCAACATTCCCTCCCGCACGAATGCGTGGGGTTCATCACTTTCCGCAACCCGACTTTTCCGCAATAGCAATAGACTCGGCATTCCCCAGCTTGGAAACCTGGATCTGCCCAAATTGCATTATGTCAGCATCAGACAGCAACCCCCATATCCCAACAACAGAACACCACCATCATCAATCAATATCCAGTTTGCGGAAAACTGATCATACGGAAAGGAGGAACAACACCGCCGACATCTACAGTATGCGCTACAGGAATTCCCCCACTCCCCCGCAAACCCCCAACCCCGGAAACGTCGTACATAAATAGCTAAACTATCACACGTCTATCACACGTAATAACAGTCAATATTATTAAGAGAGCAAGATGCCCGCAGTCTGTCGTCGGTATCGAGTAGGATTTTGCTACCAAAAGGAAATTCGATAATTGTCTGATTCAAGTGCGACAGCCCTCTTTTTGGTCATCCGCACACTAAAGTAACTCTGTCCCATCTCCGGACTTGGCCATTACAGAGTGAAATACATCATGTCTGACAAAGTTGACACCACCCACATGCAGCCTTCGTGCCCCGCTGCCCTAAAAACATCACACTTCACAACAGCGCAAGAATCATTTGCAGATAAGCAGCCATGCATATAAATCAAATTCACCAACAAGACAGAGACACAGAGATTCAGGATGACTGTATTCACAATCTCCATATGACGGTATTGTAAACTGTAAAACTGACGCATGCATTTTCCGAGCTGTACTGTGATAATTAAGTTTGGTCTAGGTGAGGTGAGACTAGTCCTACCCACAGAGGAGGATGCTTGGCAGTCCACCCACCCGGAAAACACAGTCCAGCTTCGCGGTGTCAGTAGACTTGGTTTCCACAAGACACAGAGCTGTTTAAACCAAACAATAAATTACAGTCAGCTATACTGTCCTAATTTTGA
The DNA here is from genome assembly GCA_034401795.1 of Chaetoderma sp. LZ-2023a. Lineage (NCBI taxonomy): Eukaryota > Metazoa > Mollusca > Caudofoveata > Chaetodermatida > Chaetodermatidae > Chaetoderma > Chaetoderma sp. LZ-2023a. The sequence continues at coordinate 80,863,942 of CM067364.1, forward strand.
TTAAGAACACGACTGTTCCACCATGTATACAAATCATTAGCGCATGGGCTGATGAAGCAGCATCAAATCTTAGACAGTATAACATGATGGAGAATTTCAAATATTCTCTTACCTACATATTCCAGTCACTAATCAACATGGGCTGGAATAAATCTACTACACACAAGAGGCGGTGCATGTATAAGATCACCCGCGTATAAAGGGACACTGTTCTGAGGAACATAATAATGAAAACATATATTTCAATTTTTCGCATCAACAGCAGCAGCATCAAAACTCCACCATTGCATACAGATTGCCTAAGTTTCCGATCAACTACGTGCTTTCAAAACAAGAATCACGTGATCAGCACTTCTAATTTCCAGTAAATTGGATCAAAGGCTGTAAACAAAAGAACTAATATATCTGGAATGCATACCTAATTACACATATACTGTGATATTCATACTGTACTACTGTATGTTTTAATATATATATATATATATATATATATATATATATATATATATATATATATATATATATATATATATATATATATATATATATATATATATATATATATATATATATATATATATATATATATATATATATATATATATATATTTTCTTATACTTTTATAACTATATATGATTACGGTACATTGGAGCTTGGGCATTCTCGGCAGAAAATAATTATCCATCACCGAGAGAACGCCCATGCGAGCTATTATTTTAGCCAAATCAGGTAGTAAAAATAAAGAAAAAGCAAGCACCACGAAATAGAACACAAAAAATGAAAAGACCTGGAAAAATAATTCCAGGTCAAAAATGAAAACTAAAAGTATGCCTCCCTTCCAAACTCTTTCGCACCTCTATGTGCTCTTCTCTGATAACTACGCGTCTCTCGTGTCACTACTCCTCTCAGCTATGCACCTACTCAAGAAGTCTATAATTCTCGCCTAGCGTGCTCCCGTGCGTTGGATCCGTGAAGCGTTGATCATTTGTCGCAGGTGTCAAACTAGGAGGGGGTGGTGTAGCACGGAGTGACTGGAAAAGTACAGACTGTCTCAGCTGGCTGGGTACGGGACGACCGCTCCGGGTACGTTCCAAGCATACTCCCCTGAGTAAGATAGTATGCGTCTATAAAGCCCTATAAGAGAGGTTTCGTTAAAATGGCTAAGTCCATAAGAACGCATAGCATGCAGGCGCGAGTGTCAGACCTTCCCTGACAACACGTGTCAGTTCTGGGAGAGTGTATGCTGATGGTGTACCGAGTTGGTACTGGTGATTTCTTTAAATCACACTATTCTCGTCGTTCTCGTCTCGTCGAGTCAGGACCGGAATAAAAGGAGGATTTCAGAACTTTTTACCTTTTTAAAATCGCACCAGAAATGGCCGAGTTATTGTTAAATGGCTCGCTTAAATTATCTTCAGAATATTGCTTTGACGTCGTAATCGCGTGTATGCATTAAATGAATGGGGAATGCGCTGTTCACGTGATAGTCATGTCACCATTTCTAGCTGAACGCTGATTGGCTACTGCTCGCCCTCTGATTGGCTGGAGCGTCCTGAGTAGTATAAAAGGAGCCAGAAACCGAGAATCTAGAGCACTTCGGTGTGGAAGCCGACACAGTCAGCAAGACTGCTGAACCAGCGCAGTGCAAGATGCGGGAGAACTGCTAACTGACTGTGGTACCTACACAACAGCAGTGCCATTCGGAATTGAGATCTCCTGAGCCGGTGAGCAGTCTTGGACATCCGCGATAGCGATTTTGGAAGCTCCTGGACGGCCATCTGGGGGCAAAATAAATTAATATAAAAACTTCCATTTCTGGAACTTTCACAGAGGAGTTTCCTGCAGATGGGCCTTGCGGGCCCGATGTAATTCTACAGGATGTAGAGCTGAGGTGATTCTCAGTGGATAACTCGCCGAATCTTCCGGACCATGCTGAAAAGTGGTATCAAACATCCATGCAGCATGTTGCCTGTGTTAATTAACTTTTGGACTACAGTCTGGTGGGACTCTGCTCGGTGCGTCGCAGGAGCTATGCGATGTATGCCGCACCGTGTACCCAGTTTAATGTACATACATGTTTAATTACAGCTATAGCCCTCCATTTTAATGGGCACCTTTCAAACTACCATCGCCGGATGGAAAGTATATAACAAACTGTGTAAATTATGTATCAGTTATTCTGACTGTCTAGTGGACATCTTTCTATAACTGTTCTTCTTCACCATCTTGAGAAATCTTCCCTGCATTCGGAATCATGCCATCTTGTGCTACTCAACTGTATCATATCAATTTCCGTGATTTATGAACTCTTACTGCACCGATGACCAATAGGTGCTCAAGTAACTATACTATTGTACATTTCATTATTTCCGTAAAAGGTACTGATGACTAATAGGTACCTGCCCGGTCTTAAAGACCACATTTTTAGACTGTATATATTATCCTTATTTCCGTGTGCTTCCAACTAACAAGCACCATAAGGTCCTATGACCTGATATACTGTCAACATTGCATTAGTTAGTTATGTATATGGCAAGTAGCCATCCTAGTTATTATGTTTTGTTTATATGAAAATTCTAGGATGCAGTACACTAGGTAATAATATACTGCAACATTATATCTGCATCACTATATTCCCTCAGCATCAATTTTACACTGAGGTCACTGAGGTCACTGATCATGCTCACCACGCTCGAGCCTGACATGTGACCAACTAAACCTGGCTATTCTAGCTCGATAGGATATGTTTAAGGTAGCTAGGGACACTCTCTCTGCAAGAGACACATTGTGTACGCCTCTTTACCAGCTGTAGTGGATATGTAACACCACGCACCGGCTAGATTGTATAAAATTGGCCAGTTACCTTAAGGCCTCTTATTAATATCGAGTGATTGTCTCTTTCTGCGCTCCTCCAGCCTCTTGGCTTAATAATTGTCGGGACTCCTAATTGACACATTGGAAAGATCCGACACTGGGAAACTATTGGGGTTTCAGAACGGTGATAACAAATGTGTCGATTTACATACACCTCCCCCCATATCTTCGGATACCAGTTAATTTAGATTTCCCCGCCAATGTAGGAAGCACTGCTGTAACTTGTCCTAGTGCCGTTATATGTGGTTGTGGTGCAATGGTGACCAGATCATCATATGATCCAGGAGCTATTGCTCCGTAACATGTACGCATGCTGTCTTTTTTAGGAAGATGCTATGCGGGACGACCTTTGGGAATCTGGGCATCTTCACCAGTTAGATGTATGTGTCTAAAGAGAGGTAGGAATCTTTGCGGCCAAAGCTTGGAAAGTATTCAATAACTAAATGGTAGGTTAAAATGTAGTAGAAGGCCCACCTAAATAAAGTGGCAACTACCAATACAGTATCTTTGGACCTACATAAGACGGTGACCTATGAATTCTTTGGAGATCATCCGACCCGTTTTCACGTAAACCAGTGTGCATCACATTAATTATGGCTTCACTAGGATTGAGCAGCACTTAGCTTTTTGTTTGAACAAAAGAGTGGCCATTTCTGCCAGCTCTTTTCCTCCGCTTCGACGTTGCAGACATTTTCCTGTGACGGAGGCCCACATGAGGCACTTTCCTCTCACAACAATAATATTTTATATTAAACTATTCACGTGGCCTCGTTGCGATGCTCCCCTGCAGATTTACGAATCTGTGTGGTACCATCGGCGAGACAACGTAGAAAGGACACCAAGTGGCTCTATGTACTGTATTATTTTGCTCATTTACTATTAGATGAGTAGCATTGTTTGTATATTTGTTATTGCTTCTTAATTATATCATCATGCTTTTTAATTAGTTAATGGAATGACATACCGGTGACACAAACAGTTGGGACGAGACCGTGAGGTTCATTCTTGGTGGCAATGGTTGCACAGCCCTACTGGAATGTGATCGTTCCACCGGCTTTAGAGGCCGGTCTTTGTACCTTCCGGAGAGTCATGATATGGGATCCTTAACCCAGAGAACCGTAGCTAACCAGCCCTCCCGTGCATCATGTACATGCAGTGCAATGGAGTGGAGCAACATGAAGGACCAGCGAGTACCCCCGCAAGCAACAAGAGTTCAGGAAGGGTCTCATTAGGTCGTCTACAATGATTCTTACGTTGTAGCCGACTCGTTTCTCGCAAGGTGGTGTCGCAGAAACGTTCGGATAGGGCACTCTCTAGCACAGTGTAAGTGGGCAAGATATCTGACCCAAGGTCAGCCAAGATCTAGTGCCTTGCCCGACAACTTAGCAGCTAGATACTCCCCACACCTGCTGATCCGTCCATCAGTTTCTCCTGCTGATTATCTCGAACTGGCACCGGTAGTTTTCCCAGTCACCTTCCCTGCTGAATTCGGGGCTGGGGTCGGGGAGGATGACTTGGCCGGTGCTGTGAAAGGGTGTTATTGGCACGAAGCCAGGTGGTACAGCGGGAGAGATGGGTATGAAGGTGGAGGAAGCTGGCGAGTGTAGTGGACGGTGTGGTAGTGTGTGTGTGACCTATCACACATTGGCCCTGGTTGGCGCTGCGAATGATATTGGGGCAGTGTGTCAGACCTGTCATATTCCTGCAGGTGACGTGGGGTATGATGCCTTCTGCTGGGTTCCACGGGCTTGTACGTTGGTATGGGTCTGTGAATGTGCACCGTGTCACATCGCAACTGATCACTGATTCTTAGAGGTGGTTCAGCCGTGCATTGAGTTGGGCGAGCCCGAAACGGTGGGGGTCCAGGAGATGCTCGTGGGCAATAGGTTGTATGTGTGGGCACGGTGGTATGTGTGGGTGCGGTTGTATGTGTTGGTGTGTGACTTCGCATAACCCACTGTTGTATTAGGTCTGCTTTCCTTGGTCTATAACACAGCAGTGGGGATGTATTGCGTGGCATGGGCGAAGAAATAAATCATGGTGGAGAAGTGGGCCCATAGGAGTTGACTAGTCCTTGCTGATTATGTTGTTCCCGTGAGTCACAATGTGGGCATGGAGCAGATGGATAGAAATGATGCCCCAGTAGGGGACTTCTAGTTTGACATTTGTAGTCTGGTAAAGGTGTTGGCCGCTGATCACGAATGTCTGAAAACTTAGAGATGACATATCTGCTTTTGAAGCATTAATAAGCACACCATCACTGATGGGCAAATATTCCTGTCGTTGTGGTGTGATTGATCCTGCATGTGGGATGTGCTGGTTGGGCAGATTACTGGTTACAGTGTGTGGCTCTACCATCGAAATATCGATGACGTGGATAGGGTTCATCACCCACACTGCAACCACAATTCTTCCTTTGAATCTGAAGAGTATGCAAGGTACTCGCTGGCCCGATGATGCTGGTTAGCTAGCTTTGGGAACGGAGAGAGGAGCGGGCATGCAACCAGGCCTACATCACAGGAAAATGCCTACCATGCGTCAACCTAGTGAAATTATAATTAATGTGATGCCCACTGTTTTACGTGAAGATGGGGGGTGGGGGGGGGGGGGGGAATCTCCGCCAGAAAGCCAGTGAGTGGACATGTTATGGAGTGGCAGTTTCAGAATCATATAACGATCCGGTTACATACCACACCTCAACCATATATAACATCACTGGAGCAAGTCAATATTACACAAGCAATTTTAAAAGCTCATAAAAGTGTATGGTGGGAAGTAAGAGGCAGGTATCCATCTCGATCTAGTGACCTTCCCGTAAGGGTGTGGTGAGTTGCAAGACTGCACTCAGTCACTGTACGGAGTTAGATGGAGATCTACATCCCATCTGTCACCCAGTGTGTCAGCGGCGGATCATTTCGAGATCCAGCCCTTGGGAACTAACGTTTGCCTGTCATTAGGGTTGCGGTCTAGGATGCCCAGAGTTGCACTGCTGGCCAGATGAAAATACATATTTTCGCAGTGCTTCCTACTTTGGCAGGGTTATCTATGCTAACTGGTATCCGAAGATACAGAGGGGGGTGTATGCAAAATCGACCACTTGGTCTTCACCGCTTGGAAACCCAATAGTTTCCAAAGTTGGATCATGCCAACATGTCGATGGAAGTTCCAGACAATTAATAAGCCTTGCGGCTGGAGGAGCGTGTTACATATCCGCTACATCCGGAAAAGAGGCTTACACAAATGTCTCCAAAGGAGTGGTTGTCCCCAACTACTTTTAAACCTATCCTATCGAGCTAAAATAGCCAGATTTAGTTGATCACATGTCAGGTTCGCACAATGAGAACATGAACAGTACCCTCAGTGTAAAATTGATGCTGGGGGAAAAATGATGCAGATTTATTGTTGCTGTATCAGATAGCCTAGCGTACTGCGGGGTTAGTGTTTTATATAAAATAAAGGAAACAAGTAACTAGGATGGCTGCTGGCATATATAACTAACTATCACAGTATTGAGAATAAACCAGGTCTTAAGGCCTTGCGGTGCTTGATAGTCATAAGCACAAAAATAAGGATAATATATACAGTAAAAGATTTAAATTATAAAATGCGGTCTCAGATGACCGGTTGCTACCTATTAGTCATAAGTACCTGCAAAGAAATGAATGAATACAATAGCTAGATGAGTACCTATTAGTCATCGGTACAGAAAAAGTTCATAAATCACTGTAGATGCTGCATCACAGATGAGGGACGCGAGATGGCATGATTCTGAAGTTGCTGGGAAATCTCTGCAAGCGAACTATTGATGTGGCTCACTCTCAAAGATGGTGAAGAATAATGACTGTAGTTTATAATTAAACAATGCATGTGCATTCCTGAGTACACCGTACATGCTACACCACATAGCTCTTGAGGCATACCAGCCAGAGTCCCACCAGACTGTGGCCTAAAAGTTAATTAACACACGACATGCTGCGCAGAAGTTTGATGGCATGGTTTGGAATATCTGACGAGTTGTCCACCAAGATTCACCACTCGTTCTACATACTGGAGAAATTACATCGGCGCCACGAGGCCCATCCGCAGGAAGGCTCCTCTGAAGTGTTTGTAGTGAGGGACTCTTCTATTTAATTAGTTGCCCTGGATGGCCATCCGAGGGCTTACAAAAACTTAGATGCGGATGCTTCGGTTGCAGGCCAGAGACTAAGAACTGAAATCTGAGAGGCCTGCTGCAGTTAATATGGAGCCACAGTCAGTAAGCAGTTACTCGCGTCTGCACTACTCTGGCCACACAACCTTCCCCTTGTTCTCTCTCACCGAAGTGTGGTCTCGATTCTTGATTTTTCGCTCCTTTTATACTACTCGTGACGTCAGGGACAGGACGCCCTGCCAATCAGCGGGCGATCTATAGCCAATCAGCGTGCAGATAGAAAGGGTGAGGATGCTATCACGTGATAGGCATCTTCCCCATTCATTTAGTGCATACAAGCGTTTTACGACGTCCCAGTAATATTTTGAAAATAATTTCAATGAGCTAAATTAAGATAACTCGGCCATTTCTGGTCCAATTTTAAAAAGGTAAATAGTTTTGAAATCCTCGTCTCATTCCAGTCCTGATAGGGCCTAAGAACGACGAGAACAGTTAAATTTAAAGGGATTACGTGCACAAACCCGGCACACTTTAGTATGCATTCTCTCCCAATGCTGACACATGTTGTCAGGGAAGCTCTGAAGCGTGCGCATGCGCACCAAGCGATCTTACGGACTTAGATGTTTTACAGAAAACCTCTCTCATATGGCTCTATACACGTGCACTATCCTACTGAGCGGGGGGTGGGGTGGGGTGCGTGCTTGGAACGTACCAGGAACGGTCGTCCCATACCCACCCATTGGGATTATATTGGGCCAACGTATCACAGTTTTTCCACGTAAAATCTACATTGGCCCAACGTAACTAACTTACCATCAGCCAGCCAATGTAAATACAACGTAGGCCCAACGTAACTAATTTTGTATTAATCAACCACACGTAAGGCCAACGTTGGGCCAACGAAACCACATGTTGGGCCAACGTAAGGCCAACGAGCAAAGCTATGTTTGGACAACAAATAAAACTGATGTTGGGCCAATGAAACAACGTTTGCTCGGAGTGTTGGTAATTTTAGTGTCAATTTATCCTCATAGCTAAGGTGAGACAGACCTGGAACAGTTTTAGTCGCGCGGCATTATACATTTTCCAATAGGTCAGATGGTTTTTTGCAGTGTGGATTCCAAACCTGATTGGCATACTCAAAATTTCAGCCTAACCATTGATGTGTATAAAGTTTTAAAGGTCTCTATATCCAGGAATGTGAATGTACATTATCCCCATAATACTATTTGCCTTTGTTACCTTATCTAATATATGTTTTTCAAAGGACAGTGTTTCCAAGCTGCATAGTCGCACATTTCTCATGATTAAATTCTAGCAACCATTTATTAGACAATGCATACAGCAAGTTTAAATCACATTGCATTTCTCTTCTATCATCTTCGGTCCGACGTGGTGCTATGGAACAATTTAGTATTATCTGGTACCAAATGGTAATTCATTTATATATAGAATGGAATGAATTGATCCAAGTAAGGATCCATGTGGAACACCACTTATTACAGGTTTCCACTCTGAAGTGTGTCCATTAATAACCACACTTTGTTTGCATTCTGAAAGAAAGTTTCCTATCCATTTATTAATCAGTTTGATTCCCAATCGTCATCATGATGATATATTAAGCATGAAATAAATAATTTTGAATCTTGAATCTTGACTAAATTTGTGGCAACCTAAGATAAGATACCAATGGGCCAATGCATGGGCACCCATATTCAGACCATTGTATGGAGATGCCCATGCATGCTAACAGCAGACCAGAACAAATGTCATCTAGTGGACCGGTACATACGACTGCTGCCATACAACCACCAATGTACAATTTTGCCCATGTGACGTGCGCCTCTAACAATCATCAACCTCATCTTGTACGACCGCCAATATCAGCGCAAGTAAAGCCTAACTGGATTAACATAGCCATCCCTCCTAAGTGGGTTAATACAGCTGTTGCTCATCCAACGATTCCAATCTCCTGCCATATATCGACTTCACAAGGCTCGAACAGGCAGCAAGGTTTCCAAAGGACACAGTCTGATCCTATTGTCATACAACCACAGATAGCTATGCAGATAAATGGTGCCACCCAGAGACCACAGTCTACTAATTTCAACTGAGGAGACAGTTATAGGCCAATGACACCACCTCAAGCTCCTAAGCAAGCGCAAATATCAGGGCACTCTGGATCATTTCAAACACTGTCTAAATATACCAGCAGTCATAAGCAAACAGGTGTACAGTGTACTGCTAGCTTACAGATTAGACACAGCTTGCCCCATCACACAGTGGCTACTTCATTCAAAGCCGACACTCTCAAGAAGGAGAAATCTGTTTCCCAAAGCGCATGTATGACTAAGACACAGGCATCTACACTAGCTTCATCTGTTGTAGTCAATGTAAACGACGCAACCGATAGTGATACCCTACGTACCTTGACTGCGCAACCGCATACACCTCTACCTTGCTTAGAAGTAGAAGAGAGTAAAATGCCACCATTACTAGAGACTGATACCATAAGTACCTCAACTACGGAATTGTGCACACCTGTAGCTAATTAAAAAATTAAGCAGAGTGAACAACCACTATTGGTAGAGGCCCAGATTAGTAATGCGCTGGACAAGCTAGGCACATCTGAAAAGGGTAGCCAATCTACAGATTTGAGTTTTTTCAACAGGCCAGCCCTCAAACCTCAAATTTAATGTAGAGGGTATTGGGGGCAATGCTCCATATCTTAAGGAGATACTTAATACGGATATAATCTGCCTGCAAGAACATTGGTTGTGGGATTCTGAGAAGCATAATATCCAAAATTATCTCCTTGACTTCTGCTACAGTTGCAGGTCTGTAGACTCAGAGATGCCGACCTGCAAATTCCAATGCTCCCGTGGACATGGCGGTGTTGCCATCGCATGGAGCAAGGAGATTAATGACCATATAAAGCCGTTAAATGAGGGGAATGAAAGAATTATCTGTATAGAGATACAATCTAAAGATAAACCAATCTGTCTAATTAACACATATATGCCTACAGCTGGGTACAAAGACTCAACCATGAATTACTCAGAAAGTCTGGATATCTTGTACGGAATCTTTGAAAAGTACCAAACCTCCCATGCAATTGTATGAGCTGGAGACATGACTGCTACATTATTACCTAGGAACAATAAGTCTGATAAACTACTAAGCCAGTTTCTAAATGAAAACTGTTTCGTCAAATCCCAGTATATGTCAGACATACCTACGTACATTCATGGGAAGAACTCGTCACAGACCAACTATTTCTTTGTTAAAGACATAAAGCTAATGCGTTTCTCTGTAAGCCAAGTGGTATACATAAATACTTCATGTCACATCCCCATAGTTTGCACCATCGGCTGTGAAATGGATATACCATCTCAAATAAAGCCCCGGGTTGTCCAAATGCGTAAACTAATGTGGTCTCAAGTCGATAGAGCCGCATATCAAGACATCTTCACAATCTTTAAGGAAGTTTAGCCTACATGATCCTACAGCACCAGAGGGAATCGATAAGTCTGTAAAATCCTTACAGTCTGTATTAAAGGAAGCAGCAGCTACTGTAGTCCCTGCCAAGCAAGTAAAATTATCTGGACCAAAGTGGAAATCATCCCCAAAAGTGAGACAGCCCTTGACCAAGGGAAACATGTTGTATATTGAGTGGATGTCATGTGGTAAACCTGGACCTGAACACCCACTCTCAGTAGAGCGTTTAGTGCTTAAGAGACAACTACGCTCACATCAGCGGTCTGAGGTGGCGGCAGAGAGAAGAGTACTGTATAATGATATTATGCAAGAACAAAGCTCTGATACGTGCTACAGATTGATCAGCCAATCCAAAGCTCGACAAAACTGTACAGATTCGCTTGTCATTGGAGGAGAAGTAGTTACAGATTCGGAACAGCAGGGTCATAGGTTTGCAGCTTACTATGAAGATCTTGCTGTGCCTGCTAACCACTCACAATTTGACATTAACTATAAAGCGCGCGTTGCGACAGATCTGCAACTAATACGAAGTTTATATGAGACAAATACAGACATATGCCCAATCAATAGTACTGATGAAGTATCTACAGCCATTGGTAAACTCCATATGCGAAAATCATCAGATGAATTGCTGCTGAACACTTTGTCTATGCTAGACAGTCTGTAACACCAATCTTAACGCAGCTGCTAAACTTCATTCTAGAAAATAAATGTATCCCAGAAACCTTCAAAATGGGTGTAATTACCCCATCCATAAAAAGGGGAAAGATGTAACTAATCCAAATAATTATCGCGGATTCACAGCAACATCCATCATTGGTAAAATCTTTGAGCACATCCTCCTCAATAGAATTGAACAAATCTTAACAAAAGACCAGTCTTCTCTCCAGTATGGGTTCACCAGGGGTCTTTCCCCCACTGATGGCAGGGCTAATTATCTCAGAGACAAGTTTGGAGCATAGAGAGAGAAAATCCCCAACCTACATGGCTTTTCTCGATATGCAGAAGATATCCGATGTAGTTGACCATGACTCACTAAAGTGTCATCTATGTGACCAAGGCCTTAACATGCATTACCTACATGCCATCGACTTACTCTATATTGACCTGACGTCAAAAGTTAAATGGAAAGGCCTCCTTAGCGACGCATTTTGCAGTAAGCAAGGAGTGAGACAAGGAGGCATTTTGTCAACAGGTCTATACAAGATGTATATTCTTCTTCTTTTCGTTCGCCGATCACACCGCCAGTCCTGTAAGTGACTATCAACATGATCATAAGCGTTAAGTGCGTGGATCCATGGTGTATTAGGGTGCGCCATGCGGCCTGGAACCTCCGTCTTCAGCACTCGAGGTTTCTGTCAGGGTTACCCCCACCCTTACCTCCTTTAGTCGCCTCTTACGACACACAGATGATACGGAAGGTGTATTCTAAGCCCCACCTACAGGGCAGAGACCTGACGTCAAAAGTTAAATGGAAAGGCCTCCTTAGCGACACATTTTGCATTAAGCAAGGAGTGAGACAAGGAGGCATTTTGTCAACAGGTCTATACAAGATGTATATTAATAACCTATTAATACAACTGGAAGCTGTGTAAGCTGGATCCTACATTGGAGCACAGTACACAGGTTGTCCAACTGTGGCAGATGACCTCACTTTAATCAGCACGTCAGTCTTAGAGATGCAGCTTATGTTAGATCTGCCATATCGCTATTCTACTCGGGAAAAATACATTCAAAAAGACACTATGTAATGCTGTCAGATTGGAAGTTGGGAGATTGTGAGCTTTCTGTATCATCTCAGGCTACCCGCTTGGGCCTCATTCGTGCAGAATAGGGAGAGGTTAAGCTAAATATAGAAGAGAGAATATCATGTGCAAGATGAACGTTTTACAGCCTTACCGGAATCGGCCTGCATGGGTCTAATGGCTTATTGGCAAAAATCTGCTCTAGCATTCTAACAACATATGTTACGCCACATCTAATCTATGGACTGGAGATATTTACTCTTCAAAAACAGCATGTAAGCCAGCTGTAAACCTTTCATCTCAGTATGCTTCGGAAGGTTCAGTCATTGCCCATTAGAACGGCTAAGTGTATGATCTGCTTATTGCTTGGTGTAGACCAATCCTGGCCGAACTACATAGTAGGCAGCTGTCACTACTGCGCAGCATATTGAGAAGTAACAACAAAGCACTAACCAAAATTATGATAAGACAGCTGATAATGAAGGAAGATGATTCTAACAGCTGGGTCATTAAAATCAAACATTTACTTTGAAAATAAGATCTCCCAAACATCGATAAACTGAGAGCTGCTGTGCCAACAAAGGAGAATTGAAAGTCTATTTTCAAATCAGCAATCAATACATTCTGGACTCAAACACTATTGAGTGACTGCGAGTACAAAAGCACTCTGGCCTATTGTAATACTGGTGATCTCTCAATTGACCATCAACATTTATCTGTTAGTAGCACTGACCACAATGTCAAGGATGTAAAGAGGGAAGCCATTAAAGCTCCCGTCCTAACTAGAACATATATTGTACTGTCAAAGCCAAGAATATTTGATCAAAACAACGTCGATCCAACCTGTCCTTTATGTCAGATTGCAAGCGAAGACTATACCTACATCCTTATCCAATGTGGTGCTCTGCATAACTATAGGAAACACAGTTTACAAGGTATAAAAGCTGCAGTGACCGAATGCTGTGGTCCTCATCACTGGGACATCTTTAGTAGTGACCCTATCCTACTTACTCAACTTATTATAGACTGTACTGCATTGTTCACCTGTGGGATACTGCCGTATAATTCTGACCTTGTGTATAATGTTGAACTACTTAGCAGACAACTCTGTTACAACATACACTGTGGCAGAGTTCATATTCTCAACACCATATCAGGATGATTAGCCTATGTCTATAATGGTTCTCACAATAGATTTAGCAATGCATCTGCGGGTGTTGTGTTGAATTACTCTGGCCATTCCACACATCCCCTAGGCGCTTGGGATGCCTGGTCCGAGGGGAACGTATGACATCTTGTGTGGTTCACCTAGGGTTTTTCTTGGCACTACCCGATGTAGCAGATGAAATTGACGATCTTATTTTTAGTACCAATATAAATGTGTGATAAATCAACCAATTAATATTGGATTTTTTAAAAACCTTTTCGTGTTTTGTTAAAATCGATTAACGCCTTAGCGCTTTTATTCTACCAAAGCATCAAATAGTACGTTTGTACTTTATTTTAACTCAAATATGTTTTAAACTTATGATAAATTCTTAGTTATTAGTTTAGTTTGGTTTAGTTTAGTTTCAGAAAGCAGGCATACACTGCCTTTATGTTCTGCTCCATCTCCGTTTCTATAGCACATCTGTGCCTTCAAATTTGTTTACCTAACTATGTTATATACATACAAGTTATATACATACGCATAGTTATGTACCATGCTAAGTATTTACACATTACTATTTTATACAATTGTATATATTGTGGATTGGTGCGATTCCGCGCTAAGCTCATATATAAACTATGCACTACAAATTCTCCAATCTTTATGTATAAGCCTATGGGTGTGTACGGTTCCGCACCCAACCCCTACAATAACTGTGGACTGACTTACTTATCTTTTTAAATTGTTTAAATTACAGGTTGGCGCGGTTCCGCACATAACTCCTATTAACTATCTTATCTCTATATAAATTCTGGATTGGCGCGGTTCCACACACAAACTCCTGTATAACTATGTACCATGCTAAGTATTTACACCTTACTATTATATACAATTGTATATATTGTGGATTGGCGCGATTCCGCGCTCAGCTCCTATATAAACTATACACTACAAATTCTCCAATCCTTATGTAAAAGCTTATGGGTTTGTGCGGTTCTGCACCCAACCTCTACATAAACTGTGGACTGCCCTATTTATCTTTTTAAATTGTATAAATTACATGTTGACGTGGTTCCGCATGCAACTCCTAATACCAACACTATACACGGTTACATTCCTTTAACTTTTATTAAGTGTGGGTTGGTGCGATTCCACACACACACCCTACATGAATATAATCTTTACAGCCAATTCTTTACATATTATTTCGGGTGTTGGTGCGGTGCACCAAACCCCTACCTGATTATCTACTTGTGTCAACCAGAATACTGAGCCTCATGATTGTACTTCATGTCGAGATCCGCCCAGAATTTATCCAGCCGGCACTCAAAACACTTTAGTCTAGGTGCCATTACTACTTCCTCAGGTATTCCAGACATCTGTTACATGGCTTATGAATGTGTATTTCCTGATATCGAGTCTGGAGAATGACTTGATCAACATGAAGCTGTGCCCCCTTGTGAACACATAACTAAATTATAGCATATCTCTGGTAACCCAATTGTCATATCTTCCGTGGACAATCTTGTATAGTTCAATGACATCTACCCTCAGTCGCCAGTACTTCAGAGTAGGAAAATTCAGTCTTCGAAGCGTTTCCTCGTATGAGAGCCCTTTAAGAGCAGGAACACACCTGGTGGCTCGCCTCTGCATATTCTCAATCATGTCGATGTCACATTTCTTATAAGGAGACCATACACTGCCAGCATACTCCAGTTGTGACCTGACCAATGCTGTGTATAGTAAGGTAAAGCTCTCCTCGTCTAGGTACTCATATGTTCTTCAGATGGTTGCCATGATGCCAGTTGCTTTTTTTTTTACCTTAGTCCTCATATGGTTCCTGAGGTTGACATGCCGGTCTACTACTATACCAATGTCCTTCTCCTCCTCCACCGATTCCAACTCTACAGGCTCTCCTTGATTATTATACAGGTTGTATACAGGTGTCTCGGATCTATATCTGTGTCCAATATTTTCTAACACTTTACATTTATCTGGGTGGAATCTTAAAAGCCATTTATAGGGCCATCGTTGTAGTGAATTTAGGTCTTCCTGCAGTTCCTTCCTATCCTGGTCTGACATCACCTCTCTGTATATTTTTGTATCATCTGCATACAAATAGGCTGTTGACTGAACACAGGCAGGGAGATCGTTAATAAATATGATGAATAATACTGGACCTATAACGCTACCTTGTGGGACGCCACTTGTCACATTTTGCCATTCTGATGCTACTCCGTTTATACACACTCGTTGTTTACAACCAGTTAGAAAATCAGCTACCAAGTTACACATCTTGACACTCATACCGTAGCCTTTCAGTTTTAATAGTAATCTTATGTGGGCCACTGTGTCGAATGCCTTCATGAAGTCCATGCAAATTGTATTTATGTTTCCTCCCCTATCCAGAATCTCAGCCCAATCGTCCATAACTTTAAGCAGTTGCAGGCTGGTGGATCTGCCGCCCATGTAACCAAACTGTTGGTCGCTTAGCAGGTCATTTCTGTCCATATGCTCTATCATTCGTACACGAATTAGCTTCTCAAACACCTTTCCTATAACACTAGTTATGCTGACTGTTCTGTAATTCCCTGGGCCTTTCTTGTCCCCTTTCCTAAATATTGGAGTGATGTTTGCACTTTTCCATAATTCTGGTACAGACCCGCTCTCAAATGAGGCATTGAAAATCAGAGTTAATGGCACTGCCACCACCTCTCGTAATTCGTGAAGCACTGGTGGATGAGCAGCATCTGGCCCTTGTGATTTTGTTATGTCTATGACAGATAATAACTTGTATACATCTGCCTCCTCAAATTGTGAATCAACAGATACCTGACCTGCTCCTCTTGAATCAAACTGTGGAAGATCTCCTGGGGGCTCTACTGTGAAAACACTTGTAAAGAAGACAGCCAGTACGTTTGCTTTCTCCAAGTCCATACTTGCTACTCCTACAATACCCTCCCTCAGATCCGTTAGTTCAGATACTCCTACTTTGATTTTCCTCTTGGAGTTGGCATATTTCCAGACCATTTTTTTTATTTCTCTTGGCATTTTTCGCTATATTTCTTTCTCTTTGTCTCTTTTATTTCTTCTCATCATTGCCTTCACTTTATTTCTTGCTTTTGCATACTGAAGTCTATCCTCTTTATCCTGCCTCCTCATATACTTATTCCAGGCTGCTTTCTTATGCTTAATTTTATATTGCTCTTGTTCAACCACTCTACCTAGTTTAATGATCATCATGATCATCATGATCATCATCATCATCATCATCATTAGTGACGGACATAAGTCAGATATGACTTGTGTGTCCCAGGCGTAGGTTTGATAATATTAGTCGTGGTTAAATAACATGTCTTTATAATGTACATCTAGCTTTGATTTAAATTGGTCTAAGTTGATGGCAAGTGCAACATGATCAGGTAAAGAGTTCCAGTAAGGAATAACTCTTTGTGAAAAAAGGTTTTCCTGAGATTTTTCTTGCAGAAATTTGTTTTAATTTTGAGATTATGTCCACGCGTGGTCATGGTTGCAGTGGATAGTTCCTTAAAGAATTGACCTGCATCTAAGTTATACTTCATGTGTGAAATTTTGTAAGTTTCGATTAAATCCCCTCTAAATCGTCTGTATTTAAGTGGCATTAAGTTGAGTGATTTCAATCTATCCATGTACGGTAGATGCTTAAGATTTGGAACTAATTTTGTTGATCTACGTTGCATTCTTTCGATGGTTCTTGACTGTCTTAATAGGTATGTTGACCACACTGAATTCCCATATTCCAATATTGGCCTCACTAACGTTTTGTAAAGTAAAATGAATGTATTCTGAGCCAGATGTGAAAAGGTTCGTTTAATGACAGCTAGTATACTATTTGCCTTGGATACAGTTTTGTTGATATGTTCGTCAAAGGATAATTTGTTATCGATCCAAATTCCAAGGTCCTTTTCTTCGAGAGCAGAAACAATCTTATAAAATCCATCAGTATCAGATGTGTAGTATTGGAACTGAGGGTTGCTAGTGCCAAAGTGAATTACTTTAGTTTTTTCAGAGTTGAATGGTAATTGCCAAGTATGAGACCATTCACAGACCTTATTGATGTTTAGTTGAATATTTGTAGTAAGGGGATTACCTAAGATTTTCGTATTATCTGCAAAAATCTTGCAAGCACAATCAATTGAATCGGGTAGATCGTTGATGAAAATTATGAATAGAATTGGACCTAAGATGCTTCCCTGTGGTACCCCGCTGGTAACCTTAATCCATTCAGATGTTACTTTGTTTATTTTTACACGCTGTTTTCGACCTGTCAGGAAGTATTGTATCCATTTGTGTATGTTGCCCACTATACCATATGCCTTCAGTTTTGTTAGAAGTCTCCCATGGGATACAGTATCGAACGCTTTTTTTAAATCAAGATATATGGTATCCACTGGTTCGTTTTTGTCGAGACTGGATGTAACTGTTTCAAGGAATTCAGGCATTTGTGTTTTACACGATCTATTGGATTTAAAACCATGTTGGCAGTTGGTTATAAGATTATTTGTTTCCATGTGTTCCATAATTTTGTCCCTGATAAAAGATTCGGATGTTTTACAGGTGATTGGTGTAAGACTGATAGGTCTGTAATTTTCAACATCGGTTTTAGACCCGTTTGTTTCCAGTTTACTATTATTTTTTTAACTTGGCACTTGCTCATTTAGTGAAGTTTTGCTTTTTACATACTTCCAGAAGGCGTTTGGGTTATGGTTAGATTCTGATGCTATCTTCTGTTCAAAGTTCTTTTTTTAGTGTTTAATAATGGATGTTGCTGAATTTCTAGCATGTTTGTAGTAATCTAGGTCTTCAGGCTTGTGTGTTTGTATTTCTTATACGCCTTTGATTTTAGTTTAATTGATTTAATAGCAACAGAGTTTAGCCATGGCTTTTTCCGTTTTGATTGCCTAGATAGTGGAATATATTTTGTTATTACGTCTGCAATAACGTTATGAAAAAACATCCATGCTTCGGTAATATTTGAATTTTCTATGGGGTCCAGTCAATTAATCTGAGTTCATGTCTCATTTCGTTGTATCGGCCCTTGTTAAACAGTAATATGGGATTGCTTGTTTTATTGTCAGCTTCGTTAAATATGTTATGGTGTAGATGAATGCATAGAACCTCGTGATCACTTTTACCTAAGGGGTGTGTGTCTGTGGATTATATCATATACAATGCTAGAATTATTTGTAAGAACAAGATCAAGTATGTGCAGTGATTGATCTTTTCTGTAGCGGATAGGACTGGTTACATGCTGTGTTAAAAAGTTATTCTTAATTTTGTAAATGAACTCTTGAGCAATTGAGTTACTTGCCAGACCTGTATCCCAGTTTATGTTCGGAAAATTGAAGTCACCCATGACAAAAATGTAGTCAGATTTGATATTGTTTAAATTGTCCATGATATTTAGTAAATTGTAGTTATTTATCTCACTTGAATTTGGACTTCTTTAGATACATCCCACTAACATAGTTTTGCTCTCTACTGTTTTTATTGTGCACCACACGGACTCTATGAAGCTTAAATTAGTTAGCGCATCGCAGCTGACAGCTTGCAACGATGTATGTGTGTATATAAGGATACCTCTAGATCATGGGTTGTTATTTAAAAACATATCGTAATTATCTATTTACAGTTCACATGGTTGAATTTCGTTATATTGTTTTAAATTTTTCGGTAAAACGTCTGTTATACAGATAATAGCTGGATTATATTTGTGTATAATTACTTCTAACTCACATCTTTTATTGATTAAGTTGTCCGCATTGGTGTATATGCATGTGTTAGTGAAGTTTTGGTATGGATGCTGCTTATGAGGCATGCAGATTTGTTAATTGATGTATTGCTATAGGTATTTTTGCTACCTGTAATGATTGTATTTGTTTTCTTATTATTGCAAGCACTGTTAGTCATTGTATTTGGAGTGTTTGATTTTGATGCTTTGACTATGTCCTCAATGCTTGTGTGTGGGCTTATGTTTGCTAAGGGTATATTGCATTCCGTAGTTTGGCAATGGTCAAATAAAACATTATCTCGGTTTGTAGTATAGAAGGTATTAATACTGGATGAAGACAACTTTGAACAAAGTAATGGATAATCTACTAATACTACTGCATTGCTCGCTGCCTCGCTGCATAAAAATTTTCATGTTGATAATTATCATTTGTTTGGAAAGTTGAAATGGTGACAGACAGATGGCT
This sequence comes from Chaetoderma sp. LZ-2023a, assembly GCA_034401795.1. Lineage (NCBI taxonomy): Eukaryota > Metazoa > Mollusca > Caudofoveata > Chaetodermatida > Chaetodermatidae > Chaetoderma > Chaetoderma sp. LZ-2023a. The sequence goes on from CM067364.1 coordinate 80,883,596, forward strand.
TGAAATATTACTTGATAGGAGGGTTAAGACATCATGATTTGGATGGATGCGGTCCCAGAAGAGGTTCAGTTTGGTTTCACCATGGTTCTGTGTGAATAGATGTGTATTATCGATGAATGTAGTACGTGATTGTGATGCCATGGATTGTAGCATACAGTTAAATT
>CM067364.1:80886259-80984568 GCA_034401795.1 Chaetoderma sp. LZ-2023a
TGACCCACACATGTGTATATACCGTTAGTATGACAACAGGTATCAGACAGATATATGGATTGACAGATGGACAAACTCTAAAACAAAAGTGGACGCTGATAGTTATATTATCCTCCTTTCGCCCTCGAGGATATATGTCCGTGTGGTGTGAAGTGCAATGATCCCCTAAATGTTAATACCAATGTTAAATAAAGTAAATTTTCATCTTATTTTACATGGATCATAACATGGCAATAATCATGGCAACAGCCTGTCTTCATAAATTGGCCATCCGACGACAGGATCAATTAGCAGACGATGGGAAGAAATTGTTGAACATGTTGAGGATGTTCAGCCTGCTACTGTAGAAGGAAAATTAAAGAGTGCTGTTTTCCGTGCCAGATTTATCCGAGAGAACTTTGACCGAGTTATTAGTTTATTTAATAATATCTTTACTGCCATTACTACAAATCTAGCATGATTTTGCTTTTCCCCCAGTAGTGACAAAAACAGCTAAAACATTTTTCTGAGATCGTCTTGAGCAAAATGTCACTACTACTACTACTACTACTACTACTACTACTACTACTACTACTACTACTACTACTACTACTACTACTACTACTACTACTACTACTTCGTTGTCTCTTTTCGTTAGTCATGCCAAACACGTTTTTTGCCAAATGCAGGTCGATCACCTATGCAAGAAGTCGCATACAGGTAAGCGTTGATGAGGGAACAATAGGCAAGCAGGCCATCGCGTACCCGCTTAAGCATGTGTAACTAAACGTGTGTTTAAGAGATTTCGTAGTTCCCGCTTAAAACAGTGGTTTAACTATATGCGTGCAAATGATTTTTAGCCTCGTCTAAATCTAGTACATGTATAAAGATAAGCAGCCTTTGTAGTTATGGACCATAGCGTCCACTCATTTTTCGTAGTGTAGAACTTCCAGCAATCAAGATATTCTCTTTAGGATTGGAACCTTGACTGTAAGAAGCAAAATTGTAATTGTCATACACTGCCTGATGATAATGATTAGTAGTAGTTGGCTGGGTTGCATTGGCCTGATGATAATGATTAGTAGTAGTTGGCTTGGTTGCATTGGCAAATTGATGAGCCTGATTTCTATTGTGTGGTGTTTGGCTCTGCATGGGATATGATGGATATGTTAATTGGACAGGTATGTTTGAAACAACATCCCTGTAGCTCATATACAGTTGATTGACGTGTGAGGTAGTTGATGATGATGAACTGTCATTATTTAATGTGTTCTTTGGATTTTGAGTAGCATTGCGTTTGATAGCTGTTGATGAAGCATTTGGCAAATTCTTTAGCTGGCTGTTTCTTGCATCCATATTAGCCACCTGTGATTGAAGACGTGTTACATTTTGCTTTAGTTCACCAATTTCATCTAAAATTATTGATAGCACATCAGTATTTGTATCATTACGAGTAAGAGGCATACTATTTGGCATAATCTTTTGCGGTTGACATTGGTTAGACGGGATAGCGTCATAAGAACTTGATGTAGTGGGCATAACATTGTCTGTGTTAGGTGGAGCTAGAGGAGTGTTGTGTTCGGTCCTTGGCTTGTTGGCTGTGACACTACTGCCATTGTTTGTAAACAGAGACGAAACTGTAGTTAATTCTACAATGTAGTCTTGTTTATATATCAAAAAGAAGATTATAGAAACCTACTAGACTCTGGAAAACACACACCATCATGGCATGCTATTCTCATACTTGCACCCAGTCACCAGAACAAATAATAATAATAATAATAATAATATTAATAATAATAATAAGAATAAGAATATCTGTCATAATGGTAACTACCAAACAACTAACTCTACCATCACAGCCTAAAAAATACTTTGTCATTGATAATAAGAATATGTAATATAGAATTATTAACTTAAGCAAGATAAGCACACATCCCTCTGTCATGTCTTTCCCTGTAAAAATGTAAATTGTCATACGTCTATTAACTGTTGGACTGCTGGAAGCGGACAATAACGCCAATTGGCAATGACTCTGGATTGGCTGAGTATTTTAGAAAAAATTTGACTGAAAGTTGCTTATGGCTTAGCCACCGACAACGTTCGGTCAAATTGTTTTAGAGGTACTCAGCATACCCTGAGTTAGGCTCCATGGAAAATGTAGACTGCAGAGGCTTGGCAGCGAGACAGTTAACTATATGTATATATAGGACTATAACATGTTAACCGTATGTATTCAGTATTCTCATGTCCTATATTGTTGTTGTTATATGTTATATTTTATATGTAGGGGTCCACCGCCACATAGGCTCTGCCTTTGGTGGACTACCTGTTGTGAAACTGTAAATGTATATTCTATATCAAAATAAATAATCTTGAACTTGAACTTGAACTTGAACTTATACATAGATTTGTATGATGTTAGAAAGCTATTAATGTGACTTTGGTTCGTTGTCTTATTCTGTACTGCTCTTGGCCAACTAGTCTACCTAGTTTTAGGGTGATGTTTTATTCTGTACTTGCCTATTTAATTTTACCTTGTTTATTACTTGCTTTTTTTCTATTTTCGTTTGGTTATTATATGATTTTAACTATTACCATTACGGTGGGTGCTCCTATCAAGAGGAGGAGTATACGAACATAACATGGCATAACTTAACAAACAAATTACTACCATGGTCTCAGAAGCACTTGTGGTTAAGTTGATATGCATATTATCGTCTGGCTCCTCTCCTATTGTTATTAATCAAGATCAAGATCACCGGCCCTTGCCTGAAGGGAAAATCCGAGAGGCGGAATTTACACAACAAAAACAAGAACAAAAAGAAATTTGCAGTAGAAAATTTTATATTTTAAAGCCTTTATGCGTTAAAAGGTACTTACTGTTCCATCGTTAAGTCCTTCACATGAACTGTTGACTTTAGCGTAAAAGTGTAAGTATGGAGTAATTTTTAGAACTATTAAACACTTAATATACACTTCGAGTGAAACATTATCCGGTGCAAAATGTCTTGATTTTTCGGGATTATTTTATGACGTCATCATGATCGTCAACATCATCATAGATAATAAGACAAATTGATTGGATATATCTTGATTCTACCTCCTCCCATAGGCTTACTGATTGGGAAGTGTGTCAACTTTCCTACGAGCTGTACTGTAGTCTGACTATAACAAGGCACCTGGTCACCAGAACAAAACCTCGATGTGTAATATGAAATTAGCCGTTGCCTAGACCTACTAGTGGTTGAGCGCAATACACTACCCAGTCATTTTAAAACAATGGTCAAATGTCACGTGTGTCACAATCACGCCCCAATGTCCACGTGGACGTGATGACACCACAGAGTTCTTAACCTGTCACACGTCAATCACTATACTACTTTCAGGTCTATCACGCCACTTTAATCCCATTGGGAGGTTCACCTGGAGATCTACATGTATCTGAGGGACGGGAATTAAGGCCTGCACAAATTGAAAATGTGCGCAACCCATATTTGGGTCTAGGCTTGCGCGATTTCGCGATTTAATCGAAAATCGCGATTTTCTACTATGTAATTGAAAAAAATCGAAAAATCGTAAAAAAAATTGAGTAGACTATGATTTGAAAACTCATCATTCAGCAGTAAAAGAATACAGTTATAATCCATTCGCACATGGTATGCATTGTGTTTTTTCTTGATCGCTTCCCGCATGTGTTCACTAAGTCCTAATCAAAACACAAAGCTCTAGGGTAAACCAGCAAACAATAGTGAGGTAACACCGTTGTCATTGAGAAAACCAGCTAGGTACTCCATCGAATCGCCATATAATTTTCTTTCTTTCGCTACAGACCCTGAGTCTGTCGTGAAATACCAAGTATATACTTAGTTGCAGAATGTTAGGCAATAATCACTGAACATAATTCTCTTTAATTCTTTTAGCAATTTCAGGCGGTGTACTAATTTTTCCTTTTTGATTCGGTTGTCATGCCTAATTAAAAAAAATAATGCAACAGCATTCCAGATTGCTGTATTTTGAACTGTGCGTTCTGTTGATTACTCTTAAATGTAAATCGTACATTCTGAAAGCGACTATAAACTGCATTATAGAACAAGTTTACGTCGTTACTATCGTAGCTACTCAAAGCTACCGTCCTATGTATATGGATTACACAGTATCTCCCCGATTACTAATATTAGTGTCTTCGCGCTACTCAGGTAATGACCTAAACTCGTCTTACAAAGGGAGGCTATAAGCGGAAGCAGGATTTATATTTTTACTCGACGACATTTTATGTCAAATTTTGATGAAATAAACGATGTTTATTACTGAGTTGAGACGCCGAAGCGGTAAAATATATTGCCATCACGCTTCCTATTTGGTGGTTTTGTTAAGCTCGTCATCTGCCTACTTTTTAGTCTGTGGCATACAAGAAATATGCAAAGATTGACATATTGGCTAACAAAGTTTACAATTTTTTTGCAAAACAACCTTATTATTGAGAGTTGAATTTTGTTCGAAAATTGTAAGCAAAGACAAGCATCGTTGATTAAGGTTAGAATTGTTTGTCTTCAACCTTATTACTATTTCGTGACCAGAGGTAAATGAAAGCGATATACATGTATAATATTGTTTCTGCGGCTCTCTTGCAACAACTTTCTCGGTCAAATTAGAAATTTATTGTAATCAGCAGGGTTCCCACACAGGTATGGAAGTCTGGAAAAAGTATGGAAATTTAAGAAAACCATTTCCAGGGCTGGAAAAGCTATGGAAAATTCAATATTTCACGGTACCGCTATGGAAAAGGAATGGAAAATTAAAATATCGGGATTTGTAATTTTTTCTGGCAGCCATTTGTCAACAAACACTTCCTTGTTCCTGGTTTGGCAAGTCTCGATTGGGTACCGGTAACCGCCAGGCTCCAATACATCGCGATTACCGGGAACGTTTCGGGCATGAGAAATACGTTTCTGAACAAGTTTGGATCGGGTCCCGGTAACCGCTGTGATTGTATAAACTGCGTAGAAAACTATATAGAAGACTTTTTTTTTTAATTTATCACTGGAGTGACTGGCTCTTTAACCTAGCCAGACATTTCAGTGCTAAATTATTAAACATAGCCCTCTCTTGGTCTGCAAATGAACATTTTCTGCTTTTGCCCAGTGCTATCCCAGTATTCCTCATCTAAATAAATAAAGGGATACAGATCCTTATATTAAATACTAAGTCATTAAGTCAAATTAGTTCTCAAATATTCAACAATAATATTTTAACTTTACTTTTGCTATTGTCTAACAGTCTTAGAAAATATCCATTAGCAGACCAAGAGAAGACTAATTTTGAAAATTTATCACTGGAGTTACTGGCTCTTTAACTAAGCCAGACATTCCAGTGGTAAATTATTAAAGATAGCCTTCTCTTGTTCTGCAAATGAACATTTTCTTTGATCAAAGGACTGCTAATTGCTCAGTGCTATATCCCTCATCCATATATGATATCTATGTGCTATTTTACTAGTTTAATTATGAAATATACTTATGCATTGTTTTCTTATGTTTAACTGTGATACGATGTACAAAATAGAACCAATTAAAAGCCTCAAATGTTAAAAATATTTTTTAAGTCTTTATTTTCCCCAAATGTCCACTATTAAAATGTCTTTAAATGGCTATGGAAAAATTTTAATTTGGTCTGGAAAAGGTATGGAAAAATATTCTCCCTAAGGTGTGGGAGCCCTGAATCAGAGATTGGAGTCTTCCAGATTTATCTAGATTTCCGGATTTTTCATAGACCACTCTCGCACACCAGCTGACTACCTCTCCTTGAATTGCAGTTAAGCCACATGAGGCACTACATTTAGATAGGACTAGAGATTACCAGATTCTAATTTAGCCCTTCAAATTTTCTTTGCAAACCAAGGGAAGACTATTTTTAAAATTTTGCGACGGGAATGACTGGCTCAATTACCGAGCTAGTCATTCTAGTGGTAAATTTTCAAAATGCAAATCAACATTTCTTAAGATCTCAGCAGAGACATTCTTTGGCCACCTTGACCATTAAATGGTTGACATGAAATTGTTACCATTGGGCTGGTCATTGTCGTTTCCGGTTTGTCTTCCAGTTTTGCAAGACATCCGGGTCTTCAAGATCTGGTTCTTACTTCCTTTCCGGTTTTGTAGGAAATCCATGTCTGTAAGATCTGGTTATTACTTCCGTTCCGAACGTTTCCGGTATGACTTCTGTTTTTGTATCTGGTTCCTAGTTCTGGTTCCGGTTTTAGCAGCGCTTCCGGTCATACCGGATATCCGGGGTCTGTGGACTCCTATTGGATTCCTGTCTGTACACTTCTGTTTCTAGAGGTGTTCCTCCGGGTCGTTCAGATCCGGATAGACTTCCGTCCTCAGGACAGGGGTTACTTCCGTTTTCTGAATCTACCTCTGTTCTTTCCGTATCCGGTCTGACTTCCGGTTTTGCGTATTTCTGGTTCCTTTGCTTATTCTGTTTTTTTACTGTACATCCGGGTTCAGTTTCCGGTTGTCTTCTTCCGGTTTGCGCCAGGTTTGTCTTTCCTAGGATCTAGTCATCATCTTTCCTAAGAGTTAGTCTTATTTCAGTAAGTGCTTTTAAATTCGGAATGTTTAATCGCTGAAAATATTAATTCCGAGACATTTCCAATCTTGAAGTCTCTCTTGGAGTCGTAGATATTCAGCATTTATTATTTTATCAATGAAACATTTCAACGTAATTAAAGACTCTTCCGACTGGTTGCCAGATGGGTTTTTTGTTGCAGTCGATAAGTCAGTCTGTATTCTACGCATTATCGCTAGATACATAATTTTTAATTTCATACAACTTTAGATGGCCAGTTGTCTTCAGGCCGTTCAGCGCCTTTTTTCGCACTCTTTTTTTCCTCTTATGTCGGCAAGTTGACATATTTATTTTATCCAAAGGGAGTTATTTTCTTGAAGAAAATCCCTGTTTCTAGCGTAATTCTTAGTCTAATTCTGACAGGCACTGAAAGGAAGTTTCAGTAGTGGATTCATAGGGAATAGAAAAATAGGATTAGGGTTAAGGAAGAAGGAATAAAAGCCAAGTTTTTTCTTCTGCGTCGTCACAGTCATGGTTTAGGTGAGTCTTTTTGCTTAGATTTTATATCGCCTCTGTTTTTCAGCGTTTTGTTTCGTGATTCATCCCGTAGTGTTTAATCATAATCAAGTATTAGTGTTTTGTGTATTTAACATCCAGATGTTCCCGGGATTCTTCTTTTCGGTCGCTGGTATCACACTTGGAGAGCCGTTCTCAAGATGAAATCTGTGGTTTCAGTTGGCCAGTAGTCTCCATCCTCGTCCCCTGGCCCCACAAGATGAGTTGATGGGACCTCCAGTAGCTGAGGGTGGGCTCCTTCGAGGCGTGGAGCCCGGCGCTGCACCTGCCTGGCAGATTCTCACAGGGCGAGCGCCATTTCAGGTGATTCGATCTCCAAGTGTCATTTCATTAGCGTTGTGCATAATGCTCTGGTTAGCCCCTCCAAATGTCTGGATTGACACCCAGTGGGTTACACCCCTGCGCCACGTTGAAGCCGAGCATATAGTCTTAAACAGGGGTTCCCGGGATTCATTATCATTCTATCAATCATTCCTTTTATTAGCATATCAAACTCAATGACATCCGTCTTTACAAGATGATAATATTGGTTCTAATTCTTTAATAATAATGAGTAAGATAAGTATAGGTGTCTTCCTTCATCCTCTGTCCCTTCTTCTAATGTTTTCTTCTAGTCATGTTATCCTTCCGCTCTCTCTCTCTCTCTCTCTCTCTCTCTCTCTCTCTCTCTCTCTCTCTCTCTCTTTCTGTCTCCCTTCTTTTTTCCCTCCTCTGTGGTTTTCCCGTAATTCATCGTCTATCAATCCTCTCCAGGGATCTTCTGGTCCTGTTCTTTCCTCTTCATCTTCCATTCTTCTTAATTCCTCTCTTCCTCCTTCCTCTTTTGATCATGTTGATCCGATTGTTTCTGTCGCTCTCTCTTTTGAGCTTGATTTTCTAATTGTTGATTAAGGTCTGGTTTTCTCATTGTTTTGTGTTTTGGGGGATTTGTCCCTTGTTCGTTCTTTCTTGTCAGCTTTTTTCTCTATTCTTTCCATGTCCTCTGGTCAGGATGTTGTATCTGTTCACATTCCTTCTGTTCAATCTTTTTCCTTTTCTGACTCTACAGTTTTCTTCTCTTCTAGCTTCCAAGAGGCCTTGCTCTCCTCTTTCCATTTGAACTGTTGATTCTATGGCCTCTGGTGACTCTTCTCATCTCTTTGCTTCTCCTTTTCCTAATCCTTCTTATTCTTCTATTCCCTAGTCGGTCTGGGCTGATCAGATTTTGTCCAGTCAGGGTCTGCGGATGACTGGTCCCTGCCTCACTGGTGGATTGCTTAGACTCTTTCTCATTTAAGGACGAGTTTTCTATAGACCTTCCTTCTTTTGTGTCGGCTCTTTCCTCTTCTAATTGTTCTTTCGTAACCCCTCTGGTCCTTTCAATTGATAATTTTGTCATTATCATGTTAGTTTTCGTTGTGACTTATGTTAATTCTAAGGAATTTATATATACATGTACATGAGAGCATTCAGCCTAGGGTAGGTATTCCTACCCTGTCATTAAATCTTAGTAAAATGATCTCTATTCACTCTGAAACATTCAAATCTGCATTAATTTTAATTTAACAAGTGGGTATGTCATGATTACATCTCATGATTCTTACTCCCAAGTCAAGATGAAAACCATCTCCCAGATCATTTCCAGTCTAGATCAGGGTATGTGGTCGTTTCCATTGACCAAAATGACGCCTTCTTTCATGTTTTCATTTACCCTTCCTTCAGAAAATTCCTGCGTTTTGCTTACTAAGATCGAGTTTGGCAGTTTCACGCCATGCCTTTTGGCCTGACCATGGCTCCTTTTCTTTTTCTCGCCTAGTCTCAGCCGTGGCAGGAATCTTCACCGTCGTTCTATCCATCTCCACGTTTATATCAGAGACGATTGGTTAGTAAAGTAAGTCTTCTTCAATTCTCTCAGGAATTCTTCCAGAGGTTTGCAGTCTGGCATGCAACCTAGGGTGGATTTTAAATCTAAAGAAATCAAGCCTAGATCCGTCTCAAATCTTCACGCATCTAGGTGTTTCTTTCGATCTGGCCCATGGTCTAGTCTTCCCCTCAGATCCACGAATAGAGGCGTTATCAGTGGCAATGGAAATCCTGTCTTCTTCCATGGTCTGACCAAGATTTCTGCTAAGAGTGATATGTTTGATGGTCAGCGTAGAGAATGTTATTCCATGGGTGACGCTGATGAGAAGACCCTTCCAAATGTATTTAATGTCCCTTTGGAAGCAGTCAGTTCTCTCTATTTACCATCAGATTCCCATCAGAGAACACTTGATTCCTCTTCTAGATCTTTGGAAAGATCGTTCTCTGCTTCTGATGGGTGTTCCACTGATAAAGTCCTCCCCTCAGGCGATTATCTTCACAGACACTTCTCAGGAGGGATGGGGACCAGTCTTTGGTCCCTGGAGGAGTCGACAGCTCATATCAACATTCTGGAATTGTGTGCTGTCAAGAAGGCTCTCCATTCATGGTCAGATCTTGTGATAGGTCTCTATGTCTCGATTCGGTTGGACAATTTGACAGTGGTCTCTTATATCAACAGGCAGGGGGGTACACGGTCATTCCTCCTTTGTCTAGAAGTGTGGAGCCCTCTCTTATAGTGTCGCAAGAATCAGATTCTTCTAGTGTCTTCTCATGTCCCAGGCAGTCTGAATTTTCCTGCAGACCAACTGTCACGTCCCAGCAAATTCGCCCACACCAGTAGAAGCAGTTAAAGAGGTCGGTTGTCAAAGCGATTTTCAGTCTTATGTATTGTCCTCTGGTAGATCTGTTTGCAATATCTCCGAATGCGCAGATCTCCTCTTACAGTCTCTTTTTCCGGACAGTCAAGCCATGGCGGTGGATGCCCTGTCTCAGTCCGGGACAGGAATTGTTCGTCTATGCGTTCCCTCCAACTATTTTGATTCCGTTAGTGTCAGAGCTCTAAATAAGCAGGATTTTTGCGTTTTCACCCAATAAAAATTGCCAATCACCCAATTACTTTTTAACATCATGAGTACTGAAATAGAAAATCACCCAATTAATTTCAGTTCTCTTGCTAATAATGTATAATAACCCAATTAAATTCTAAAGAAATCCAATTTACAAAATTTCTAAGAGTGAATCACCCAATTATTGAAAAGCTTATCTAGAGCTCTGGTTAGTGTTGAAGAATGTCAAAGAACAAATCTGTGAGATTCTTTTATAGCTCCTTTTGGCCACAGAGGATTGGGTTTGTAGACCTTCTAGATCTCCTGGTAGACTTCCCTCATCTTTTTCCATTCTCCCAGGATCTTCTGTCTCAATTAAGAGGTCTTTGTCTTCATCAAAACCCAGAATCTTCAGTCTGTGTGTTTGGAGAATATCGAAACTAAAGTCTACGAGAATAAAGTTTCTTCAAGATCTCAAGTAATTATCGATTCTTCCAGAAGAGAGTCGACCCGCAGAGTTTACAAGTGTCGACTTAATATTTTTGGAGAATGGTGTTCAGGCCAAGGTCTCGTGCCCGATTCTGTTTCTATTCCCCAAGTATTAGAATTTTTTTAATATCTCTGATTCCTTACATTTATCAGCTAATACGGTTAGGGGATATAGATTTTCTCTGGCATCTTCTCTTCCTTGCCTTCTGTATGCCGATGTCAAGGACACTAAGACCTTTAATAGTTTTTATTAGAGGTCGAGGCAATATTCGTCCTCCGATAGCTAAGCCTTTACCTTCATGGAACTTGGCTTTGGTTCTTCAAGTGCTGGCAGGCCGTCATTTTGAACCTCTCCTCTATTAGTATTAACGGCCTCTGCTAGAAGGCGTTCAGAATTCATGCTTTTTCTGCTGAAAGGGAGAGATTTATAGTTTCAGGAGACGGTTTGCTTTTATATCCCAGAAGAGATTTTTTATCTAAAACTCAGTCTAACTGGTTTCCTGCTAGTCCGATCATTTTAAAATCATTATCGTCTTTTTCGCCTTCCGACAAACTCTGGTGTCCTGTTAGGACATTAAGACTGTACAAACAGCGAACTGATTTCAAAAGATTTGATCTGTCCCTTTTATGGTTTTCTTATGCGGAAGAGTTAGCTAAGCCGGTCTCAAAGTTTACGATATCCTGATGGATTTGGGAGACGATTAAGCTTTGTTACGAGATTGCTTCTCCGGAACAAATTAATCTCTCCCATATTAAAGCTCACGATGTTAAGAGGAATGGCTTCCTCTTTTGCACTTTTTGCCGGTTCGTATTTAGATGAAGTCATGTAAGTTGCATGATGAAAATCTGAATCCTCTTTTACAACCTTTTATCTGAAAGATCAGAGTGCAGCAGCCTCCTTTCGTAATATTACGATTTTAACCAAAAAAGCTGAAGACCATTTACCAAGCACATCTCGCCATTTTCGTTAAGACTGTCTGTAAGAAATGGTGAGAGTTTATTTTGGTTTTTATTTATCGCTAAGTTCAAGTTTTCCTTATTTGATAATCACGATGTGATTGATTTAAATGCACTATTATGTTATATTATTAACATTTGGATAAGATTGGTTTGATTTTTATCCTTGTTTGTTGATTCTCAAATCGCCTCCCACCTAATGTTTTAAGTGGGGCACTGACCAAATCTACGGGTTTAGCAAGTAGTGATTGAACGGTAATGGATGTTTTTGCGGTGTAATAACAACCCCCTCTCCCCCCCTTGCGGGTTGGTCTGTTGTTTTATTAACGACTATAAAACACTTCCCATTCAATCACTACGACCCGGCCTCAGCCACCCCGCGTGGAATTGATTTGAGAATTTGCCTATAATATTTGGCACTTAAATTCAGAAAAGTGAATCTGTTTTGACTCCAGTGCGCATGCGCAAGCGCGCTTAGTGACAGGCGTCACTATGGAGTGAGTACAGACTGGTGCCAGTCTATATCAGTTAATATACTGGAGATGGACCTAACCAGTAGACTGGTTGAGGGTCCATGTTTATAGGAATAGGCATGGGGAGGAGTGTATGCAAGCATAAAAATCTTATTCTGGTAGCTAAGTAGGTAGGTAAGTATGTTTTTATAGTCGTTAATAAAACAACACGTCTTTTTCTGTGAATTGTGATAGCTTTGTGCGCTCTCTAAGGATTATATTGGATTACAATGGAAGGAGCCGATGATAACCAGGTCGTATATTTCCATGTTATTCTATAGTTAAAAGACTTAGGTCTTCCAAATTTCGTGTGTGTTGCATGTTCCAATTTCTGACCCCGAATCTGGGACGTGTGTTAACAACGAAATATGCCAGATTGATCGCCTTCCTTTAACCCCAACAGGCTATTGGCAGATATGAAATAAGGTGTTGACTTTACGGTGTTTAAACACGAAAATCGGCTGACGTCATTCTCCGTAAGATCTGAGCGGGTGTCGTCACACCCCTGTTGTCTCGGATTTTTATGTGAAGAAAATGTTTCATTAATTCGCGCATCTGATTCTGGGTGCTGCGTACTTTATTGGTACCAGAAAAACTTTGGAATTTTCAAGTTTTGCGTGTTATCACGATCTGTTTGCAATGATCTGTGGTTTCAAAATTCTTGATTTAGATGTGTGGTCTGCGGTTTCTTGCATAGCATTCTGCCTACGCTGGTGTCATCCCTGCTTCCAAAAGTTGTAGGGTTAGCCTCTTCCCGTGCTTGGTTCGGACCCTGTCCTTGGACAGGGTTCTGGACTGGCCACCGAGGCATGTCTCTGTTCTGCTTCTGCGGCCACCTCCGGGTGGTCCAGTAGCGGTGGCCGGTCTGTCAGGCATGGGAGGTGTCCGCCAGGACAGCTCCACGGTTTCCTCGTCTAGTGATGACTCTTCGGGGTCTGGAGGCCGAGGAGGAGAGATTGCTGCGGCCTGAGATGCTGCGGGTGGAGAGCATGGAGGTCGATTCCGTTCTGGACTGAACCGTCCTCTGTCTGGCTTGGCGCAAGCCAGGGCAGCGGCTCCGCCCGTGGTTGACGCCACTCCGGTACCGGGCACTGGTCCCGTGATGGTTGGTTTGCCACCAACCGACACAGTGATGGGTGTGGCTGGCCAGGCGTGGTACTCAACTATCTCGCCTGGTTTGGCGGTCAGGCATGGGGTGCCATTGGCGCCCGTGTTTGGCCATGGTTCCTCAACCGTTACGGGTCCGCACGGTTTTCCTACTCCATGAACTGGTGTTTTTCATGGGGTGGCGGCGGAACCGTACCGGAGTTCCTGGCGTATCAGCAATGGCTCCTAGCCGGCAGGCCGTTGCCGGTAGGGCCGTAAACACGTCAATGGGTGACGTGTTCACGGGGCTGTCATCTTCGGAGACAGACTGGTTAGAGGCGCTGGCTTGGCTAGCCAGGGTGGACCCGTCTGTGGTTTCGACATGGCCGAGGAGGATGCACCCGTCCATCTGTGGGATCGATTAGGACGGGGATCTTGCCCGCAGCCCGGATCCAGTCTGTTGGACTGGATCCAAGGTTTATGGAGTTATTGGATGCTATTTATAGCAAACAACTCCTGACCAAGGGCCAGCTTCCCGCGGTCTCCAGGGAGGTGCGGGTGAGGTGTCGTATCCCACGGGGGAAATATGACAGATGTGGTGGTGTCCCAACGGTCACCGAGGATGGGTGCTGGGTGTCCAGAGTGCTGGAGCACGTGGCCCCGCCTTGGCGCTGGTGGACAAGTCTCGGGTACACCATGACGAAGTCCTGTCCCTATGCGATGAGGGGGTGAAGGCAGCAATGAGTGCTGTCAATCATTCTTATCGCCTTCTTCAGTCGGTGTGGGCTGAAGCCGGGGCAGTTCACCCTATGCCACCTGTGTTGCTTTCATGTGTCAATAACGGCCTGGTGCTGTCTATGAATGCATTGGCAAGGGTGCAAGTGCGAGTGACGAAGTCTAGGAGGCAGATGGTCCTTGATGGTCCTTGACCATATGCGTCCAGCTACTGCCGTTAGGGAGCGTCCTCTTGGGATACCCCTTACTGGCCGTAGCATCTTTGGTGGCCAAGACACTGCCAACATTGCGCAGAATCGGTTGGCGGTTAATCTAGAGCTAGTACATCAGGCGCACCACACTAGGGCCTGTAGCCAAGCCGCTAACCGGGCAACCTTCTAAGAAGCAGAAAAAGCACAAAAGCAAGGCAAAAGCTAAGCCTAGTGCTGCTTCTGCTCCTACTGGGTCTTCTCAGCCACCTCCGGCGAAGAAGGCCAAGAAGGTTGTGGAGGCCCCTACCCTCCCCAATGTTGCTCCTGATCGCCCGAGAGGCGGGAAGGGTAAGTCCTCGAAGGGCGGAAAGAAGGGAGCGGATCGTACATGTACCTGAGGGTACGAGGGCTCCCTTCGTATCTGCCTGGACCGCACCTGTGCAACAGGAACAGCGGTGCCAATTAGACCAGCCAAGCCAAGACCAAAATGGTTCTCACTCTCTCTCGTCAAGAGAGGTGGTGGGGGGGGGGAGCAGATCACGAGCCGGACACCCGCATTAGGCGTCGGTGGGTGGAAGGCTCATGCGTTTCGTCGAGGCTTGGCTAGGTGTGACGTCAGACAGTCTGGTCCTGGAATGGATACTCCGAGATCGGTAATGGTAGGATTGAGGAAAGGAATGTGGTGTGTATCAATCGATCTGAAAGATGCATATTTCCACATTCCAATGAACAGGAGTTCTCACAGGTTTCTGAGATTTGCGTTTCTGAATCAAGTGTGGGAGTTTGTAGTCCTCCCATTTGGCCTGTCGACAGCTCCACGGGCTTTCACCAGAGTGGTCCTTGCGGTGACAGCGTTTCTCAGAAGCAAGAATATGGCGCTTCACACCTACATAGACGATTGGCTGATCAAAGCAGACACGTCAGCCAGGTTAGAGGTGGATATTGCTCTGACTCTGAAGTTACTTTCAGATCTAGGCTGGATAGTCAACAAGGAGAAATCCGAGTTGACACCCACTCAACAGTTTGTTTATTTAGGGATGCAATTCGATCTCGAGGAGGACAGGGTTTACCCGTCAGAGTCCAGAGTGGTGTCTCTGTTAGCCATCCTCAAGAGTTTTCGATTGGGAAACCAGTCAGGCGAGGCGGTTTCTTCAGATGCTGGGCATAATGGTCTCCATGGAGCACGTAATCCTGTACGCTGCTCTGATGTGAAGACCTATCCAGTTGTATCTGATGTCTCTGTGGAAACAGAGAACAGAACCCCTGTCAAAGCTGGTGCCAGTTTTGGAGCCAATAATGTCACATCTTGTATGGTGGAAAAAGCGTCAGAATCTCCTATTAGGGGTTTCGCTGCACCTACCCCACCCCCAGCTGTCCGTGTACACGTATGCATCGCTGGACGGATGGGGGGCCTGCCTGGGAGAACACCCGGTCTCGGGCACATGGACTCTCCAAGAGAGCCAGCTGCATATCAATCTGGTGGAAATGATGGCAGTGGAACTGGCATTGGAAAAGTTTCTTCCAAAAGTCAGGGGCAAGGCGATATTGATACGGTCGGACAACTCGACAGTAGTGCATTTGTTGTATCATACATAAATTGCCAAGGCGGGACCAAGTCACCCACTCTATGTATGAAAGTGTGGCACTTGATTCAATGGTGCAGGAATTACTCGGTTGTTTTGAAAGCAGCTCACATTCCTGGGCGATTGAAAATTCTGGCAGATGCTTTGTCTCGGAGACAGAGAATTCTACCAACAGAATGGTCTCTCAACCCTTCAGTTCTTCACAGGATCTTCGAGAAGTGGGGCAAACCCAATGTGGACTTGTTCGCCACAAAGGAAAATGCTCAACTCATGACTTATGTCTCGCCGATTCCAGATCCTAATGCCGTCGATACAGATAAGCTGGAGAGGGATGCACGCTTACGTGTACCCACCCACCATTCTTCTGCCGAAGATATTGCTGAAGATCAGGGAGGAACCGTGCCTGGTCCTGCTAATAGCACCATTTAGGCCCAGCAGGGCGTGGTTCATGGATTTTCTAGCTCTGCTGATATCCAGTGCAGTTACCCGAGATTCCGAACATAATCTCCCAGGCCAAGGGCCGCTTCCTACACGAGCGGCCCGAGATGTTGAAATTGACTGCGTGGATGTTATCAAACAACATTCCATGTCGGAAGTCTTTTCTCAACAGGCTACAAGTTTCATCGCAGCCGCGAGAAAGAGGTCAACCTTCAAGTCATATAACCACAAGGTTAACAAATTTGCAGAGTGGTGTGAAGGAAAGGGTATTGATCCCTTTCAATCCACTATTCAGAAAATGGATACTATCTCGTTGGGTTGTCGAATGCATTCGAGATTGCGAATGGGCACCAGGTGCAATGTGCTAGGGCTCACGATGTTAGCGGAACATCCACCTCGACCACCCTATTCAATGCTGTCCTGTTAGAGGACATCATGGCTGTTGCACAATGGCACTGTGAGTCCCCTTTCATGGATTACTATATGAGGGACATGTCAGACTCCGCCAATCCACTCGCGTTAGCTGTTTTGAAATGATAGTCTAGTGGCCACACTGCTCATCTTCTTTTGATAACTTTGAAAAGCAAAAGTAGTAAGAACAGACATGGTCAAGCGAGAGGAATTCAACCGTATGGGACACATTTGGTTGAAAGTGTGTTGCTTGATGGCTCCACCTCGGGAATCCATAATTCATGAGGTATTTTAAGTTTGACAGTTTTTTGTATTATGTTTATATATCATGATCATTCATCTTATATATTCATGCTCATTCGCAGGCTTATATGTGTAAAGAGCTGTTAACCCTCTTCGCACATTTGTGTTTTCAGGCGATATGCATGTTCGTGAGTTCTCCCCTTTTTAGGAGAAGGGGGTGGGAGCGGTGATGCGAATATGATTCGGTCCCAAAGCTTGTCCCTCCATTTAGGTCTCCATATGTCAAGTTTAGGTCTACGTTCTTTCTCCAGGGGCAAAAGAGGCTTTGTATGGCTTACCCCTTCCTACCAGGTTACCGATTAAATCTGGTGTTATCAATGAGTAATGTAATGGTAAGTATTGATCGAAGGAGAATGAAGGAAATTTCAATTTCCATTTCTCCGAGAACTGATTTATTATTTGACATGTTAGAATGCGGGAAGTCTAACCTCAATGAGGGCACTCTGTTTTAATTTTTGCCATGCCCTGATTGCGTTCACCTTAAAATGTGAAGTTACAGCACTGGTTAAGATACATTAACACACATGAGATGCCGGTGTCTCAATTCCAGGCCTACTGTACTGGCATGACTAGAAAGCTGTCCATATTGAATGTTTGAAACTAATTTGATTGGATTCGTTTGCTGGCATAGTCAATTTGCTTTTTAAACATTCAGCAAAATATTCCTTACATCATAAAGAAGTTGGCATTTCTGGCCTGGGAGATTAACATGCTCTTAACTCTGTAACTCTCAAATTTGTTCAAGAAAACTTCAATTTTCTTGTAGAAAATGTTTATTTTGCGGGACCAAGATGAGACTGGGTTTTTTTTAATTTACCACTGAAATGACTGCGTCAGTTATCGAGCCACATGGCTCAGTTATCGAGCCGGTCATTCCAGTGGTAAAATTTCAAAAATACTCTTCTGTTGGTCACTTGGTCTGCAAATGGACATTTCTCAAGACCACTGAAGAAGTGGTTTTTGTTTGATATGAGGAACCTTTCCGGTTTTAGTTATGCCCCGCCCATCTCTAGCTAACCTCCACCCACACCTCGCTCGTGTTGGGATCGATCGATCGCTGAACACCCTGACTATCAATTTCCAAAAAACTACACATTTAAGCTGTTGAATATTTTGAAACCAAGCCTAAGGCAGCAACAGCGCCCAGTCAAATTAGTTTCAAAATATTCAACAGCATGTTTATTAAACAGCAAAGAATTACAAAGACATACAATTCATACAACGTGTCGAACGAAGTATTTGAGATTTGGTGACGGTCGATATGGAACCCTTTGTGACGTAATGATTATGACATCATACAAGGTCAGGTGATAGATGGGTACTCTGGAAAGTTGAATTGAAAAGATAGAGAGAATTAAGAATGTATGTATTCGTTAGCTTATATATATAGCAGAAGAGAAATTGTAAAGGGAGTGTTTATTTTATATCACTATTAATGCGTTTCAGATACCTGTCACTATGGGTGTGAACTTGTTTACTGTGAAAACACGATTTGCCAAAATCATGGAAGATGTGGAGGCTTCGGTTGCCGCTCAATTTATTGTGTGGCTGGATCAAAGAGTGGCTGAATTTAAAGTCAATGGTGACATGACGTTTATCAGTAAGTCTTCCCTGTACAATCACCTTAACACATACCACTCTGGTGTACAAATTTTAAATCTTCAAATTAAATTAAAAGATGAAATGGTGTTCATTTTTCAACAAATTTTGGGGGAGGTTGTGCTGTCATAGACAGCAACATCTTCCACCAAAGTTGTTAAAAAATGTACACCAGTTTCTTTGATATTGACACGGGAAAAGATAGCATATTGACATCAGAGTTGTAAGGTTTAATGACCCCCATCAGAAACGGATACATTTTTGTAGAAATCAGTAATGACCCATCATCCAATATGGCTACTAGCGGTCATCTGGAAACTTGGTTTTGCGATAATAACTCTGCTACTACAAGTTTATGTCAGATCGGTTTGAAGCATCATTGGTTCATTGGGCTAGGTCTGCGGAAGAAACATCAAATTTGGCCATGATCCAATATCCAATATGGCCGACAATGGCATTTTGAAGATTGGTTTCTGGATGATAATGCGCTGGCATTTGTGTAATAGGGTTAAGATTTTACTTGTTCTTTGAAATACATGTACATGTTATTAGTCCCCTACCGGTAAAGCCGGGGGGGGGGGGGGGGTGACTATAGGTTTGCACTCTTGTCTGTCCGTCCGTCTGTCGCAGTTGGTTTTCCGCACTTTTTTTCGCAGTTCTTCAAGGTATTCAACTGAGAATTGGTTTATTGCTTTGTTATGAGAAGTTACAGACCAAGTTCGAGTTTCAGGCGTATACATCAATTTTTGATGGCGTTATGCCCCCTTTCTAGTTAAGAAATATAAAAAATATCAGCTTTCCACACTTTTTTTCGCACTCCTTCAAGATATTTAAGCGAAAATCGGTGCATCGGTTTAGTAAAAGGAGTTACAGAGCAAGTTCGAGTTTCAGACATTTTCGTCAATTTTTCATGGAGTTATGCCCCCCCTTTCGACTTATGCAATACGAAAAATATTAGTTTTCCGCACTTTTTCTCGCAGTCTTTCAAGACATTCAACTGAGAATTGGTACATTACTTTATGATGAAAAACTACAGACCAAGTTCAGGTTTCAGGCGGTTGCATCATTTTTTAAAGGAGTTATGTCCCCTTTCGACTTATGAAATACAAATATATCAGCTTTCAAGACTTTCCTTCTCCTTCACCATATATAACTGAAACTTGGTTTATTGCTATGTTATGAGAAGTTACAGATCAAGTTCGAGCTTCAGCTGCTTTTGACAATTTTTAATGAAATTTTTTACTGTCAATCTCTATAGATTTATATCACCAGGCAGGGGACATGTATTGCAAAGCAATACTTACAGAATGCTTGTTGTGTTGTCTGTGTGTGCTGAGTTTCACTATGACAGGTTCATAGGATATTGGATAATTTTGAAGCGGCTTAGCCGATACTGTATTACATAAAATAAATAACACTCAAGCCGGCCAGCAATGGCTTCTGCATCACTTTTGTCCTGAGAAATGTCCATTTGCAGAACTATGTACAGAAGACTATTTTTGAAACTTTATACCACTGAAATGGCTGGCTCGATAGAGACCATCATTCCAGTGATTAATTTTCAAAAATTGTCTTATTGTTCTGCAACTTGACATTTTCTTTGAAAAAGAATATTTTCTTTGAGCAAATTTGAGGTTTTAAGACTTAAATCTAAGTTAACTATTACACACCAAAAAACACAAAATTCTTTATGATGCAAGGAAATTCTGTTGAAAAACTAATTTAACTGTGTAGCTGTTGTTGCTTATGGCAGTGCTCAATGTTCCAGTCAAATTAGTTTTAAAATACTTGACAGCTTACCCAGTGTATACATGTACAGTACTTGCCTTAGAATTGAGATACCGTTACCCTAGCGATTGACCGTTTAACCCTCAAACCGGCCTTGGAAAATGTCCATTTGCAGGACATGAGAAGGCAATTTTTAAGAATTTATCACTGGAATAACTGGCTCGATAACCGAGCCAGTCATTCCAGTGGTTACTTTTCAAAAATAGTCTTCTCTTGGTCTGCAAATGAACGTTTTCTATGAGGGTAAACAGGTTACGTGTTAACGCTTTAATACTCATATCAGCCAAAAACGGCTTCTGCAGCGGTCTTGAGAAATGTCCATTTGCAGACCAAGAGAAGACTATTTTTGAAGATTTACCACTGGAATGACTGGCTTGATAACCGAGCCAGTCATTCCAATGGTAAATTTTCAAAAATATTCTCCTCTTGGTCTGCAAATGGATGTTTTCTTGGAAAATATTGAAATTTTTTTTATAGCTAATTCAACGGTTAAAGGGTTAATATGTATTACTTGTATATTGCAGATTTGCACGTCGACGGCACAGCGCCTCGCTGGATAAAGAACTTTAATATCAGCGTTCTTCTGGGAGGAGGTAATGTTGTTGGTGACGAGGAAATGGCGAGCATCACCTCGAAAACTACGTATAAGACACCGCAAGACTCTACTGCGGAAATAGAAAGTGCACTAGATGAGATCGATCGTGTCCGACATGCCATGGATACACAAGGAGATCTGCATAATATGACGTCGTATGTGTCCCGTCTGAAGCAGAGAAAGTTACACAAACCCTCATTGGACAGTACAAATAAAAGCTTTATAACTGCGCCTGGTTCAATGTCCTCTATCGAAGGAACCCCGTCTTTCTTCAGTACACCTAGTGCTAGTTCTTCGCATAAGATGTCAGTTGATATAACCGGACAGTCCGTCGGTGATGTCAGTATGCCATCGTCCAATGATAATACATTCTACAGCTCTCAAGACCAAGGCAATTTGTTGGGGAATATTGGTGGTGGTGACGGAGAACATGAGTTGAACGCGGTTAATAGTAATAAGGATGATATCATAAATAATAAGTCAAACATAGGTAACCTGTCCCCGGGATCGGACGACAAGGATGGAGGCTCAGATGATATGGCTGACGTTAAACCCAATGTTGCTGACATTTCCTTTGGCTCTGATGACGAGGAGGTGGCTGCAGAAATGGATAAAAATGCTGAAGGTAACCTGCAGTAGAGCTCATAAATATGTTGCAAGCTTTACAGAAACATGTTATGTGTAGTTAGTAAAATTTTGAAAATGATATAAGAAATGTTCTGTTGAATATTTTGAACATAATTGAATTGGAAGATATTGCTGCCTTAGGTTATGTTCAAAATATTCAACAGTGTATCCGTCAACTTTTTTCTTTAACGACTTCTCAAGGACCACTGGGCCAATTTCAATTATATTTGACAGGAAGTATCCTTGGGGCATAGGGATCCAAGTTTGTTCAAACGAAGCCGATCGGCCAATTTGGCCGGCGGCAGTCTTGGATTTCGGCTGATTTTAGGAAATGTCTTTAAAAATCTTCTCCAAAACCGCTTGGTGGATTGAAGCAAACTCCATGAAATATGATCTATGGCAATAGCTGAACCAAGTTTGTTCAAGGGAACTTGATTGGTCAAATGGTTCGGCGGCCATTTTGGTTGACCTAGTTTTAGCGAAATGACTTCTCCAGAACCGCTGAAGGGATTGGGCCGAAATTAGGCAGATATGATTAGGGACTATGGGCCATTAAAGTTTGTTCAAGGGAAGTTGATCCGTCAAAAAACAGCCGCCGTAGGCCAATCAAAATACAGCATGTTTGGCAGCCATATTGGATTTTTTTATTTGATGAATTTTGAGGCTGAAATTGGTTTTATATATGTTTTTGGGTATTCTGATCACAAATTTGCAATTTTGAAAAGTGTCGGATAAACGGTTTGGCGGCCATCTTGGATCATTTTCCCGCCAAAAGCTCCCATACTAAAGTAATGGGAAATTTAAAATGTCTTCTCGCGAACTACTGGGCCGATTTCAATTATATTTGGCAGAAAGCATCCTTACAGCATAGAGATTCCATTTTGTTCAAACAACGCCGATCGGCCAATTTGGCCAGTGGCCATCTTGGATTTTGGCCGATTTTTAGAAATGTCTTTAAAAATCTTCTCCGAAACCGCTTGAGGCATTGAAGGAAACCTCATGAATTATGATCTATGGCAAGAGCTCAACCAAGTTTGTTCAAGAGAACTTGCTTGGTTGAATGGTTCGGCGGCTATCTTGGTTGACCTAGTTTTAGCGAAAATTACTTCTCCAGAACCGCTGAAGGGATCAGGGCGAAATTTGGCAGATATGATTAGGGACTAAGGGTCAGTAAAGTTAGTTCAAGAGAATTTGATTCTTCAAAAAACATGGCCGCCGTGGGCCACTCAAAATATAGCATGTTTGGCAGCCATATTGGATTTTGAGGCCGAAATTGGTTTTATATAGGTTTTTGGGTATTCTGATCTCAAATTAGCATTTTTCGAAACTGTCGGATAAACGGTTTGTTGGCCATCTTGGATCATTTTCCCGCCAAAAGCTTCCATACTAAAGCAATGGGAAATTTCAAATGTCTTCCCGAGAACTACTGTGCCGATTTCAATTATATTTGGCATGAAGCATCCGTAGGGCATAGAGATTCAAGTTTGTTCAGACAAACCTGATCGGCCATTTTGGCCGGCGTCGATCTTCGATTTTGGCCAATTTTTTAGAAATGTCTTTAAAAATCCTCTTCTCCAAAATAGTCTGAGGGATCGATTCAGAACCCACGAAATTTGATCTAGGGCACGAGCTGAACCAAGTTTGTTCAAAGGAGCTTGATTGACCGAAAGGTTCAGCGGCCATCTTGGATGACCTAGTTTTTGCAAAAACAACTTCTTCCCCAGAACCGCTGAAGCGATCAGGTCGAAATTTGTGATATATGATTAGGGACTAAGGGCCATTAAAGTTTTTTCAAGAGAAGTTGATCCATCCAAAAAAACTGGCCGCTTTAAAATGCCTTTAAAATTCTTCTCCAGAACCGCTTTGGGGATCAGTTCAAAACGCATGAAATATCATCTAGGGCAAGAGCTGCACCAAGTTTGTTCAAGGGAACTTGATTGTCTAAATGGTTTGGTGGCCATCTTGGATAACCTAAAATATTCAAAATGAACCACTGAGCAAATTGGGCTGAAATTTGAGAAATATGATTGGGCACTGAGTGTCATTAAGGTTTTTGCAAGGCGCTACGTCAGAAACATGGCTACAGTGGACCAATCAAAATGTAGCGTGTTTGGCGGCCATGTTTGCCATTTTCGAGACCGTCGTATAAATGGTTTAGCGGCCATCTTGGATCATTTACCCGCCAAAATCTCCCATACTAAAGTAATAGGAAATTTAAGATGTATTCTTGCACTATCTTGGATTTTGGTCGATTTTTTGAAATATCTTAAAAAATCTTCTCCAAAACCGCTTGTGTGATCAATTCAAAATGCACAAAATGCATCTATGGCAAGAGCTGCACCAAGTTTGTTCAAGGGAACTTGATTGGTCAAATGGTTTGGCAGCCATCTTGGTTAGCCTATTTTTTGCCAAGACAACTCCAGAACCACTGCTGAATGGATTGAGCCGAAATCTGGGAGATATTATTAGGCTCTGAGTGCCATTAAAGTTTGTTCAAGGGAAGGAGCTACGTCAAAAACAAGGCTGCAGTGGACCAATCAAAATGTAGTGTGTTTGGCGGCCAAATTGGACTTGCAAAAATGTCCACAAACTCATTTAAAAGACTACTCCTAAACCAGCCACCAACAATTTTGACAAAACTGCATAGTGCTCCAGGTGAGCGACACAGGCCTCTTGGGCCTCTTGTTAAATTATTTCTTGAGCTGTATTGTTGCTGGCTTTTTTAGTTTTCCCCTAATTAACCATTTACTGGCCATTGGTCAAGTCGATAAAAACTGACCTCTGCATTGTTATTGGGTGATGTCTATTTGCAGGCCAAGTGAAGACTATTTATGATTTTATGTTTTACTGCTGGAATGACTAAATCCATAACTGACGGACTGAGCCAGTCATTTCATTGGTAAATTTTCAAAAATATTTTCCTCTTTCCCTACAAATGGACATGCAATAAACAAATATTTTTGTGTACCAAATTTGACCATTAAATGTTTGATTGTAATTCTTTGACAGACCTGTTTCATTCTGCATACATGTATATTTGTCATGTTTGTAGATTATATAATTTATTGTATGTTAGGGTTGCACGATTATTCAATTTTCGTAATCGCGATCATTTAATATAAATAATCGTGATCATACAATTAATCATGAACTACCGTGTTTCGCTTAATTATAGCCTATGCTCTAATAGAAGCCCACCCCCTAACTTTGACATATGAGCTCCAATGATTTCTTAGCAGTTTCAAAACGGCAAAACTCTGTATTAGAAGCCCACCCCCTAACTCAGCAGATTGTAAAGGAAAATTTTTTTTAAGAGCAAATTTGTAAGAATAGCGTGTATAATAGTAACAATCGTGTCACACAGGGTGTGTTTACTTCAGACCGATCTCTGCCCTGATACATTTCTGGCCCCTCTAGAAGTCAATACAGGCCTCGGATTTGTAAATCTCGACCACCTATTAGATTAATAGTAGGCCACGTATGTTCCAGATATAATAAAGTTTATTCCACACTCTTGTAGTCAAAGTGCGCGTAAAACAGTCTTGGCGTGATTAAATACCTTCCTTATTATAAATATATTACCAAACAAGCACGGGAGAAAATGTGCATCAATTTTGTAAAGCCGATCAACATTAAATGATCCAAATTGAGTTATTACGAACGACAATATAGCCGGCTTCTTAAATTGGCGAGCCAGCGGTTCTTTTGCGATGGGAGGCGACGTGTTCTCGCGAGATATTATACGCTAACGGGAGTTTATCAAACGGGTACCCGTTATTCAGATACTACTCAGATAATACGCAGTTCCTATCACGCAATGATAATATATAGAAATTCCCGAGTTCCGAGTCCTCGATTCCAGAATATTTATATCCGAGTACTCGCTCTAAAATAAACTCTTCAATTGGAGACGAATCACGTGATTTGTATTTTTTCGCGATGCCATTTTATATGAAATTGTGGATTAATTTTGATTAAATAAATGACCTTTATTAAAGGATGCACAATATTAGGCGCTCAAATCAAATAATTTCACTTCTCCGGTGATGTTTTGAGGTATACATTAAACATAGGCATAGGTGGTGGGAATTTTTACGGGATGCGTTGAATTCCTGTGGTATCAGTTTTAGAAAACCTTTTTGGGAAAACTCTAATATAACCCCACCCCCTTTCTCCGAGATGTTGGGTTGGAAATTGAACACCTCTTGTCCTAATAGAAGCCTAGGCTTCAATTAAGCGAAATACTACGGAAATTCAACGCGTTTTCTCTGTAAGTATTGACTTAGTTAATATACAAACAAATCTGTTATTTATTTAGTTTGTTTAATCATTCACACATTCGGCCGATCACCGGATGTTTGTTTCCATGATTGGTAACGCGAGCAGAGTTTCACAAGCATAAAAGTGTCTTGACAAAAATTTCAACATGGCGATTATACGATTATTTAATTTTATAATCGTCCACGATCATTTTGAATTATATAATCACAATTAATTGAATAATCGAAAAATCATGCAACCCTACTATATGTACATGTATGCTATTTATTTATTTATTTAGCTGTTTTTTAAATCACTTCCGACAAAATTTAATTGACGTTCAAGGCGGCCAAATATGTTTTTTTGCAGTGGTCTTGTGAAATGTTTATTTGCAGACCAAGAACCTTGAGAAGACTGTTCTTGAAAATTAACAACTGGAAATGAGAACTGAGCCTCGTTCAATAACCGATTCCGTCATTTCATTCATTTACATATCTGCCAGTTATAAATTTTCATAGATAGTTTTATCTTGGCCCGCAAATGAACATGTTTTATGAGAAAATTTAAATATTCCTGACAAAATTTGAGGATTACAGGCTTAGGTCTAAGATTCAGAATCTTATCATCAATATTAATGTTTATGTACATTTCTAACTTCCTCATTATTCTCTGACTTTCCAGATGACACGGACGCAGGATCCGCATCAACGTCCTTACATGAGATGTACGGAGCATTTCTGAAGAACATGTACGCGACGTGCCAAGAAGGCGCGACTCCCTCATATGAGCCGCAGATGTATCGATGTTTGGAATGTAATTATGAAACACTATCAGGTACCGAGTTTGAGCAGCACAGAGAAACTGTACATTCATCAAACATGGACAAGTCAATGAGATTATGTCCAATATGTGGTCTCATTTGTACGAGTAGGGCGAACTTGAGAGCGCATTACAAACTGGAGCACTTACAAGAAGCGTTACCATGTCCGCATTGTGATAAGACATTTAGATCGAAATTTGGCTGGACCAAGCACATAGAATCAAAACACGGTGTTGGCGGAAAACATGAGTGCCCAGAGTGTGGTCGTAAGTTCACAAGCAAGCAACATTTTGAGTCTCATGTTGCAAGCCACACTGGCTTTCGTCCACACGTGTGCGAGTTGTGCGGTCAAGCATTTCGATATAAGCATACTCTTAAAGAACATATCAAAAAGCGGTGTAATAAGACGCCGATGGTAAGCCTACAAGAATGGGTCGATTGTGATATATGCGGTAAGACGTTTGCCGAGAAGCGACTACTTGGCATGCATATGAAGGGAATGCACAGCTCAGAGCCGCAGTATACGTGTCCAGGGTGTAAGAAACCATTTCGTTGGAATACATCATTTAGAATACACAAGGAGAAATGTGCCGCTTTGAAGGAACAAAGTACGGCGAGCAGTAGTATGAACACAGAAGCTGGCAGCAGTAGCGTAGCAGACACTATTAACGTGCAGGAATCCACTAACCAGCCAGAGGAGGCAGCATTTACAGCTCTCATACAAGAAGCTATTAATTCACATGAAGGATCTACTTAGAAAATGTAGGAATGTTATCTGGTCATGGATGGAGATTTAGGCTTTAAAAGTGCAGCGGGGGTCGTTTCATGTGCGCGCATGCGTGTGTGTGCATGCATACATTTGTGGCGATGTACACCTCTCTTAAGTTTGTCTCTTCAAGGAATATAGAAACTGTGTACAGGTTGTATAATATATATATATATATATATTGATATTGATATACTGTCATGTGTGCATGTTTTGGACCAATGTTTCCTGACATACATGTATAAACATTATCTATACTGAATACCAAGGTCAGGAATTAAGGATAGCCTGCTAATCGTAAACTTGTAAAAATTAGGCGCACATACACGCACGCACGCACACTATTCTCTTCCCCTTACTGGGCGAGGGTAAAGACAACACTTCAAGGTTAAATATCGTAAGCCTCACTTGTACAGAACCTTTATCCAGCAAAAATGGAAGCGGCCCCTGAAGAGTTAATAAATGAGCGAGAACCAATGTGTACAGGTCCATGTATTACCAAAAGAATCAAGTCGACTTATTTACAGTGATTTACCATATCAAGTTTTTTTGATTGTTTGATAATAATTGGATTATATGGCAAAAAATATTGTTACATATACTTGTTTTCTTATATGTAGACTTGTACATGTAAGTTTTTCTTACACATCTTATGAAATTACAATCAAATTCCAGTGCAAATTGACATTGATCTCGTGAAGACACCAATGACGGAATATTCACATAATTGGACACACATCAATCGTTTACCCCTGCCGATTTAATGGAGGAATCCAGTCTCTCAGCCAATCATCTTACATCATAATCAACTCTGTCACACATAGGCTGACGTCATAATCAATTACGTCACGATGACGCGATTGAGTCTGTCATAAATGCTTAGTAGTACGGCAAGTTGTACAGATTATATTTCTTCACTGTTTCAGCAAACAGTCAAACTAGTTTCAAAATATTCAACAGCTTGCCTGTATATTTTTCTGGAAATTGATTGTCTGGGAGTTCAGGGATCAATCAATTCCAACACAGGTGAAGTGTGGGTGGAGCTTAGCTAGAGATGGGCGGAGCGTAGCAACAATTGGATTAATCGTCCATTGTACGTGTATATACACAAGACCTGGATATTACTAAGCACTACTAATAATAGCAATGACAAGGAGTCCACTGAAATGGTTGCCTATAGCCCTATACACGCATGTCATACCAGATGGAACCAGCATGATGATAGCGAGGTCACACGGTCAAGGTCACTTTGTTATTTGAACTCATTAAATCCAATGTTAAATTTTTGGCGTTTAGAAAATCTTTTACATTTATATTTCAGGATTGATTAATCCTATTGGAACTAAGCTTGGATACACGCCATGTTACCTACATATATAATGTTAGGAAGCTGCATGATGACACAATGAGGTCAAAGGTCAACGTCGCTGTGA
The DNA here is from genome assembly GCA_034401795.1 of Chaetoderma sp. LZ-2023a. Taxonomy (NCBI): domain Eukaryota; kingdom Metazoa; phylum Mollusca; class Caudofoveata; order Chaetodermatida; family Chaetodermatidae; genus Chaetoderma; species Chaetoderma sp. LZ-2023a. The sequence continues at coordinate 80,914,866 of CM067364.1, forward strand.
CAAACAGGAGATGGGGTGAGATGTTTAATTCTGCAGAATTCTTGTATACATTAAATACTAGTTTATACATAGTTTCTCATAATATCATATACATGTAGATGTATACATTTTTATATTTTTTTTCATGTGTCATTGTAAAAATGTTTAAATCTTAAGCCTTTTGTTAAATTCATCATATCTATCATGTTCTATACAATTATAACAGATTGTGAATCACACCCATGGTAAATATATGTATATTATTAGATTTATTTAGTAGGCATGTTAGTGTAGAGCCTCATCATGCATGCCATGTATATTGTAGAAACACTTAGGATATATATATATATATATATATATATATATATATATATATATATATATATATGAATATTATATGGTGATGAATTAACACTTTATCTCTCAAATTTGTTCAAGAACATTTCAATTTTCTCATAGAAAATATCCATTTGCAGACCAAGAGATTATTGTCGATCCCTATGCGAGGCATACATGTGTAGGATGGGGTGACATAACAATCCAAATGGCTGGCAGCGTGCAGCAGATAAATGTTACAGTTTTTCAATGCACATTTAATTCATCAATGCCTTATCTGATCTCAATAAACCATTACAGATTTGTTCTATTTCCATCATTGCATCCAGTCTACATCATAATTAAAATAATTTTCAAATTTTTTTCATATTTTTAAGCCTATTTTTAAGGCTAGTTTGCAAAGAAAATTAGGTAAATGTTAAAGTTTTTCAGTAGAGATTTAATTCATCAAGCACTTATCCGATCTTAATCAAATTTTACTGATTTGATTCATACCATCATTGTATCTGGTCTGCATCATTTTCAATGGCCATGTAGTTCATCAAGGGCTTACCCGATCGCAATAAAACTACAGATTGCCATCATTACATCCCAACTCAGTCATCTAATGAACAAGTGATTGTCAAATTGTTTCCATATTTTGAGGTTTCGACTTACTTTTTGTGGACCAAGATTTAGAAATTTTATAAAGATTTTCAATGTTCTTTTAATTTGTCAGGGGCTTATCCAATTCAGTTTGCAGCAAATATATTTTCAAGAATTAGAAGAATGTTAGAATTTGCAATAGTCATTGTGTTTATCAAGCATGTCAAGGGATATACTATTTTAAGAAATCATTATTTTGTGACTTCCACACATGAGTGATATGCAGAAAAAAATAAAGGCCTCGACACGCAGGACGCAGTCCATCTAGTTTTTGCAGTCTGTCTATTTTTAGCTTGACTTTACGAAGTAAAACTAGCTATTGCAACACTACCATGCACGTCGTCCGTTGGTGGTGGCGGCGTCTAATTTATGTTTATCTGACCATTTCTGTTTATATCTCACATTTGGTTAGTCATACTGGACCCAAACTTAGGCACATTTTTCCTTATAATGACACGGCATCTCACGATGACATTGGGGTCAAAAGATCATGGTCACCGTGACATTGGTAAAAACTGTGGGTTCTTTTTACATTAACATTTTCTGTTTAGCTCAACTTTCCTGTTTGTATCCCAGGTTTGGTTAATTATACTGGACCCAAACTTGGACTCATGCCTCCTTATAATGACCTGACATCACACAATGATAGTGGATTTTCATAGTGGCCATCTTGGATTTTTTGAAAAATATTTACATGTACATGTATCATGTCTACCGGTATTTAAATGCAAGTGGTTTAAATACTAATCGTCCATGTTAGTGTTTGTACAGGCCCTTGGCCTCTTGTTGATAAGAGTATTGATAAGCCTTCTATATTTATTTTATGTTTGAAGTTAAGTTTAATATTTCATTGCAGTCGTAAATTTGCGATTCATGGTTGCATTGCAACCACATTTCTGGTTGAATATTGAACTCTGGAACGACTGACTCAGTTTTCAACATGTCCACTGATAAAATCTAAAGAATAAGTACCCTGCTTTTGGTCTGCAAATGTGTATTTTTAAAAGCTACATGTACTGCAAAGACGATTTATGGCTCGTATGAGAGTTAAATGGTTACTTATGGATTGGGCATGTCAGGATGCATCAGTTGTATATTGTTTTATACATTTTTTATTCTCTTGTCTTACAGGTCTGCTTTTTATGGTAGAAAATGTAATAATTTTTATCATTTTAAAACTGTTTTAAAGAATTAAAGCTATTCTTACACCTTTTGAACCTGAAATGTTAAATTTAAAAACTTTCCAATTTAATAAATATTTCATTGAAATACATGTATTCTGTTTGATACTAATTTAACTTAAAGCTGTAGCTGATTTCTTATCGAAATAGTTTTAAAATATTCAACCGCTTTCCTGTATAGTTACCTGGAACTCGATATTCTGTGATTTCAGCCTTCAAAGGGTTAGGAATATTCCACTTGTGTGTGCATGTATATGGTAAATTTGTTTCTTATATCGTTTTTGTGACTCACGCGGTTAGAGAATTTACTGATTTGGCTCGTCGCCATGACCACGAAACAGGAACTACAATGCCAAAATGGGATTAACCCTTCTAACCATAAATCATACTACAGTTTAACCCTTAAATCTATTCACAAAAATTTTAATTTTCTCAAAGAAAATATCCATATGCAGACCAAGAGGACATTTTTTTTAGAAATTTACCACTGGAATAACTGGTTAAATTTTCAAAAATAGGCTTGTCATGGCCTGGAAATGGACATTTTCCAGGACCACTGCAGAAGCCGCTTTTAGGCGATGCAAGTGTTAAAGGGTTAATGCAGGATTCCAGTTTATCCATCAATCATACATGTATGATGTCATAATCAACTACCTAATGTGTATGTTGACATCAGAATCACTTATGTCATGAATGACGTAGCTACGTGTAAGTGCATCACGAATGCTTAATTGATGACAGACTAACGTGACTAAGCAGTGTTGTACAAATTATACATGTATATCTTTACTACCGGTACATGTATTTAATAGACATGATGGTGAATATTTTGAAACTAATTTGACTGGGGCGCTCAGCCCTGCTAATTTGCCTCAGCATTCGGCAATTGCTGCTCGGTGTTTGCTGAGGTGTTGTCAGCTGGCCTCAGCAAAAAAAAAAAGCTGAGCCCATCTGTAGAAACAATAACACCAGAGTTCAGTACTTACTTTTCTCTATTCATCGCATAGCAAACAAACTGTAATGAACCCATAAAAGCAATGCTTATATGACTAAGTAGTTTATTTTGTAATTATTTCTGAAAAATAATCACTCACCTTTCAAAGTGTTTCCATGTTATTTTACTTTGTATAAAATACTGAGACAAACACATTTTTGCTGAGGCAAGAACTTTTGCCTCGGCGCTTCTTTGCCACGGGTATCTTTCTGAATTAGCAGGGCTGGTCGCTGGATGGAGTTTAGCTAGAGATGGGCGGGGCATAGCTAAAGCTGGATTCCTCCATTCGTGAGACAAACTGAGTTAGTGAAATTTGTTCGGCAACATTGAGCGGGAACAACACTGGCAGAATCGTTTTCTGTGAAATGGTGTCACTTGATGACGGCGATTTTGTAGCAGTGTTCTGAACCCAAAAACATTCGCCACAGCATTAACTTTATTGAATATTTTGATCGTATTTCAAATTATACTTCAAATTCCGTCTAAATAAATTATGGACATCCGCATCAACTAGCTTATCAAACGTCTTTGGTACGTGATTCCTGTGACTGTCAGTAAATCTTTCATGACCGACAGTAGAAAATGGCCATGTCCTAACTTTGTTACTAATCTTTGTATTACTAAGCTTTGCATTAAATACAAAGGTCAGTAACAAAGATAGTAATCTGCTGACTGTAGACTGTGTCAGTTTGATAAGACACATTTAAAAAAAAAAAAAAATCAAGAGTTTATGGTCAAGATTTTTAAAGAAAATTAAAACTCTTCTTAGTGACCTGAGTGAATGTCCATTTGCGGGCCAAGAAAATTATTTTTATGATGATTTAACACTGGAATGATTGCCTCGCTTATCTGGCTACGTACATTCTGTTACCTGTACATGTAAATACCTTTCCTCGTGGCCTGCAAATTGATATTCCTCAAGACCACTACACAGGATGTTTTTGGCGGGCTTGATCCTTGAAGATCTCACTGATAAGTTATACCTGTATAGCACTAAGTTGGGATTTGCTACTATAATGTATGCACTAATATATCATTATTACCCTTCAGTAATGTCACGTGACCAAATGCTGTTTGATTGGTTAAGATCAGTGATGGATATCTGTTATTTCTCTCATGCGAGGGCAATACTGCACAGTACACACACACGCACGCACACACACACCCCCCCCCCCAAATGTGTTAATTTTAATGCGCAGATTAATTATGACGTAGGTTATGATGTAAGTCTTAGTGAGGGGTAATAAATTTGTTAGACCAGTGCTTTGCCATGGGTACAGGCTGTTACATGTACCACACACGCAAACAAATATAAAATGTAATATAACGTTTGCGCATGTGACAACAGCCTGTAGTCCTGGCAAAACACTGGTGTAACTAAGTCTGTCACCTTTTTAGCTCACCTGACCTAGGCCAGTGAGCTTATGCCATGACGACCGTCTGTCATGTGTTCATCCGTCCGTCATCCATCAACTTTTCCTTTAAATGACTCAGTAACCACTGGGCCGATTTGAATTATATTTTGCAGGAAGCATCCTTAGGTCATATGGATCCAAGTTTGTTCAAAGGAAGCCTATCGGCTGGATTGGATAGAGATTCAAGTTTGATTAAACGATGCAGCCAGTGGTCATCTCATTTTGCATTGGTTTGTTCTGTAGTTCCAGTGGCCAATAATTCCAGGTGCCCGATACAGGCCCCTTGTTTAAATTTTTGTGTTCTCGATTTTAAGTTGCCTACATCATAACTACAAATTCCTTCTCTTGACAAAATGGGGCAGATGTACGACAGTTAGTGTCTGAACTGTATGTTTTGTGAAGTTTTAATAAACAGTCCGTCGAATATTTTGAATCTAATTTGCTGCCATCTACCGGCACTTTCAAAATTGTTGTTACCTTGAAATTTCTATTCTGAGAGTTTGTTTCAGTTTTAATATCGATGCCAACACGCGTAGAAAGGTTGGCGGAGCTTAGCTAGAAATGGGCGGGGCATAACTATAAATGGAACCATCTATCATGTCTATTGCGGTTTCTGCAGACTACACTTTCCAAGGATATGGATATTTTCTCTGGATATGGTGAATATTTTGAAAACAAATTGACTGAAAGTTGTTGGTGGCTGAGCCACCAACAACATTCAGTCAAATTGTTTTCAAAATATTCAGCCGGTCCACAGTTATTGCCCTTTGAAATTATTGTCTGGTTTTGCAGCGGTCAGACGATTAAACATGTACATGTATATATTGTATCGTGATGTCTTGTGTGTCATGACGTTAGTATCGTTTACAGCCTTAGAGTTATTAGGCGACAGATGTCGAGAATAAACTGCATTTACTCATTTTAGACGATTCTTTCTGTTGTGATTATAAATTGTTCATATCCATCACTCAGTCTTATATTCCTTTAATCCTTGAATTTGTTCAAGAAAATTTTAATTTTCTCAAAGAAAATGTCCATTTGCAGACCATGAGAAGGCTATTTTTGACAATCTACCACTGGAATGACTGACTCGGTTATCGAGCCAGTCATTCCAGTCGTAAATTTTCAAAAATATTCTTTTCTTGGTCTGCAAACATGGCAAATGGGCATTTTTCAAGACCACTGCAGAAGCCCTTTTTGTCTTATATCATTGTTTCTGGGTTAATGGTCAAATTTAATCAAGAAAAATAAAAATATTTTGTTCAGTGAATGACAATTTACAGGCGAAGAGAATTCTATTCATCAAGATCACTGCAAAGGTCGTGTTGACAGGAAAGGCTTCCTACCTTTCTGTGTTTGAAATCCAATCACTTCTGTGACTTACTCCTTTGCTGCCTTTAGCAGCCAGGACCACCCTGCTCACTCCAGACTGTAACGGCCCAGGTGATAATACCAAGTTTTCATGGAAGAGTGCTCTTCCTTCAGTTGCTAGCTTTGTTCGTTATGTAGGCATATTTATGCGGTGAAGTACGGTACCAGTATATGCGGTGACGTTATTTTAAGAAGATTGGCAGCTTGCTCACTCGCCAAATGCAGTAAAATCGCATAAAACTTGTCACAAGGCATATGGAGATTTAATGTATGATCACATAGCATTGTCAGATATACCATTGGTAAAGTACGGGGCCAGCCTGGGACGTTACAGTCTGAAGTGAGCATAGACATAATTTCATTTCTTCCAAAAAAAATCTCAAAATTTAAAAAAAGCAAATTAACGGAAAATTTTGAAAATTAATTTAGTCCACACAGAAAATTGTGTAAATATATTCATGGATAAACTGGTTAAGTTGTAGAAACCTAGTGTATGGTCACACAAGAAACTGTTAGTATTTCATCCAAATGGGACGTATAGTTTCTGAGATATCCACAGAATCGGATCTGATCCGCGTTCTTTTATGCCTATCATGGCCAAAGTTTAAAAAGCCTTCATTGTGTTAAGAGTTGTGCCAAATCTCATCATTAGTTTTTTAGCTCAACTGGCCAAGTGTACTTATGCCATGGCGACCGTCCGTCGTGTGTCCATCCATCCGTCAACTTTTCCTTTAAACGACTTCTCAAGAACCAGTAGCACAATTTCAATTATATTTGGCAGGAAGCATCCTGAGGCCATAGGGATCCAAGTTTGTTTAAACGAAGCCGATCGATCGGCCAATTGGGATGGCGGCCATCTTGGATTTTGGCTGATTTTTAGGAAACGTCTTTAAAAATCTCCGAAACCGTTTGTGGGATTGATGCAAACCTCCTGAAATATGATCTAGGGCAAGAGCTGAACCAAGTTTGTTCAAGGGAACTTGATTGGTCAAATGGTTCGGCGGCCATGTTGGTTGATCTAGTTTTAGCGAAAACGACTTCTCCAGAACCGCTGAAGGGATCGGCTCGAAATTTGGCAGATATGATTAGGGACTAAGGGCCATTAAAGTTTGTTCACGGCAAGTTGAACCGTTAAAAAACATTGTCGCTGTGGGGTAGTCAAAATATAGCGTGTTTGGCGGCCATTTTTATTCGATGGATTTTGAGGTTGAAATTGATTTTCTATTTGTTTTTGCGTATTCTGATCTCAAATTTGCAATTTTCGATATGGTCGGATAAGCGGTTTGGTAGCCATCTTGCATCATTTTCCCGCCAAAAGCTCCCATACTAAAACAATGGGAAATTTAAAATGTCTTCTCGAGAACTACTGGGCCAATTTCAATTATATTTGGCAGGAAGCATCCTTAGGGAATAGAGATTCAAGTTTGTTTAAACGAAGCCGATCAGCCAATTGGGACCACGGCCATCTTGGATTTCGGCCAATTTTTAGAATTAGAAACATCTTTAAAATCTTCTCTGAAACCGCTTGGGGGATTGATGAAATATGATCTATGGCAAGAGTTGAACCAAGTTTGTTCAAGAGAACTAGATTGTTCAAATGATTCGGCGGCCATCTTGGTTGACCTTGTTTTGTGTAAACGACTTCTCCAGAACCGCTGAAGGGATCGGGTCGAAATTTGCTAGATGTGATTAGGGACCAAGAGCCATTAAAGTTTTTCAAGGTAAGTTGATCCGTAAAAGAACATGGCCGCCGTGGGCCAATCAAAATATAGCGTGTTTGGCGGCCATATTGGCTTTTTTTATTTTATGGATTTTGAGGCCGAAATTGGTTTTACATATGCTTTTGGGTATTTTGGGCTCAAATTTGCCATTTTCGAAACTGTCGGATAAACGGTTTGGTGGCCATCTTGGATTATTTTCTCACCAAAGGCTTCCATACTAAATCAATGCCAAATTTAAAATGTCTTCTCGAGAACTACTAGGCCGATTTCAATTATATGTGGCAGGATGCATCCTTAGGACATAAGGATCCAAGTTTGTTCAAATGAACTCGATCGGCCAATTTGGCCAACGGCCATCTTCGATTTCGGCTGATTTTAGGAAACATCTTCAAAAATCTCCGAAACCGCTGGGGGAATCAATTCAAAACTCATGAAACTTCATCTAGGGCAAGAGGTAAGCCAAGTTTCTTCAAGAGGACTTGAGTGACAGAATGATTCGGTAGCCATCTTGGATGACCTAGTTTTCCCCGAAACCAACTCTAGACCCACTGAAGTGATCAGGCCAAAATTGGGGAAATATGATTAGACACTAAGGGTCATTAAAGTTCGTTCAATGGAAGGCGATCCATCAGAAAACATGGCCGCCGTGGGTCAATCGAAATGTAACATATTTGGCAGTCATATTGGATTTTTTATTTGATGGATTTTTAGGCCGAAATTGGTTTTTATATATGTGGGTATTCTGATTTCATATTTGCTATTTTTATGCTCCCTGAAAAAGATTTCGCGGGAGCATATAGTCGCCGCTTTGTCTCTCCATCCGTCCGTTCACCATAGATAAGTTTGTCCGGGGCATAGTTTCAAGACTTTTTCACATATGGTCACCAAACTTGGTATGTGGATGCATCTTAGGGAGAAGGTGTTCGGAGTATGAAAAGTAGGTCATGCTGACCTACTTTTCATGGTCGACTGAATATCACAGAAAATGTTTGTCCGGGGCATAGTTTCAAGGCGTTTTCACATATGGTCACCAAACTTGGTATGTGGATGCATCTTAGGGAGGTGTGCAGAGTAGAAAAGTAGGTCATGCTGGCCTACTTTTCATGGTCGACTGAATATCACAGAAAATATTTGTCTGTGCCATAGTTTCAAGACTTTTGCACATATAGTCACCAAATTTGGTATGTGGATGCATCTTCGGGAGGTGTGCAGAGTATCAAAAGTAGGTCAAACATAGGTCATGCTGACCTACTTTTCATGGTCGACTGAATATCACAGAAAATGTTTATCCGGGCAGTTTCAAGAATTTTTCACATCTGGTCACCAAACTTGGTATTGATTATTACAGAAAATATCTCTGTTCATTTTGAACATAGTTTTTATATGTGTTTTTCATATGGTGCCAAGCAAAGTCTAAGTGTGTTTATTTAGAGAAACTTAGATTTTGCTTTTATTAAGCTATCCTTAACAAATTGTTCTTTAGGGAAAATCCCGCCAGACCAAAAGAATGATGGCCCACCGAATCATGCCTACTCCCCAAATTGTGGATTTAACATCATTACCCCAAACCAACAATATTTTAAGGATGGCCTAATATGGTGACATCTCATTGACAATTTCAAGTTTGTTTCTGTGTCTGAGCCACAGTTCCAAACCTTTCCCTGAAGCATATGCCTTCGGGGTTATCCATTCAGTTTCCCTGCAGAGTATGCCTTCGGGGAGCATACATCAATTTATTGATTTGCCTTGTTTAAACTGTTGGATAAACAGTTTTGCGGTCATCTTGGATCTTTTTCCTGCCAAAAACTCCCATACTAAAGCAATGGGAAATTTAAAACGTCTTCTCGAGAACCACTGGACCGATTTCAAGTATATTTGGCAGGAAGCATTCTAAGGGCATAGAGGTCCATGTTTGTTCAAACAAAGCTGATCAGCCAATTTGGCTGGCGGCCATCTCGGATTTTGACCATGTTTTAGAAATTTCTTTAAAAATCTCCGAAACAGCTTGGGGAATCAATTCAAAACGCATGAAATATCATCTAGGGCAAGAGCTGCACCAAGTTTGTTCAAGGAAACTTGATTGGCCAAATGGTTTGGTGGCCATCTTGGATAACCTACTTTTTGCCAAAACAACTCCAGATCCACTGCTGAATGGATTGAGCCGAAATCTGGGAGATATTATTAGGCTCTAAGTGCCATTAAAGTTTTTTCAAGGGAAGGAGCTATGTCAAAAACATGGCTGCAGTGGACCAATCAAAATGTAGCGTGTTTGGCGGCCATATTTGACTTGCAAAAATGTCCACAAACTCATTTAAGACTACTAAACAACCCACCAACAATTTTGACAAAAAATTAGAATACTCCAAGTCCAGGTGAGAGACACAGGCCCCTTGGGCCTCTTGTTAGATAGAGCTCAGGACACCAAGACTGAGTGAATAGTAATGATGTTTGTAAGGTAGGCGTGTCAGCTTTCAGTACGGTACCACTAGGAATCCAGCTATGGATACTGTAACCCTTTTAATAACGCTCATACTGGCCACAAATAACATCTGCAACTTGGTCCTGAGAAAGTTCGACTTGCAGACGAAGAGAAGACTTAATTTTGAAAATTTACCACTGGACATGCTGGAAGGACCTCGGGCTCGATATTCTGGCAAAACTGAGGGGAATTAAACCTATAACGCTCATATCAGCCAAAAATGGCTTCTGCAGTGGTCTTGAGAAATGTGAATTTGCAGACCAAGAAGACAATTTTTGAAAATTTACCACTGGAATGACTGGCTCGATAAGCGAGCCAGTCATTCCAGTGATAAATTTTCAAAAATAGTCTCTTGGTGTGCAAATGGACATTTTCTATGAAAAAATTGAAATTTAAAAAGAAAAATTTGATGGTTAAAATGTTAAGGGAAGTGGCATGCTATGGAGCATTCAAGCATCCTTAGTTTGCAGGCAGGAAGATACAACCCTTTAATTCTCACTGACCAGAAATGACAAATTCTTTCTGATATAAAGACTATTCTGCTTTTGAAACTAATTTGTCAAAGAACCAGAGATTATGGTCAAATAAGTTTTTAAAAATTCAACATTTTTTTTCTGTATAATTGTCTTAAAATGTAGATAGTGGAATTCCAATCATGCCAATAGCTAAATTGTTGCAAGCGTACCCACCCCCCCCCCCCCCCCCCCACCCCCCCCCCCCCACCCCACCCCCACATATCTTAACGATTTCAGACAAATCCTAGAAAAAGTATTTTCATTACAATACAAAACATATTCCATTGAATATTTTCGAATTACTGTGACTGGAAGCGGTTGCTGGCCAAGAAGGCAGCAACGGTTTCCACTTTCCAGGCAATTTAATTTCCAAATATTCAAACAGTTTACCTGTATGTCGGCCTTGAAAATGAGATATGGGGAATTCTTCGGTGAAAGTGTTTTGGTCAAATAAGTTAAAAAAAAAAATCAACAGTCTTAACTTTAAGTCTTTAACCCTCGAATTTGTTCAAGAAAATTTAGATTTTCTCATAGATGTCCATTTGCAGACCAAGAGAAGACTATTTTTTTAAATTTACCACTGGGATGACTGGCTCGATTATCCAATGGTAAATTTACAAAAATAGTCATCTCATGGTCTGCAAATGGGCATTTCTCAAGACCACTGCAAAAGCCATTTTTGCCTGATGTGAGTGTTAACTCTTACCACTCTGATGTCAATATTCTATCTTTTACTATGTCATTAGCAAAGAAAGCGGTGTACATGTTTCACCAATTTTGGTGGAAGATGTTGACTACGACAGCACGATCTCCCACCAAATTTGTTGAAAAATTAACAGTAGTTCATCTTTAAATTTTGAAAATTTAGTAGTACGGGTTAAAGGGTTCAAATTGAGATACTGGAATTCCAAGGGTTAAATTATATGTTAAAGGAAAACAACAACAACTATATATTTATAAATTATTTTTAATTTTCACAAAAAGACAATAAATGCCTGATATATATTATTTGTATGCGGTAATTGTCCTGTACCGTAAATACCCGTAAATATACATGTACATCATTCCTTTTAACCGTTAACACTAATATCAGTCAAAAATGACTTCTGCAATGTCTATTTTTGAAAATATTTAACTGGAATGATTGGCTCGATAACCGAGCCAATCATTCCAATGCTAAATTTTCAAAAATAGCCTTCTCTTGGTCTGCAAATGGCCATTTTCTATGAGAAAATTGAAATTTTCTTGAACAAATTTGATGGTTAATCACAACATGATAGTCATACAAAATAGGTCATTCATTCACATCTTATAATTTCACCTTTTAAATATTCTTAAACAATTTTCTCCAAACTCTTAGAGAACTAAATGTTAGAGTTCTATACCATCAGCTTCCATTGGAACGATAACAGGTACACGTTATATTTAGGAAACGATGTCACTAAAAGCTGTTCCTGTAAACTCATGCTGGGGCGTCATTTTAACCATCTAATGGTCAGGATTTGTCAAGAAAATGTACAGATTTGATTAGTCAACGTGCATTTGTAGGCCAACAGAAAAGGATTTTCGAAAATTTATCACTGGAATGACTGGCTCAGTTATCGAGCCACTCATTCCAGTGTTAAAATTTCAGAAATCCTCTTCTCTAAAATGGACACGCCTCAAGACCACTGCAGAGGCCGGTTTTGGCTGGCTTGACCATTAAAGAGTCACTAGCTCGGTCCTTCCCGGACTGCCTTGTACGTGTAGATATCTTGCTAAAACCAGGAAAGGCGCTAGTTTTTCAGCAAAATTCTCTTTTTCAATCAGGCTGTATTCGCCAATAGCACAATATTCAGTATTTCATTTTATGGGTATTGGTTGCTTATCCAATGTATTTTTACATATCAGCCATACACTAAATGGACTCGACTGAGTGCCACTGAAGTACTCTAACCTTTGGCTTCCAATATGGAACATATTGACTAGGATCAGTGTAAATTAATTATGATTGACAACTCAGGCATTTGTCAGGTAAGTTACGAATCACAGGAGTATCTTGACACATTGAACGTGTTGCAAGTGGCAAGTAGTTTATCACTATTTAACAGATCACTAGCTGCCATGTCTGAATAAAACTGAAAATATGGTTTAATATAAGATGACGAAAATCTGAAACGTAATATCAAAACAATCAGCCTCAATGGAGAATTCCAGTTTTTCCATCAATCATGATGTCATAATCAACTACGTGATGTGTAGGATGATGTCATAATCAATTACGTCATGAATGACATAGATAAGTTCGTCACGAAAGCATAATTGATGACGGACTAAGCGTTGTTGTATGAACTGTATGTCTTTACAATTTAATAAAAATGCTGTTAAATATTTTTAGACTAATTTGACTGGGCACTGTTGCTGCCTATGGCAGCAACAGCACCCAGTCAAATTAGTCTAAAAATATTCATACGGTTAACTGTAGTTTTCTGGAATTTGAGATTCAGAGAGCATCGGGAGCGCGGACAAAGCGTGGGTAGAGCTTAGCTATATATGGGTGGGGTATAACTAAAACTGGATTTATCCATTAACAATATAGGCTCATAGCAAAGAGACTGGTGTACATTTTTCAGCAATTTTGGTGGATGATGTTTCTGTCTATGACAGCAACATCTTCCACCAAATATGTAGAAAAATGAACAGCAGTTCATCTTTAAATTTAATTTGAAAATTTAGAATTTTGACAGAGTGCTAAGGGTTAAACAAGTTAACGTGCTTCCAAAACACAAACAGAACCTGTTAGTTAGCAAGAAATGTCCTGTTGAATAATAATTATGCTCAAAATATTCAACAGTACAGGGGGCCGAAAATTAGAAAAATATTGTGTTGCCACCAGGTGCAAGTACGGCATTTAAATTAGTTTGCCCGAATATTTCCAGGTTGCCTCATTTCTTTAAATTTAATTCTGTTGAAAATATGTATTGTTGTAAGCTTTACAGATTACAGAATCCTTGTGAATACCAACTCAACCATTTATGCCTTTAACACTCATATCAGCCAAAAATGGCTTCACCAGTGGTCTTGAGAAATGTCCATTTGCAGACCAAGAGAAGACTTTTTGAAAATTTATCACTGGAATGAGTGGCTCGATTCCAGTGGTAAATTTTCAAAAATAGTCTTCTCTTGGTCTGCAAATGGACATTTTCTATGAGAAAATTGAAATTTTCTTGAACAAATTTGAGTGTTATAGGGTTAACAGACTAAATAAACATTCACCATCAGTACTTATGCAGGACCTGAAAATAAAAAAATTTCTAGCGGAGCAACCTGGGTGTTAAAATTTTCTTGCCCTGCAGTAAAAGGTTGTTGCCTCGGAACCGCGGAAACATGTAATTTTTGTGTCCTGCAGTATGTTTTATTTTGCCTTGAAAATATTCTCAATTATTTCTGAGCTGTACTCGGCACATTACACTACAGATTTGCGCATACTATCACGCATGTACAAGTAGGAAATCAAGTATAGCAAATAAACTAACTAATGTCATGGTTTAAAATGTCATTTAAATTAAATAAATATTTAATATACAGTCATGTGACAGTAATGCTAACACAAGCAGCATCTTGTGTGTTACTACAATCATTAATAAAATTAAAATATAATTATAAATTTATATGTTATTATACAATGCGTGTACACAAAATGCAAATTAAATCAAAATAAGTCAATAAGGGACTAGATCAAACATACAAATTCAGAAATCGCAGTAAACATGACAGAAAACATTTAAACAAACTGAAACTGATTACACGTCTATAAGTGCTAACAGGTCATTTGTCAAACTGGTCAAAACGTCTTCAATATTACTTTATATTGAGGAATTTCCAGTTGCAGGCCAAGAGAATTTGTTTAAAGATTGACCACTCCAGGGCATAATTTATCTGGTATCACATCTCAATTTGCTACACATATCTAGGCAGTTGCTATACATTCTGCAACACGCATAGCTGTATCTGCTATGCAAAATTTGTACGCGATTGCAATTTATCATTGATTTCCAAAATTCTATTATTAACTCTTTTAACAACATATCCATGAAAAAGTACATTCTTTACAATGTAGACCATATTTTGTTGAATATTTTGAAATTAATATGCCTGGAATCCATTGCTGCCTTAGGCAGCAATGGCTTCCAGGCATATTAATTTCAAAATATTCAACAGCTTTCCTATTTGTTTGCTCAGAGATTGAGATACAGGGAATTTATCGGTGAAAGAGTTGATTGCTATACATTTTTGCTGACAGCTATACAATTTACAGTTTGCATAGCAAAACATGCTACAGTATGCAAATATCACATTCTAAATTATGCCCAGCACTCGAATATCAGACACGATAAATGAGTCAGTCATTCCAGTGACTATAAATTAATTTTCTGCCCACTGAATTTCTGTAGACTATTTTTCATGTTGAAAACAAAGATTCAGTCAAATTTTTTTCAAAATATTCAGGAGGTCCAGAGTTATTGCCCATTGTCTGGTGACTTGCGGCAGTCAGAGTTAATAAAATGTGTCTTCTCGTGGCCTCCAAACATGGCAAATAGACATTAACAAATGCAACTATTTTAATTTTATTATCAATCTTTATGATTCACAGGTTAATCGGTGACATGAATCAATAATGGCCTAGACATTATCTTACATTGCATATTTTGCAATTTAACCTGACTGCAAGCTGTTGCTGTCTAAAGCAGAAACATTTCGCTACGTGTACTGTCAATTTGGTTTCAGAATACTCAACAACTTACTGGCTTATCTTTCATGCCCTTTATAGAGATACAGGGATTTCAAATTCAACCGTAACCCTTACAATGATAAATTCCCTGCATCTCAATCTCAGGACAAACAAACAGGAAATCTGTTGATTTTGAAATTATTATGACGTGAAGCCATTGCTGCCTTAGGTATGTTAGGCATCAATGGCTTCCAGCCATATCTAATTTCAAAGTCATCATCAATGTCAACAGAATATGTTATTCATCCTCAAGAATTTACTTCTTCTGGGATTTGATCATTTGACATGACTGACAGGATTAAAGAGTACTACCCTCTATGTAAAAACTCTGATAAATCACATGTCAAAACTAGACATGCTAGAAGGACTGTGTCCCGCCTGTCAAGTCCCCTTATTTTTCTCCATATCACATGTCGTATGTCACTATAAAATAAGAATTTATTAAAGTAGTATAAGCCGTTGATGAATCAAACATGTGAAATGTGTATTGAAAAACTTTAACATTCTTGCAATTCTTGGCTTATAAGGGATAAGGGGAAAATCGTCCAAAAATTAGCTCAAAATAAAGTTAAAAACATGTAAAATATGGAAAGGTTTTATTGAGATCGGAAAAGGATCAGTTGAATTAAGTGAGCCCTGTTTCCTAGAGCAGGTGATGACACTGTTCTTGCTAACACGCATCACCTGTTACAAGGAGTTGGTAGCCATACTGCAATGTCTGTGTATATTCCTCATCAACACTATATGCAAGATTGGTACAATCAGGAGATACTGAAATACTGCAGTGTTTCAGATACATACATCATTACCATGTGGCTCGGTGGACGAGTGGGTAGGGACTTGATCCCGTAAGTCTATGTGATTCAATTCGTGGCAGCGAACGATGGAGGAAAAGTAAAATCCTGGGCTCAGTCCTCTGCAGTACTGCTGACATTGATGCGTCATGGGACACACAGCTTTCCAGTCCTTCTGTGAGCTATTCTACATTTGTAGATCAAAGATGCACTTGACAAAAAGACTATGTTTATACAAAGCAACCTGCATATCCTTGATGCTGTATAACTATAACAGCTGGACAGCTCCAAAGGCAGCTCTAGACAACCTTGATTCTAGCCACTGCAAACACCTCCACACCATCACTGGACCCCGACGGCCAGACAGCATAATTTCCAACGATGCACCACATGTATACAAGATGTGTAATACATCACCGCTATTAGTAAGTCGGCCAGCAAAGATGGGACATGTTTGGCCATAGACTAAGGATTCCAGAAGACACACCAGCACAGAAGCCTTGGAATTCACCCTACTGGCACGAGTGGGAGCCAGCAAAATATGAAGACAGGAGAGGACGCATTGCATAAATCTGTTAAGCGTACTACGAGGCGACCTCAAGAAAGCCATCGTTCTAGCGCGGTCTCGCCCTCCCACTACACTCTCGCATCGAGTACCATAACAAAACGTCCTAAATGAGGTCAGTCAACTTCCGCCCAATGAAATTGCCCGGTTGTTATCATCCTACTATATACATGTACTGTCATAGATTGACATTTATGTCTCGCAAGCTCTCCATCGATATTGGCACAAAGTCATGCCTCTATTTTTAGATTGATAGTTAGATTGAAGTAGGCAGAAATCTGACTGGCGGCGTGTACACCGGCAGTCGCATAGTAAGAGATCAAAGGCCTGCAAGTATGGCCACATACATTTGTAGTATGAGGCATGAAAGCAGGACTCGGTACACACAGATGAATGGATTTTTCTACTACTACCATAATTACAGCCGCAGAATACAGTAATCATACTGACACTGGAGCATGGTGTATGTCATTCTAACATTCAAATACATTATAATTTATAAATATATTAATGGCTATTATCCTGTATATTATTATGTCAGAGAGCACCATGATCTTGATGCTTAATTTCGCATAGGATGTTGCCTGAAGGTATTGCAAAAGACATGAAAGATCTATATAGAAACAGGGATTTACACCATAAAATCCCAAATCGACATCCAGGGGAAGTAACTCATGAGGCCATGCAAACTTTATATAGAGTTACCTGCCCTTGACTGGTGCCTGAAGCTGTTGTTCAGCGATATTACAACAGCTTCTTGCAACATCCCATACAAACTAGGAATCAATGGTCATGGCACTCACTGACATATCATAATAAGAATACTATTTTCTGTGAAGTACAAAATGTGTTACTGCTCCATGCTGTCAGGCAGTGCTTAGCAAAAATATTGTATCATGAATCTAACCCTTTAACCCTCGAATTTGTTCAAGAAAATTTCAATTTTCTCATAGAAAACAACCATTTGTAGACTAAGAGAAGACTATTTTTTGAAAATTTACCACTGGAATGACTGGCTCGATTATCGAGCCAGTCATTCCAGTTGTAAATTTTCAAAAATAGTCTTCTCTTGGTCAGCAAATGGACATTTCTTAAGATCACTACAGAAGCCATTTTTGGATGATAGGACAGTTAAAGGGTTAAGATAATGCCACAAGAGGTAATAATATGAATAAGTCAAATCAACGGTCAGGGCTACAATATCACAATCACAACCATGTAAGTGGACAGTTGACCAGTACTCGGCCTCTCAATTCCTGGGAAAGGTTTCATATGAGACAAATCTACCGTATGTAAAAGCTGCTGAATATTTGAAAAAGAATCTGAATGAAAGTTCCTGCTGTTTGAAGTAGCAACTGCTTTCAAATTATTTTCTAAAATATTATTTTCTAATATATATTCATCAGAACGCACGCACGTACACACATATTTCTATTAAAAGTCTTGCGGTACTTCATGACAACACATTATCTAGTTTCTCTCCGTCACGACCGTGCTGTTGATTTTTAGAGGTGTAGAATAGTATGCAGCCACCATGGTCACTTCCTCAGTGACCCAAAAACAACTGACCACTGGTGTGGTATGACGATGACCACTAGATTGCACTGGGCAGAGGTACATGTTGCCAATTTCTTAACCCTTACCTCTCTGATGTCAATATTTTATCTTTTACTCCGTCAATATAAACGGGTGTACATTTTTCAACAATTTTGATAGACGATGTTGGTGTCTATGACACCATTATCTTCCATCAAATTCGTTGAAAAATGAACACCAGTTCATCTTTTAATTTTATTTGAAGATTAACATTTTTTACATCAGAGTGGTACGGTTTAACTGTATGCCTGCTGAATTGCTACAGACTACATTTCGCATGGAGTTTAACATTTGATATGCTGAATATTTTGAAAACAATTTGACTGAAAGTTGTTGGTGGCTAGGCCAGTCAAATTGTTTTCAAAATATTCAGCATGTCCAGAGTTACTAACCATTCAAATTATTGTCTGGTGGCTAGCGGCAGTCATGCCAGTCAGCCAGTTAATCAATTTTTCTTTCAAGAACATTTTGACCACCTTTCAGCAAAGATATTTTCAAGATGAAATCTCTGCTGCTTTCCTCGAAACACCCTGACTAGTTCCGCACACAACAATACAAGGGTCACTGAACCTTTATACCCTGAAGCCTTAGAATCTCAATTTTAAGATAATCATATCTGTAGACAAGGTGACCTGCAGATAAGGTGTTGAATATTTTGGAACAAATTTGACTGGAACCTGACATGCCTGAACAGTAGTCAACAACTCCCATAGAAATTAGTTTCAAATATTCATTATGTTTATTAACTGCCTGCTTACTGAATTTCTGCAGTCGACATTTTCCCTGCTGCTCCAAACAACTTTCAGTCAAATTGTTTTCAGAACATTCTGCAGGTCCAGAGTTATTGCCCATTGACATTATTTTCTGGTGGCTTGCAGCTATCGGACAGTTAAACATGTCAACCCTTTAATGGTTAGATTTGCTAAAACAAGTATTCTGCGGAATTTAATGTCTCGTCTGTCACCGTTATGTCACAGTGACCTTGACCATGTGACCTCATTATCATTGCGCTGCTTCCTAACAGAATCTATAGGCAACCACGTAGCCAAATTTAGTTGCAATAGACTTAACTGATACTAAAGTATTATATGTAAGCTGAGATGTTTTAAGCGCAAAAACTTTAAATTGTTGATGGTTGGAAAAGTGATATATATATCTGGCTTTTCTGCTTCGCAGGCAAGACAAAAATAAAAATATTTATTTATTGAATGTCCATTTGCAGGCCAGAGAGAACTATTTTTGAAAATTTAACACTAGAATGACTGGCTCAGTTATCGAGTTAAACTTTCAAAAATAGTCTTCTCTTGGCCTGCAAATGGGAATTCCTGAGGACCACAGCAAAGGCCAGTTTTGGCTGGCTTGACCATTAAAGGGTTAATTGATAACCTATATCTTTCCTATTTTTTCATGCTCAGAAGGGTTAAGATATGTTGTGAACGTCCCCGGGCACGTCTGAATGTTTAGAGAGAATGTGCGCCTTAAGATTATCACTGCGACTGAACGAGCGACTGCAAACGTCACACTGAAACATCTGTCGGCTTGTTGTCATATGCGCAATACAATGGCGCAGGAAGTTTGAACGAGCTTGCACTGACGAACCACATTCAGGACACTCGTACATTTCCGTTACGACGTCAAAATAATCGTGTATGTGTTCCTCGCTAATATGAAAACGTATGTCAGAGAGAACGTGAGTTTCTTTACAAAACATACAAAATACAATACTCGATTCAGCACCGGAAACAAATGTACTGCTAACTTTCTTAGAGCTTCCAGAAGAGTCATTGCTACTCTCGTGACGGATAGAAGCAGATTTTAATAGGGGCGTGAGCTTGCTTGATTTTGCGGCACTTTTCAGAACAACTTTCACAGATTTTGTAATCAAAGAACTTTGCTTAGATTGTCCATTGACAGATTTTGCTGTGACCACTTTACGTTTCATAAGAATCTTCAGTGGCTTCACAGTTTTGGATTGAGGTTTTGTCTCTACGGTCACGTCTGGACTTGTTTTATGATTCGTATTTGAAGGGACGATTTTTGAAAAACGTTTCTGTAGCAGGCTTTCTAAATTGCTCCTTTTATCCACAGGCTTAGTTTGACCTGCATGGTTATGATTGCGTACTGGTAACCTGTTGAGAGCTGTAAAATTAAAATGACGTAAAAACATTATGCAATTGTCCTAACATGTTTCTGTTTTTATTTTGGAAACATTTGAACTTATTTATGTGCTGTGCTGTGTACCCTCCTCCCCCAGCGACCTGCGCTGTGTACCCTCCTCCCCCAGCGACCTGCGCTGTGTACCCTCCTCCCCCAGCGACCTGCTTCTATTGAAACCATCAGATTGTCTTTTTAAAGACAGGTCCAGTGGTATAAAATGGTTGAAAGATCCCATTACAGACATGAAAGGACAAATTATTTTATGGTGTACGGAATGTTCTGTTGAATATCTTGAAACTAATTTGACTGGGAAGCTGTTGCTGCCTATGGTGACAACAAGTTCAAATTTGCTTCAAAAATATTCAACAGCTTTCCTATCATAAATTGATATGATTGAGATAGTTGAATTCCAAGGATTAATGAGCTGTAATTTTTCACTGTTATCTACTACGGGAATATTCTATAGCCATCATGGCAATGGAGCTTTCCAGTTTTAGCCATGCCCCGCCCATCTCTAGCTAAGCTCCACCCACACCTCACTCATGTTGGGATTGATTGATCACTGAAGTCCCCCACTATCAATTTCCATAAAAACTATACAGGTAAGCTGTTGAATGTTTTGAAGACAAATTAGTTTTTTAATTTACTATTTGGCTAACAAAAATGGTATTTGGCTAATCTATTAGCTAGAACATTGCAAAAGGCAGATCTGTCCCTGTTAACAATAACCGGAACTAGGCTTGCGCGATTATTGCTTTCAGTAATCACAATCGATTATTTAATAATAATCGTGATTACTCGATTAATCAGCTTGAGTACAAATAACCCAGTCATAACAGTGAAAAAGGATACCATTGACGAAAGCTGCAATGATGTTGAGAAAGGTCGATTTGCAGGCCAAGAGAAGACTATTTTTGAAAATGTGTCACTGGAATGCCTGGCTCGATTCTCGAGCCAGTCATTCCAGTGATACAGTTTCAAAAATAGTCTTCTCTTGGCCTGCAAATGGACGTGCATCCGCTGAGCAAAATGTAAATTTCTGTGATAGATCGCAATAAAGAATAATTAAGAGATAGGTTTTGAAATATTTTTTGCTGTAGAATTATTCACGATTATTCGATTATTTAATTCTTAATCATATAAATTCACGATTTAAAAAATAATCGCGATTTTCGATTTAATCACATAATCGCGCAAACCTAACCGGAACATGTACCTGGTGGTTACACAGTATTTAGTAAACACGAGAAATCGTGGAAATTTGGCCCAAGACCAACTATAAACAAAATGACTATATTTCTGCACAAGAATAGTTAACTTACCAGCTGGCTTGACATCATCAGCACATTTATCGACGTCTCCGGTGACATCATCTGTCTCACTCTTTATCAACTCTGATTCCACGATGCTATCATTAGTAACTCCATACGATAGCGCACTACTATCTGCAGGATCACACGATATAACACTGTCATGACTGTTATCGTCTTCGTCTTCCATTGGTGATTCAACTTTCACCTCAGAGAAATTCACAGTAGTTCCATCTTCCGCATTCTCGATTACAACATCGTTACTGATATCAACTGTGGCCTCATTTCCTAACTCAGAAGCGCCACTTTCACTAGACGGTGTTGATATGGAAAGTTCCAAGTCTGACATATTCGGAAACACGATATCGCCGGTGTCAAGCAAATCTGATGATGATTGCTCAGCAGTGGAATCACTGGCTTCTAACGTCACGGCACTGGATGATGACTCGCTCGCTTCAATTGTGGTAGCACCAGAATACGAGAGGTCAGCGGTTGAATCGACAGCCTCGATAGTCGTAGCGCTAGAACTGGGTTCATTATTCGCTTCGGTGGTGTCCGCTTCTGCTGATGCGTCCCCATTAGTATGCCATCCACAGGCGTAAATATTTGTATTCTGTGAAACAGGTTTTACTACAGGATCACTCAGATTCATTTCAATGTCTTCAGGTTTAACTGGTGACATTTCAAGAACCTGTCGTAACAACGTTTGGTTTCGGACCGTATTATTTGGTTTCCTTCGTGAACTCGATGTCTGTATTTTAGGGATATTTAAAGACACAGAAGAAATATTGCCTTTAATAATTCGATTTGGCACCACTGTATAATTTCTGTCTTTCTTCTGTACCTTTGGACATGTTGGAGGGTCACAAATCATGCCGTCTTCACCAGTTAGAGGATAACCACTCGAGTGCTTTCCATCAGACATAAGTTCATCATAGTCCTCAATATTCTGACCAGATATTTTATTAGTCGTGCCTAGAGCGCTGTTAACCATTGCATCAAAACCAGAAATTCTCTGCGATGGTGTGAGCAGTTTACGTTTTCTCACAGGTGCCATAGTTACGCCATTAATTGCAGGCAGATCTTGTCGAATGATGTTACTCTTGCCATTTCTTACTGCAGTAAAGTTTGAAGCATTTCCAATGATTTTCTTATTATTTTTATAACTCGCAATAGTCAATCCACTTTTAAACTTCATATTAGCGTTATTCTTGCTGAGATTGGATATATTTGTGTTGTTGTTACCTTTCTTAACAACAGTAGTCGTATTACGCTGCTGCACAATCTGCTGAGTGTGTGCTTTACTTGAGCTGCGCATCGTTGCTCCTGAAATCATCATACTTAAGGAGTAGTCCTTTAGCCATTTTGGGGGATCAGCCTGCGTATCTGAAAATAAAACAAAATACAATAAATTATGTCATGTGGAATTCAGGCATGTGAAATTCAGTCCTCTCAAAGACGCACCAAGCCAGCCTGTGTAGCGGTCATATGGAATGTTCGCTTCCATGCCAAGAGAATATTTCTGAAAGTTTCCTGTTGAAATGACTGGCTGGATGCCTGTCATTCCATCGCTAATTTATCACAAATACATGTACTTTGCTTTTGGCCTGCAAATGGACATTCAATAAGCAAATATTATAAATTTTTGGATTAAAAATATCAATTAATGTGTTAAACCGTCATTGCTCAAGCCGGCACAAACTGGTCTTTGCATTGGTCTTGAGAAATGTCCACTTCCAGACAATGGCAGACCAAGAGAAGGCTATTTTTTACATATTTACCACCGGAATAGTCTTCTCAAGCGGTCTACAAATGGACATTAAAGGTGCATAGTCACACCAGAATGATTGAAAATAAAATTGTTAAAATTGCATGCTTTTATAAGCTTAAATTATGTGCCTGTGTGTCATGAAGCGCAATAAATCTTAACATATAATGATTCCATTACATATATAGAGGATCTGGAATGAGGTCACTTTTCATATCACAATTATGGACCAAGTTGAAAATTATCAATTTTCACGAGCTTTAGCGAGTGCAAATTGATAATTTTCAACGAGGTTCATAATAGTGATATGAAAAGTGATGAGTTTGAGATTTTATTTATCATATAAACTGTAATTTTGAAATATTTGCCAATAGTTGCTAATGTGACTTTTATCTGATTTCTCATTGTTGATTTTCGTGAAATCGATACAGCCGCTGTGACACACCACTACTTGATAACAGATACTGAATGCGCAGCAAAATATAGTGACAAACACAAAATCTGGCGATGTCAGCCGTAAACCACACTTTTCTTCTAAGACTATCGCACAGCCACGGCCATAAATCGTTACTTCGCTGCCGACTGATAAACTGTCAAACGATGACATTTTGCGATGACGTTTCATGAATGACAAATCGTAGTAAACACATCGTAGTAAAACAGTGCCGCGCAGTAATCCCTACGCATCACACTCACATCAATCGATGTTTTAATTGGTTGATTTAAATGGGTTGCGCACCTAACAGCCAATGAAAATACTCCGTTGAATATGGCACATGTGCTCATATCGAAAAATATGGAACGGCCTAGAGGGCTTGTTTATATGATAAAAATTATTACAATTTTTTAAGTTGCGAAATTGAAATAGAGGCTCGTGCCTCTATTTCAATATCACAACTTAAAAAATTATATTAATTTATATGGAATGGAATCGAATCATCATATGTTAAGATTTATTTCATTTCATTACATATAGGCTCACAGTTTAAGCCTCTAAAAGTGTAAAATTTGACCATTAAATATATTAAAGGGTTAAATAAACAATAGTTATGATTGTCCGGGACACGAACTCCTTTAATACCAGACTAAATACATGTACAACATACAGCCATGACAGGTAGCATACAACACAAATATCCTAGAAATTCTGGATTGCGCTGAAAAATATCCCACTAACATGACATTTTGTTCAGCATATATATGCTACATGTCCTATGGTGCTGTGGTACAGCTAGGCTTGGGCAATGATTTGATTAAAATCGAAAATCACGATTATTTTTTAAATCGTGAATTTATATGATTAAAAATTAAATAATCGAATAATCATGAATAATTTTTACTGCATATAATATTTCGATTCCAACCTTTCAATTACTTTTTAATGAGATCAGTCATGAAAATTGACATTTTGCTCAGTGAGTGTATCTATGACTGGAATGACTGGCTTGAGAATCGAGCCAGGCATTCCAGTGATACATAGCATCTTTCGTCATTGATATGCTTTTGTTGTTATGTCTTGCTAATTTGTACCCAAGCTGATTAATCGAGTAATCACGATTATTCTTAAATAATCGATCGTGATCACTCAAAGCAGAAATCATGCGAGCTTAGGTACAGCACAAACTGTTACAGCTTAGATATGGTGTCCATCAGCGTGATTCTGTGTCAAAGGGTTGACCAGTTTCCATCAGTGTTTACTTCTCTCCAGGCAAAATTATGCCATTCTGTCCCTTATTGGTATCATAAAGATTTTAATGGGAGTTCTACATGTTTTAACAACACAAAGATCTCTGGCATCAAAGATCGATCAAAGGCGAATGTTGACAAAAGGAAGCGTCTATCGCAGGAAAATTCCTAGTTAGCAACATAAAATGATCCAAACTGGAATCAGATGTATGAGAAAAATTGCTTGGATCTTCAGATTGTAATATTAATATCAGTGAGTATACATAAATCAGCTTCATACGCAGAGAGCTACATGTAACGTGGCTATACATAGATAAATTAGATTGTAATCACGCCGAGAATTTCACTGGTGAAGACTATATGTTCTCCTGACCGCAACTGTTGGAAACTCTGACTAAACCCACGATCGTGTAGGAGTCGCACGATAGTCTCATTTACATTAACACATGGCTTCTTTCAGTTGTGACTTACACACATCATTGTCTGATAGTCGAGACTAACACAGGACGTCACAGTCACAAACCTTGTTAAGTCACTTCTGGCTGGTCTTGTAGCTACTAGCTCATCCAAGTTAATTTCAAACAACAATTGCTAACAGTTCATTAACACTTTAAATTCAAGTTTCAAGTATCTCGATTTTAACCGTCTGACTGCTGAGTTTTTGCAGATGACCTATTCCACGGGTTATATCTCTAGACCAGCTAAATATTTTGAAAACAATTTGACTGAAAATTGTCGGTTGCTATGCCACCAACAACTTTCAGTCAAATTGTTTTCGAAATATTTAGCAGGTACAGAGTTATTGCTTATTGAAATAATTGTCTGCTGACTTGTAGCAGCGAGACAGTTAAGACAACTACATGTATACAGGAAAGCTGTTGGATATTTCAAAGCAAATTTGACTGGAACCTGTTGCCACCATACATGTCAGGCAGCAACAGCTCCTGTTCAAATTAGTTTTAAAATATTCAACAGACCATTCCTTACACCACAATATAATTTGTCATTTCATGTCTGTAAGAGAATCTTTCACCCATTTAAAACCACCTGCCTTAAAAACAGACAATCTTTTGGTCTACATAGAAGCCAGTTACTGGAGCAGCCTGGTACATCGTACAGCTCATAACAGTACAGCTCATAAATAAGTTAAGATGTTTTCAAAATAAAATCAGAAACATGTTAGTACAATTTTGGCAACAATGCTCATAGAAATGTGGTGATGAATAATTTGAACTTACATCACTTAATTTGATTGAAAGCCTTAGGCAGCAATGGTTCTACATTGTAATCAATTTACGCCCAAACTATTCAACAGTCATAGCACTATGAATAGTTCAACTGGTCAGGAACTCTTCTTCTTATGGTTTTCTTACGCTGGATCAGTTGGATCCAAATCCGAATGTCAGTGCTCTGTTCTCCACTTGCTTTAATACTCTCGGTCCCGGTTACAGTTGCTCCTTGGGTGTAACCGGAATGAGAAAAATCTGGTTACGTGTAACCCGATTTTCTATTTTGTAACCGGAAATGTTGAATTTGTAACCGGAAATTTCATTTTGTAACCGGAATTGTGTTTTGTGTAACCGGATTTTTGATTGTTGTAACCGGAAGTAATTTTTGTGTAACCGGACTTTTAGATTATTGGATTAGTGTAACCATTAGATATCTTTTCATGTAACCGTTAAAGTTTTGATTGTTGTTTCTGAGGGCTAGTGTAACCGTCAAAAACTACAAATGTAACCGCGTTGATTAGCGTTGATTAGTTGTCAATCTGATTGAGACAACATTCGTGTGGCTTGAGGATTCCCAGTATTTCGGGTTCTGGTTGTATAATTCGCATTTGGTGGACATAGGTTTCTATTGTTATAGAATAACCTTAAGTGGAGTGATTCGGATTTATGGCGTTTCGTACTTTGTTTAGTTATACTCATCAGAGAAAATGAAATTGGGTTTAGTTGTCCATTAAGAGCAATTCGGATCAAAAGTGTATGATTCGAATATGTCTGCTTAGCCTTATGCGTTGGGCAAACTGGGTGTTGCAATGGCGGCACTTGTAGATACCTGTACAGGTAAGTCATACAATTTTGGCTAACTGATTTCAATTGACGTAAAAGGAGAGGACGTAGTCGTCAGTGTGACGTTCATTTGATGACGTTTATTAAGACGTCATAGAAGGGTTGCCATGACAGGGAGTATGGTGATTCGAATTAGCATAAAAACAACTCAGATTGTCTCCTTCAACAGATTAGTCAAGAGTTTTGCTCTGTCTGCATGGAAATAGTTATGAGCATCTGAGTACAAGATACCGCATGCCTGGATGCAGATTCTCAGCTTCAAATGAATAGTTCAACTGGTCAGGAACTCTTCTTCTTATGGTTTTCTTACGCTGGATCAGTTGGATCGAAATCCGAATGTCAGTGCTCTGTTCTGCACTTGCTTTTATACTCTCGGTCCACAAAGATACTCCTGTTGCTCAACATTTTAATTTGCCCAACCATAGTGGACAGAACGTGTCCTTTAAAATTATACATGTTCTTCCTCATACCCTGAGGATTTAAACAAAAACCTATGTTGGAAAAGATCAAATGAAGTACGGGATACACCCACCCCACATGCCAGATCCCATAGGGACCAACGATGTAGATTGGTGATTCCAAAATCTGAGTTGTTTTTAGTCATAGCACTATGCTTTATTTTATTTTGAAAACATGTTTTTATATGTTTAAAGATGTTATGAGGACTAGAAACCCGATCGCTCTGATTAACTTGACAATCATAATACAGATTCTCCTTTACTAGAAGAACAAAATGCTTTTTTAATTTTTGTAATCGGCCCAGCCAAAGCTGAGATAAGCATATAGCAACCACCTTGACAACTAAACGTTTTTAGCTATCGTGCTAGAGTTGTGACTTCACACCGGGATGACACCAATTCCTATTAGTCTAGATTATTATCTCGGAGGCAAAGCTAGGCTCTCTACTGCTGCGCGTATTAAGCAGCTATGCACCTATTCATTGTTCACACAGGGACACTACATTGTTTGAGATGCACAAAGGTTAAATAATATCGAAGTTGATGATATTTTTGTTGATTAAAATTTAAAGGACAGACCTCATGGTCACAGTGCCTGACATCACAATTCTAACGTATAGGCCTGTTAGAGGTGACAGTAACATCGGAGTTCGTGTACGTGAATTAGGCTATATTTAATCAAACCCACCCACACACTTCTTGGAATACAATTCTACAAATGCATAATTTGTTCATCCGCTACAGTTTTGCCTTTTCATACCATTGAAATATGAGTGTATGCTACTTCCATACATGGAAGAAGTTGTTTTGAAAACGATATAGTTCATATGGTTGTCACAGGCGTGACGCCCCCCCCCACACACACACCCACACCAACGTACGTGTTGACCCGTACATGCCTCTACATTATTATTATACAAACACATTGTCAAAAACTTATAGGTAAACAATTACATTCTAATCAATAATCACGGGAAATTTCACATAGGACACACTGGCACACTTATTGTAGATTCGTGATCTTCAGAAAAAGTTGTAACTGCATGCACTCTGTAGCCTATACATTTAGATATGAATAATAGTACACTTATAGCCATAGTCAACCTCTGCCACATCCATCCATCCCAGAAAGTACATAGTACACCCAGTCCTTTCAAGAATGGTAATGGATCCGCAATTAGACCTACTAGACAGTAGACTACAGAGTATTTGTCACATGCATTGAAATATTGCCGATTTTCAGCACTGCCCATGGTATACCGTAGTTATAGGCCCATTATTATGCGAATATAGCTATCCATGAAACCATTAAAAATGAGTAAATATCATAATAGATTTTTTTTAAATCATGATTTTTTATTTCTTGAAGACTTAGCTTCAGCCTGACATAATTTATGTTATGGTAGGTGAAGTCTATCCTGTTAAACGCACGTTTTAAAATATGTTACCTTTGTACTACAGAAAAATATTGACTCAGCTCACAGCGCCGTTCCCGGTGTGACGTCACATCGAGTGCCGATGTGATTCAGATTGAGGCGTCATTTAATCTCGTTATTTGGGCTGCCTAACATACCTTTTTTACTCCAAAGTGACGCTATTGTATTTAAATAGTGTAGTAGACCATAAAATTAATTAAAACTCTATTTCAATTTCGCAACTTAAAAAATTATATTAATTTATATGGAATGGAAACATCATATGTTAAGATTTATTTCGTTTCATACATATAGGCTCACAGTTTAAGCCTCTAAAGGTGTATAATTTAAACAATTTTAATTTCAGAAATTTTACTGTGAATATGCACCATTTAAGCCTTTAACCCTGTCACTGATAAATTCCCCCTTATCTCAATTGAAACAAAAAAGTTTTTAAATATTTTGAATTTAATACAATGTGAAGCCACTGCTGTCTTAGGCAACAATGCCTTCCAGTCATAGTAATTTCAAAATATTCAACAGAATATGTTACTTAAATATCACAAAGAACTTACTTTTTCAGGGATTTGTTGTTGAAAGGGTTAATGGTCAATATTGCTCAACAAAATTGAAATTTTTGCTTATTGAATGTCCATTTTGCAAGTCAAGAAGACTATTTTTTGACATTTTTACTCCTGAAATTACTAGCTCAGTTATTGAGCCTGGAAATCCAGTGGAAAATTGTCAAACATAATCTTCGTTTGACCTGCAAATGGACATTCCTGAAGAACACTGCAGACTCCGGGCTTGGGCCGGTTTGACTGTTGACGGGTTAACTTGATTCCATCAGCTACAACAGAATTACACATACCCAGTTTCATGGAGCCATTGACCTTGAATTCCGCCACTTTTTCATCAAGCCAGATGACAAACTGAGAACTTGTCACAGCACTGACTTCTTTCATCAGCGCTGAAAACTTCCTCTTTACGTTCCTCAAGTCGGCCCCCATCCTGGCTCCACCTGGGTCGTGTTGGTGCGTGTACTTGATCCAAGAGCTTTCACTGAAATAGTTATAGTAAAATTATATAAACTGGATCTCAAAACTACTGATCATACGATTTGGCTCAAATTTCAACACGACAAGGGGTCTTAGCAAGTATCAATTCTATTTTAACAATTCTAATTCCACATCAATTTATTTTATCTATTCCAATTCTTTTCCAACCTCAATTTATTTTATCAGGTAAGTTCACTTCCAATTTCATTTGATTACTTTCAATTCCATAATTTAGCAATGTTTACTTCAGAGATAAACATTGTCGTTCTCAGAAGGTATAATTGATCACACACAC
Source organism: Chaetoderma sp. LZ-2023a (assembly GCA_034401795.1). Classification (NCBI taxonomy): domain Eukaryota; kingdom Metazoa; phylum Mollusca; class Caudofoveata; order Chaetodermatida; family Chaetodermatidae; genus Chaetoderma; species Chaetoderma sp. LZ-2023a. The sequence continues at coordinate 80,945,447 of CM067364.1, forward strand.
GCACATACACACAATCTAAATCCCCACCCTTTGTTAAAAACAAAATTACCTACATGTAAATAAGGAAATAAACCTGTAATGACCATTTGGTCAAGAAAATTTAAATATTTCCTTATCGAATGGCAGGCAAATTGACATTCGTCAAGACAATTGCAAAGGCCATTTTTGGCCGGCTTCATCATGAAAGGGTTAGCTGCTGTTACGATCTTGTGCAATGTCCATTTACAGGCCAAGAAAACAGAATTTTTTAAAATTTACCACTGGAATGACTGGCTCGATAACCGAGCAAGTCATTCCAGTGATAAATTTTCAAAAATTATATTCTCTTGACCTGTAAATGGACATTAAATAAGAAAATATAAAAAAAATTGTGACCAAATTTGTCCATTAAAAGGTTAATGAGCAGAATTAGTCAAGAAACGCTACATTGCTCATTAGTAAGACCACTGCAGAGAGCAAGAAACGCTACATTGCTCATTAGTAAGACCACTGCAGAGAGCAGTTTTGTCCAACATTAAATGGTTAAAACAAATAGAGTAAAAGATCAAACGTGTCAATTTTGGAAAGAATTATTGCTGAAAACTCTCGCGCTAAGTTAGGTTTTGACCCCCTCCCCTACCCAACCTACACACACATCAATGTTTGGAGAAGTTGTTGATAAATTTGTCCAGCATCCATTTTGAAAACAATGTTGTTGAAAACTGTTGCATTTTAGTTTTCACCGCAAAATTGGCCCATGTATTCAGGATGCCACACCGAAGCTTGAAGAAGATTCCTCCAGTATTCAAAAATATCTTAACAACAACAACAACAACAACAACAAGCACTCCATGCCCACATTAACACTGTAAGCCTTAAATTTGTTCAAGAAAATTTCACTTTTCTCATAGAAAATGTCCATTTGCGGACCAAAAGAAATTTTTGAAAATTGACCACTGGAATGACTGTCTCGATAACCGAGCCAGTCATTCCAGTGGTAAATTTTCAAAAATAGTCTTCTTTTGGTCTGCAAATGGACATTTCTAAGCCACCATCAACTTTCAGTCAAATTGTTTTCAAAATATTCAGCAGGTCCAGCATTAAACCTGATGGATGTCTGCAGAAATTCAGTTGGCAGACTTAAGTTTTATGCTAAAACAAACAGAAATAACTTAATGAAAGTAAAGTGAAAATTCTGACAATTTTCATTTTACTGATTAGACCAAAGATTATTTGGGGAAGAAAGTTAATTTGATCTACTATTTTAAAAATACATCGCCATTTCAGTTCGTTTCGTATTCAGGTGCCGGTTACCCGGCGTACGTGACGTCATGGACGTGAAAACAAGGATCGTTAATCGTGACCCGTATCAGGCGTATCCAACAGAGAAATCTAAAACTCCTCGCAGAAAATCAAATGTTTAAAATGGAATCGGGCTAAACTTTAATAAGTAAAATAAAACTTAAATTAAATATCTGTTACATGTTCTATGACATGGAACCGGAAACCGAGACTGAAAGTGAGAGCGATGAAGGGGTTTTACGATTTCGACATAAAAGGAGACGGGAAGACGTCCCTAGCAGTACCGCATCCTCTCATGCTTTTAATACAAAAACAGGGCGTATAACAGACATTTAAGGAACCAGTTCCTCTAGAGACACATAAATAACTATAAAATCGAAATAGAACATAAATTTTAAACACTAAGACGTAAAAACTTACCCGAATATCGTGAAATGAACTACGGCAATTCTATCCACAGAATCTTTGTCCTTCAGGATGAGCGGTGCGAGAGAGCTGAATGGATGGAATCGGTCACGTGGTCATTCCAGGATCGAGGGCTGGGCAGTTCCAAGAATAGATTGATTTGTCAGCAGCCAAAACAAATTGTCTCCCCTTTAGTTTAAATGCGATTTCAGATTTCAAAATAGTTGAAGGAAGTTTGTTTTGATTGTTATTGATTTTAAGTTACAGCACACGTGACTTAACTAGTACGCCTTCCCGTCCTTGATTGTCACTCTGGATTTCGAGCAACACAAACAAGAAACGGGGTGATTATTTTGAAAACAATTTGACTGAAAATCGTTGCTGCTTATGGCAGCAACAACTTTTGGTCAAATATTTTTCAAAATAAACAGCATAATCGATGCATACATTGATTACCTAAGCGACGTAGTCCAAGATTGATTGTCGTTCTGTTTCTATCGTAATGTTGATATGTTAGCCACCATATGATATTGATATGGTGGTCGTGTTTTTATTTATGTTGTACAATTATTGTTCTATGTTATGTGTGTAAGGAGTCCACCGCCCTATAGGATCAGCTTTTGGTGGACTACCTGTTGTGAAATTAAATATGTACAAAAAATAAATAGCATTGAATCTTGAAGAGTAGTGTGGCAATATTATTAGCTCACCTGGCCAGACCAAGCGAACCTTGCGCCATGGGATCGGTCGTACGTCAACATTATAATTGCTTTAAAACCTTAAACGGTAGCTTGTTGGATTTTAACCAAATGGATCCTATATATGGTTGGAGGTTTCCGATCTTTCAGAAAATTTTAACTGCATTTGTTTGATTTTTTCTGAGAATACTTTTCGGAAATCCTTTAAACCGCTATACGGTCACGGTCAACGGTCCGGTTTCAGTGAAGCTTGGGTGGAATCTGTTGTGGTAGACTTCAACATTTCTAACACAAATTTAGTTTGCTTATTTTTTCGACATGTCGAACACCTTGGATTTTCAGAAAAATGTTTACGAAACCCTTTAAAACGTAACTCCTAAACCGCTTCGTAGATCTTAATCAAATTTGGCTGGAATGATGATATGGTGGTGGCCTACCGCCAGATGTTCTATTCAGTCAATTCTTTCTTCGGCGGCCATCTTGGATTGTCTGAAAAGTTTCCAAAAGTCCTTTGAATCGCTACTCAGTGTTTCCCATGACATCTATATTATCTGTATTTTTTATATATACACTCAAAAAGACCCATATGAGAATCACTGCTACTACTCAAGTGACTCAACTGATTTCCTTCTTAGCCAATGGAACAAGTTTCGTTGCACGACAGAGAACATTTTCTATCAGGTCCATATCTCTTAAGGATTGGTGACCATACAGAGCAGGCGTATTCAAGTACCAGTCGCATAATTGATTTAAATGATTTACTCTATATGTACATGTCGAAGTGTAGACATGATCTAATGAGGCCTATACATCTATTTACACTGTTGACTGTAGCCTCCAGGCGTGCACGCTGGTCCGCCGGATACTCTCGCTCCGCGGTACCGCCAGTGTGTGGTACATTGGGGGCAAGGCTGCTGGTTAGCTGTGGATCTTGGGGTTGCGGATCCGGTGTTGCGCGTTGCCGGATTAAACAAAGACTGACTTCTAGAGCCGGTGGAACGTTCACCCTCCAGTAGGGCCGTGCGACCATCGGCACAGAAGTTGAACCTCACGGTCTCATCCTCGCTGTTGGTGTCACCGGTGTGACGGTCCCACAGCTCCATCTAGGGCGTGGACATAATTAAATACATACAATAATTAAAGATCGTAACAGTCAACCAACGGTACTCGTTTGCTGCTACACGGGAGAGGTCTAGTACATAGGGTCAAGTAGATGACTTGTCATCATGGTCCTCGCCAGAGGTACATCACAGAGTAACATCCGTGAGGCATCCCCGCAAAGGAGGGTCCTAACATGGCTACTAGCAAGTTTAATATAAACTATATTAACTGCAACACAAACATTATTTGTTGCGAGAGGAAAGTGTCTCATGTGGGCCTCCGTAACAGGAAAATGCCTACAACGCCGAAGCGGAGGAAGAGAGATGGCAAAAAGAGCCACTCTCTTGTTCCAACCAATTATGTAAAGGAGTCAATCTAGTGAAATTATAAGTTTAATGTGATGCACACTGTATTACGTGAAGCTGGGGTGGATGATTTCCACAGAATTCAAAACCGTCATCTTATGTAAGTTCAAAAAAACTGTATTAGTAGTTGCCGCTTTATTTATGTGGTCCTTCTGCTAGATCCTATCCTAACATTTAGTTTTTGGGTCCAGATCGCAAATGGCAGTGTAAACCAGCTATCTTTAACATACAAGTCTAACGGGCGAGAATGCTCGGTGACAGTATGGTCACCCTACGGAGCATCCCCCTCAGCTAGACAACGTGTGGAAGTACCATGAGGTGAAAGCTCCGGAATCATATAATGATCCCGTTACCATCGCATCATGATCACATATAACTGCACAAGGGCAAGTCACATTACATAAGCATTGAAAAGCACATATAAGTTTATGGTGGGGACAAAGATGCAGCTATCCAACTATAGCGACCTTCCCGTGAGGGCGTGGTGGGTTCTAAGACTGCACCCACTTGTAGAGTTAGATGGAGAGCTGAGTCCTGTCCGTCACCAGTGTGTCGGCGGCGGATCATGTGAGATCCGCACCCAGGGAACTAACATCTTACCTTTCATTAGGGTTAAGTAATTTCGCCAGAGATGCACTGCGGGCCAGTAACTATAATATTTTCGCAGTGCTTCCTACTTTGGCAGGGTGTTCTAACTAACAGATGTGTGTGCGGTCATCGTCACGGTGTTTCTAACCACTCTGAAACCCCAGTAGTTCCAAAGTCAGTTCTAAACAACACGACGAAGGGAGGTCCAAACAATTAATACGCCCGAAGCCTGGAGGAGCGTAGACAGAGACAATTACTCATATAATGGAGGCCTTAAGGTATGTGGCCAATTTATACAATCTAACCGGTGTGCGGTGTTACATATCCGTTACTCCCGGAAAAAAGACTAACACAAAATGACTCATACAGAGTAATCATCCCCACTACTATAAACCTACCCTATTGAGCTAAAATAGTCCAGGTTTAGTCGACCGCATGTCATGTTCACGTAATGAGAACATGATCAGCGACCTCAGTGAAAAAGTGATGCTGTGGGGGAGCAAGGTGGTGTGGTTGTTGTTGCTGGATTGTGTAGCCTAGCGAACTGTGATTCCATTGTTTTTTATATAAATAAGCAAATCATATAAATAGGATGGTGGCTGCCATAACTTATCACAAAACAGTAAAATAGAAGGTCACACGACCTTGACAGTGCTTACGGGCACAAAAATAAGAATAATATATACCATATAATAATAAACTATAAAAACGCAATAATAATATGACAATGACGGAGTACCTATTACGGAAAAAGTTCTGGAATCATAGTAGTTGAAGCGTGACACATTTGGAACACAAGATGGCACGATGCGGAAGTTAGCTGCTAGGAAAAGCTGCAGGCGAACTGTCTGATGTGGCTCATTCTCAGGAAGTGTGAAGAAGAACGTTTGCGGAAGTGGATGTCTAGTTGTCAGTCACGTCTACGTTAAGTTAATAGCTAAGCAGTATGCTAGAAGTTCCATACTGGTGTGGAAATTGAAAACTGCCCTTTAGTTTTTGAAGGGCTACAGATGGGGAAAAAAAAATAATGCGGATGCATTCTGGCGGATCACAAGTCGAGATGCATTGACTGGCTCACATGATGCATCGGGCAATGTCGCCTGACTGCGGTCAAAACGTTTAAAGTTTAACACAAAACATGTGTGGATTTGATTCACCACTGATCGGCGTGATACAGCAGATCTGGCGCATCTCCATCGAGCACATCACTCGCCCCAGATACTGGACAAGCTTACATCGGGGCCAACAGGCCCATCCACATGAAAGGTCCCTCTGCGGTTTCAGTGGCTTGGGTTACCTTACTGGCTATTACCCCAGAGATGACGAGTACTCAAAACCTATTGGCACCGCAGCAGATGTTAGATATCTGCTGTGCAGTTAGCAGTACTACATGACTCGTCTCTCAGACTAGGTACCTCGCCGCCACCAGTCTCTTCCTGACTGATCCTGAATTTAATTTTCCAGCGCCTTTTATACTGCTTGTGACGTCACAGCTGGAGCGCTACAGCAAATCAGCGAGCGAGCTACAGAGGCAGGGAAGCGGGTCACGTGACGTACTATCGTACCCATGCACTCAGAGTATGTATACGCTAAGCCTATGGGGTTCAATATTTTGAAAGGAAGTTGCTAGTTCAATTAGCTCAGCCATTTCTGGACCGATTTTAAAATAGTAAACAGATTCGGAATCCTCGCCTCATTCCGGTCATGATCGAGACGGCGATGAAGGTGTAATTTAAAGTAATTACATGTACCAACTCGGTACAAAATATGATGCTTTTTCTCTCCAATGCTAACACGTGTTGGCAAGCAATCTCTGACGCCCGCACATGTGCGCTAGGCGCTCGCGGACTTAGTCATTTTATGAACCTCTCGTATATGGCTTTATACACGTGTACTGTCCTACCAAGGGGGCGTGCTTGGAATGCACCTGGTCCGGCTGTTCCATATCCAGATGTGCTGGGACGGTTCGTACTTGACCGGTCGATCCGTGCTACATGACATTTGCACTGAAGAGGTTGGAGAACTGTAGGCTTGGATCGAATAGTACTCCAAGGCCCTTTTCTTCCTGGCAGCTCTATACTTGACAAACATCACCATTGTTATCTGTTAGTTTGTAATCCGGAGTATGGTCTGATTTACCGATAGACATATACTTGCATTTTTCAGGATGATCTCGAGTCGCCAGGTGTCAATCCATTGCTGTAGAGCATCGAGATCATGCTGTATAGCTTATAGTGTCCAATTCCATATCTTTGATTTCTCTGCGAATAGGTATGTAATTGAGGATATAATGTCTGGTAGATCATTTATGAATAGTACGAATAATATATGGCCTAATACGCTTCACTATGGGATACCACTACTAGTCAATGGCAGCTAGATGACTGTCCATTTATGGTTACTTTCTGTGTTCGATCTGACAGGAAAGCTTTGATCCAGTTCAGTATGTTGCTCTTTATACCGTGACTCGATACTTATGAGGTGTTCATGGGGTACTTTGTAGAATGCTTTCATGTAGTCTAGGTATATTGCGTATAGTAAGCCACCTTTGTCCAAAATTTGAGACCATTTGTCAAGCACTATAAGAAGCTGGACAGTGGAGCGTCCTGATATGAATCCGTACTGTTGGTTACTGAAGAGGGCATTACTGTTCATATGCGTTATTATAATGTCTCTGAGATTCCATTGTTTTACATACTACGCTGGTGAGGCTCACTGGTCTATAGTTTGCTGATAATTCTCTGTCGCCTTTCTTGAATGCGGCAATAATTTGACCTGTCAGCCAGATGTCTGGGCGTTTGTATCATTGAAGCGATTCAATTACTTCTAATGATTAATTTGGTCAATTTTTCTGTGGCTATCTTGAATTTTCCGAAATTTGTTTTAAAGTAGGGAGGATCTGCCGCTGCTGCTTCTTGACCGATTTCAACCAAATTTCGCTGGAAGAATCTTATATGGGTGGCAGAGCTCTAGATAAGCTTTTCAATAATTGGGTGATTCAATCTTAGAAATTTTGTAAATTGGGTTTTTTGGAATTTAATTGGGTTTTTTAAATTAAGTTATTATACATTATTAGCAATAGAACTGAAATTAATTGGGTGATTGGCTCTTTCGGTATTCATGATGTTAAAAATTAATTGGGTGATTGGCCATTTTTATTGGGTGAAAACGCAAAAAACCTGCTTATCTAGAGCTCTGATGGGTGTCTATAGGCACTAGAATGTTGATTCATAAGTTTTCCAGCTGCCGACTAATTTTCAGAATCTTTTTGGAAATCCTTCAAAACTACCTCAAATACGATCTGATTTTTTTTATCAAACGTCACTTAGAGGAACATAGGGGTGCAGTTTATCTAATGAGAATTTTGATTGGTCTATATTTTCGGCTGCCATGTTAAACTTTTAAAACCCATCAGAAATCATTCAAAATATATCTTCTTTTAATCAAACATCGCGGGAAGGGGCATAAGCTACCTATGCTTAGACCCGTCGATACATACACTTGATTGGTCTATATTTCCGATGGTGACATTTTATTGGCCAATATTTCCAGCGTCCATCTGGTATTTTCCGAAATACTTTGGAAATGCTTCCAAACCTCTCCACTCCTTTGAATTTGATTTAATCTTTTTTTAATTTGGCTTGAGGGACACTAGGACCATGCTTCGTGAAATCTAATAAACCATTTCATCTTCTTTCTTTTCGTTCGCTGATCATACCGCGAGTCCTGTAAGTGACTATCGACATGATCATATGCGTAAACCATTTGATTAGTCCTTTTCCATGGCCATCTTCGATATTCGAAATCCCTCACATATCATTTAAAGCCTATCTTCTATAATAATGAAGCAAAACTTGCTAGGATGAACCCTGTCGTGTTAAGCGTCCGATCTACAAACTTGATTGGTTAATCTTGTTTCAAATGGGCATTCACATAGCTCGCTCTCCTTATTAACTGCTTGGCATATTTTGACTAAATTTGGCTAGAAGAACTCTACCTTGATATCGCAGGTTACTGGGCCAATACCAGGCCATATTGGCCTAGTAAAATCAATTATCAGGGTAGACTGATAATTTTTCCAAGAGTATTATTTCGTAGCGAAATATTTTAGCCACTATGTCTGTCGCTAGAAGTTTCATGAAACATAGATTTCAGGAGGTATGAAGCATTTACAATGCTAGTGTTGCAGGTGACAAACAGAACCATTAGGACTCTTATTACCTAATATTGCTGCTGCTACCGTCGTTATCATTACCATTACTACCGCCGACACTGCTGCTACTGCTGCAGTTGTTGCTGCCGTTGCTGCTGCTGCTGTTGCTACTACTACTACTACTACTACTACTATTACTACTACTACCGCCGCCGCCGCCACCACCACCACCACCACTACTACTACTACTACTACTACTACTACTACTACTACTACTACTACTACTACTACTTAATTAATTGCAAAAGTATGGTCACAGTACCATAAATAAGTGTATCATCTTCATCTTCTACATGGAAGCTATGTAGTGCTGAACCTGCTATCTTAAATGTCATCAAGGAACACTTTGGTACAGTTGATAATCCTCTTCAGAATTCAGATCTTGATAATAGATACAATGTATACAGCTTTAGCCGAGATTGATCAAACTATAATTGAAGACTTGTGCAAAGAAACCTTTAGCAAAAGTGGAGCGTAGAAAATGGCGTCTGCCTTTCAGAATAGCACAGAAGCTGATTATCGAGGACTAACTCGAGAGCATCTCGAACACACACTCAGTCCTTAGGAAACTATGTCATGTATAGAAATGATATAATTCATTATTGAGGCTATCAGTTGACTGAAAACAGCTACTGAGTGCGTATGTGCTTGTAGATGATCGCCCGTTAGTCCTGGATAATAAGCTGCTTGCCATTCTTAAAGAACCTACAATCATTCAAATCTTTATACTTAATGGTTTAGGAACCACGGGAAAAGTGGCTTTTCTAACACCTGTCCTGAATAAACAGAAAGGCAGCAAATTGACAACAAATTATAAAGTAATCACGGTCCTGTCGATCATCAGAAAGATCCTGGTGTTGTTACCTTTAAATCGAATTAAACATAGGCATAACTGGATTCAGATGGCAAAGAGTGTCTAAAGAAAGGTCATCACAAATTGCCCCCAGTCCTGATCATATCTAATGTGGTGAATGAGGCCTATGACCACTAAGAGCAAGTTAGATTTGCAGCAAACTAACCTTCCTAGGAATATATAGTCTGCTTAGGGACCTTGAGGTGGTAGAGTTTCAGATAGCTGCCAGACAACTAGCTGTAAAACATCAGAAGTAGCAGCCGGTTTATCAAATATCACCACCTCCTTATAAGTATGAGCTTCCACATATCGATCAGTTCGTTGATAATATGTCCGGTAAGGTTCAATGGATGTGCTAATAGACAAGATTATAAATGGCATACACGATTCCGCCTGGAAACATAATGCAAAGACATCACACCCCTTCAAGTATATTAACATTAAACTATGTTTGGTTAATGTTTACCACCCTTGTTGGCATTTCATTGGCAATACCACCCGAGATTTAAGAAGAACCACAATTAAGGAAATTATGTTTGTGAATACAAGTACACCAGATAATGTCACCACGCAAAAAGTATCCTAGACCATTCTAAATCTTCAAACAGATAGATCTCAAACTCTCGCGCAAAAGCTCATATCAAGTTGTTAAAAGTAGCAGCTCCCTCTCTTATGGCATTCACTTGAAGTGATCTGAACGGTTAAACCAATGTATAAAGCTGCTTGTCTACTTTAATTATTATCCCATCGGTGTACCAAATGTGCAGCAGATTATTAACCATGTTATTGATCATGCATTTTGCTAACTTAGCATGAACATTATTTATTGAACTTCTTGTTTTGACCTACTATTCATTAATCTTAGTAACTTACATGTTCCCTTGAACATTCTTCACCGTGATAGCATTCGGTCTTGCTAGAATATATTCTGCAGTTGAACTGTACAGTTAATAAATATTTTGAATTCCTTTCATGAACATTTATGCTCCTTGTGTATGGGTGAGCTCAGCGAGACTCATGTTCCTGATACAGATTGTATGTACAGATACCGATGGCTGAATCCAGCGTTATCTGTAATTGTAGCTCGCGGGGTAGTGTTGGGCCATTCCGGTGTCTGGTGTCGACTCGCCGCGCCGCAAGTGCATGACGAATGATGATGCTGGTTAGCTTCCGGTCTCGGGGTGACGGATCCTGTACGATACTGCCATACGGGTAACAAAGACCGGCTCCTAAGGCCAGTGGAACTCAATCCTTCCGGTGGGGCCGTGCGACCATCGTCACGAACATTAAACACAACAGTCTCATCACAACAGGTTGTGTCACCAGTATGCCTGTCCATAGCAATTTCGTGATCTATGGACTTACAAGATTTGATTGGTGACCTAATTAAAGAAGTCTATACAATAGTTTTACCTAAACAGACCGTCAAGTATGCTGGATAAAAATAATGAGCATACGAAAATACAAGACTTAGAGACAGCCTGATGAACTTTTAAACGTGGGGCTCCCGGAGGTACCACACAGACTCGTAGGTCCACAGAGATATCCCTGCAAGGGAGGCTCCCGTACACGAGATTTAACTAATTAACTTAATATAAGCTATTATACCTCTAAGCTGAAAGGAAAGAAAATTATCTTTGTAGTGTCGGAAAATCATGTGCCTCACGCGGGCACTACTCCTAGTGCTAGTTTGGGTGAGGAGTATTATCCTCGCATGGACCGTCGTCACTGAATCCTTGCGAGAGGCCTCGGTCACAGGAAAATGTCACCACTGCTTAAGGCGGGAGAAGAGTAGTGGTCGAAAGGGGCCCACTCTCATATTTAACCAAAATGTTGTAAAGAAATGACCATACCTAGTGAGATTATGACTATATAAGGTTGTGTGCTGTTTTATGTGAAGACGGGATGAGTGATTCCCGAAGGATTCCCACGTCATCATCTTATGTAATTCTCAGTATGCTGAATTAGTAGTTGCCGCCTTTATTTATGCAGGCCTTCTTCTATGCCTAACCTAATTTTTAGTTTTTAGAGACAAGAATTATTTTAATAATAGGCTGGAGTCTATCTAGCTTTTAGATACGGCTGTCATTGAGAACAGATGCCCTAAGACATCAATGCTGAAGACAGCGTGCATACATGTTACATCGCAAGATCTCTGAACTGGATAAGAATCCGGGCATCTCGCTCCGTAACCACATAAAACATCACAGGACATTGGTTACTTTTCACAAAAGCATTTTTTAAGCAACTGACTTATCGTTATGGTGGGGGTAAGAGAGACGAATAACCACCATAAATGTCCTTCCTGTGAGGGCGTGGCAGATCTGAATATCATGCCCAGACATTCTTTCGGAATTCGGTGGGGATGCGCATCTCGCCTGTCACCAGGTCCTACGGAACTAACTTTTTAACCTGGCGTTAGGTTTGAACACACGTTGCCCAGTTATGCACTGCAGTCAGGGAGGATTGTTCAGCAGATTAAAGAAAATAATAATTAAGACATGTTTTCACAGTGCTTTCCTACATTGGCAAAAGTAACTAACTACTGAGTATCCGAGGATACACGGGGAATGTGTGTGACACCACACCCTGGCCATCACCGCTCGGAAACCCCAATAGTTTCCCAGGGTCGGATCAGTCCATGGTGCGGATAGGGACATCCAAACAATTAAGAAGCCATAAGGCTTGGTGGAACATGAACAGAGACAATAACTTAGAAATATGAGGCCCTTTATGTATGTTGGCCAATCTTACACAACCTTGCCGGAGTGTGGGGCTAAATTATCGCAACTACCGGAAAAGAGGCGTACACTACGTGTCTCCTAACGATGAGATTGTCTCTAATCATATTAAACCTATCCAATCGAGCTGAATAGAAAAGGTTTTTATTTAGTCGGTAGCATGCTGGGCTAAACAGAGTTATAGCACTGACAGCGACCTCAGTGAAAAATTGTTGGTGGCGGGAGAAAGTGCTGCATATATAAATGTTGCTGTATAGTGTTTTCTACGTGCACTGCAGTCCTATATTTTTCTACAAATAAACAAAACATATAAACTGATGGCCACTTGCCATATATAAACTAACCAGAACAATCAATACAATGTGAAATGATCAGAATAAAATATAGAGTACAGGTTGAGGAACCTACTACAGTGCGGTTAGCGAAAACACCTTACAGAAAATAAGAATAACTATAAACAGATACAGAAATTATAACTAGCGGTCCTAAGACCGTTACGGTGCCTTTTAGTCATCGGGACCGGTTATACAGATATGATATAATTATCAAAGATGTAATTAATGGGATAATTAAAAATGTCAAGTATAGTTACTTGAATAATCGGTAGCCATTCTTAAGCCTGAGCTATCGTGTTACTGAAATTGATACGTCACCCTTAGTTTGACGTGAGTTGATGCATTCCCTGGAAGCCGGAAAGTTCCCGCAGGCTGGTTTCTGCAAACAGGATTCCCACAAGCAGCTTATGACGGGAGCGGATCGAACTCTGTAATCACAATATAGAATGTCTAACGAGTAGTCAGTAAGAGATACAATAACATTACTGCTATGACGATAGTTCCTGTACACCGATGGTAGGCCTACGGATGGAAGTTGTCAACAACCTGATCATGAGCGGGGGTTGTTAAATGCGGATGAAGATATATAACTAAGCTTAACGGTGCGGGGTACGTCGGCCATCTCTGAAGACGTACCGGGCAAAGTTTACTTTGCTGCGGTCAAAGTTTAGATAAACCTGCACGACATCAGTGCGGGGACGGATGAATAACCACTTTTTGGCATGACCGGCAGATCCAGCGAGTTATCCACCAAAGAACATCGCTGCCTCTACATCTGTAGAATCACATTTTCAGGCCAGGAAAGGCCTCACCGCAAGTTCGTGTTAGTTCTTGATATATTCGTGAACAATATCCAAAAAGTTCCAAAAATGTTTCCGCAACAACGGGAGATACAAAATTGCTTTATTGCGGTTGGTTGGATTACTGCTGGCTACGGGAGAGAAACTGACAGAAACCGAAATGATCTGCATAATGCCTGTCTTGCTGATCGTAGCTGACACAGGTCCAACCTAATCGGGCCCTGGCCAAGGATGCTCTCGAGCTCTGCATCTCGTCTCCTTTTATACTACTCGTGACGTCACAGGCGCAGGCTCGAATCAACAGCCAATCAGCGCGTAGCTAATAATAACGCAGTCGAATGTTCTAGAAGTTCTGCGTACACGTGGTTATGACATCACGGCAATAGCTTGAAGATAATCAAAAGGGAATCAAAAGGGGTTTTCTGTTGATAACTCAGCAATTTCTTAACCGATTTTGAAATGGTTTACAGATTTGGAAAGCCCGTCGAATTCTGGTCTTGATTAATGCCAGATCCGGCGGAAACAAGTTATTAAAAAGGATTACATTGTACCGTCTCGGTACACTAAAAGCGTCATCCTATCTTGGTCATAAATTACGCGTTCTGTCAAAAATAGTATTAAGCGTGCGCATGCGCACTATGCGCTTTAACGAACTTAGTCGTTTTTATAATGCGATCTCTCTCATAGGCTCATCTACGCTTATAGCTCTACCCATGGGGCGTGTTCAGGGAGCGAATCCAGGACGGGCGGCACGTACCCAGCTTAGCTGGTATGGCCGGTACCTGACCGGTCGATCCGAACTACATAATTACACGCTGATTCCTTGTTCTGACCATTCTATTCCCTCTTCCCAAACCAGACTCGAAAACAAAATGTGAGAAAATTCTCTGACAGTTAGAAATCGAATCCGAGTCCTACGACCGTTCGTGTTAATTATATAGGAATACTGTCATTACTGTATGGTGAAAGTAATCAATTTTAGCCGAAACAGTAATGTAAGAACATCCCTAATTTAACATATGTCTGATTAAGCTTTATAGAGTATAAATCTGCCTGTTAAAACGGAATTTATTCATATTTCGATCTGGCATGTATGACTATAACACCACGCCAATCAACTATATTTTCATAGCCGCTGCCCACTTCGAGCTAACTGTCTCATATTATGTACTCTCTGCTGCTACTGCTACTACGGCCACTTCTGTGACGTCATTACCATCACACCCATGGAACGTGCCTATAGACCACGTGCATATATACCACACCACAGATACACACTCGCCATATCCATCCATCCAACAACTACTTGTAATTTGCCAGTTTGTGTATTCTAAAAAGAGGAAAAATGCAAAACTCGACAGCAAGCATCCACGTGATCGAGAACCTCTGAGCCACTCTGCTGATGTTGGTCGTCGGCGGCTCAGGGGTTTTTCTACCAGTACCGGTCCTCTCCACCTCCTCTCTTCTCATTTCCTACCTACCCTAACCTACCTCTATCCAATCTTATCCTACCTATTGTATCCTATCCTATCCTAACCCTATCCTACTAGCCGGCTAGTATGGATTCTATGTCGTGTCGATTCACCCCACACCTAGTGTCTTCCTATTGTCGAAATTGTCATTGGAAGTCTCCAGCCAAATGTTGTCACAGATAGGGTGTGGGGTGAGGCGGATGAAAGTCTGCGCTCCTTGATATTGTTTGTAGCCTGGCTCATCAGTAACTCGTCACTACTCGTCACCACGCATCAGTAACTCATCACTACTCGTCAGTAACCCGTCACCCTATCTGTAACGTCATCACCACTTGTAACGTCATGTGGGATGTGGTGGGGTGGGTGTGTGGCCCGAAACCCCTTAAGTTCCTGAGTGAGCTCTGAAGTTCCTTAAGTTCTTAGGGGTGGGTGGGGGTGTGTGTTTAATTTGTATTATAGAGATACCTGAAACATGAAGCCGTACAGGCAGCATTCGGGCGGAGTGCTTGATTCACAACCCCACATCAGAGGGATCCACGGAAGGATTGTCTGACAGTTCTTCGACCTGGTATCCATGATGGGAATCCTCTCTCCGCAGCTAGGAACTACGTTGACTTCGCTATTTCAGGACCGATCCATGAGATTAGGAGTCTGGTGATCACTCCAGAGCACTGCGGAGAAGGATGCATAACTCCCGCAGATGGTCAGAAGGTGGGAGATTGTGCAGAACAACACCCCTTAGACACCACCTACATAAACGATGAGTGCCGAGTCCTGGCTACTCTGGCTCGTGGACTGGCCTACTATGCAAAGGGGAAGGGGTACTATGCTGTGAGTTGTAATGAGGGATTCACAGAATTCAGTTTACAGCCAAACATAGAATTGCCTGTTGTGTTGCCACTCTTCTCCCTCCTCGAGAACACACACGTGAACCCGGCCATGATGCGGAATGAGCTGTTCCTTCGGGTGTACTCTGAACATCTTGATGGAGTAGCGATGACCTCTACACGACTTCATGTCTGGCATGAGGAGAATGACCAGGAATTAAAACAGGATGGTTCTAGACAGCGAATCCTACACGTATAGTGGGAGTACCAGCAGGCTACAGATAACCAGTAGTTAGAGGTGGTATTACAACAAGGTGTCTCAGATTATGTAGCTGTAGCAGTCTTGGTTCAGAAGGGAGGGATGGTCCAGCAGGTGGTTGAGCTAAATGACTTCACACTTATAGTGGTGGGGACCAATGTTCTTGGTGAGCTACGCAATCGGGCTGATTGCTGTCTCTATCAATAGAAGATGAAGTCGTATGCCTTACTGCATCTAATCAGTGGCCACGAGGATCTGGAGTTGGAACTCGAGGATCAGTACCACCTCAGAGGTAAGAACATCTCACCTAATAATGCCAACCGGCTCAGCTTTCCTGTTGGGAACTACCTCGGGGAGCGATCAGGCACTCACACAGTGGGCGTGACAGCGCTGTACTTCGGCTATGCCAAGGTTTCTGTATCGCACACCACTGATATTCAGCTTGAGCGCACGTAGAGCACAATTCTGTCTCTAGAGATAGGTGACCACTAAGGTAGGTGGTCACTAAAGACAGGTCAGCACCTACCATAGGTCTCATCAGCTACAGCCATCAAGGTAGGTGGCCAGTAACGCAAGTGGTCACTAAGGCAGGTGATGCTTATAGCCGCTGAGGACATACAGTAGTGGCTTAATGACATGGGGTGTTACATTCCGGACAAAAGCACCAAATTTTCAGGGTTTGTGCTCACACATATTTTATTTTATTTTTTCAATGGACCCAAAATTTGAAACATTATTTTCAGGATTATGCAATATTTTCAAAATGGCCACCAAAATGAAATATAACGGCACTGATTAGTACAGTTCAAGAACTTTCTAACTATATAGACAAATCAAAATCAAAGCCGAATACACGTATAAATAGTGTACACATCCACGCTTGATTTTATGTTATGTTATTCATTATTCTAACAGCATTATTCGCATAAGAGCAAAACCTGTCTAGTAAGACCACTTGTTTTGGGTCTAGAAGACGGTAGCTATTTAGTATTTATGGTCATAAGACTACACGTCTTAAATAGCCAATATCTTGTAACCACAAACGCATTTTCCTAATTATGGCAGCAAAAAAGGAATAAATGTAATAAACGATCATTAGCGTTTAATACTAACCAATTTGTATTAACAATTAATGTTATGAATGCGTCAGTTATAAACAGACTTGCACGGAGTGCTTAAAACTATATTTGCCGTCGTATCACCCGACTGAATGGAGTATTACAACTATATGCAATGGATGTATACATACATCGATGCCATATTATATAAGCTATTATTTGATTAATATCAATCCACAAATACGAGAAAACCTGCTTATAATGACCACCTGTCTTTGGAGCCACAATATGGTGGATATTTACGATATGTGATCAAGAGTAAATCATGTTAAACCACAAACTCGAACAGTCACATAAACGTATTCCTTAAATAAACACATGCTTTATTATTAAGAATATGAATTTCTGTTCCTCATTCATTTCAAATAATGGATTGGAACGTATGTCAAGGTGTACCAAAGGGATGGTGGGAAACCTCTTACGACATGCACAAAAGGCAGAAGACAACCCAGTCAAATTAGTTACAAAATATTCAACAGCTTCCCTGTATAGTTTTCAGGAAATTGATAGCTAGTACATTTGGGGATCGATCAATCCCAACACGGCGAGGTGTGGATGGAGCTGAGCTAGTGATGGACGGGGCATAACTAAAAATGGAAAGGTCCATTGGGGATCCTGTCAACCGTTGACAGAAACAAGATACGCACAATGAAACCGTTTCTCCCAATGGAGGAATCCAACTTTTAGCTATGCTCCCACCGCCCTCTATCTAAGCTTCACCCAAGCTTTGCCCTTGTTCTGATCAATCGATCCCTGCACTCTGAATTTCAATTTCCAGAAAACTAGATAGGTAAGCTGTTGAATATTTTGAAACTAATTTGACTAACTGTGTAACAGCACCCAGTCAAATTAGTTTGAAAATATTCAATAGAATGTTTATTAAATAGTCGACATAATTCTCACAACTTGACATCCTATTAAGCGTCTATGACAGACTAAATTGTGTCATTCATGACGTAATTAATGATGACATCAGCCTACATGTAACGTAGTTGATTAAGACATCCTATGATTGACCAAGAAACTCTGATTCATCAATTGGAGGACCAAAACCTCTTGCAGAACAAACTGGAAAGCAAGAATACAGCAGGACCAGAATGAGATCTAGATGTCAGTAGAGCAACAGAGGGATCGCTTTCTAGCTATGCCCCACCCTTTTCTTGCTTAGCTCAGTCCAATCGGTTCATGTGCAAGTTTACTTTACACTCAGGTGAGCTGTTGATTATTTTGAAAATATGGCAGAAACAGATTCCAGTTAAATTAGTTTCAAAATGTTCAAGAGAATGTTTGTTAAATTACAGCAACAAACCCAAGGCAAATTAGTTTCATAATATTCAACAGCTTACCTGTATAATTACCATTAAATTGGGACTCTGGGAATTCAAGATTCGAAGTATATAAATCTATTCAATTATGAATAAGAAGTGGGTGGAGCTTATCTTGAAATAGGTGGGGCATAGCTAGAAATGTATCCTCTGATGGCTGTCATATTAAAGCAGCCATGTTTACCATTCTTTAAACAGACACACTTTATTTAGGATGCTTTGATTCTTTTATTATTAACCCATTCACCGACAAATCCCTGAAACAGTAAATTCTTTATCATATAAAACTATTTTGTCGAATATTTTAAAATTAATTTGACTGGAAGTCGTTGCTGCTTAAGACAGCAATGGCTTCCGGTCAAACTAATTTCAAAATATTCAACAGTTTTCCTGTATGTTTGCCTTGAAAATGAGACATAGGGAATTCATCAGTGAAAGGGTTAAGAGTAGTTTTATTGGTCATAAGGCAAAGCATCAAACACCATTGGAATCAACAATCAACAAAATAATTACAAGGTCATGTAATATTACATTTCAATAATAATCTTGCATAATTCTATGCATATGATAAAAATTTGTAGAGAGCAGCAACAAACAGAGATAATAAAAACGTGGAATGCTCCTAAAATACAGATTGATTAATTAAAGGTGTATATTCAGACCAGGATGCTTATATAAAATTGTTAAAATTGTATACTTTTATAGGCTTAAATTGTATGCCTCGATGTAATGAAACGAACTCTATCTTAACATATAATCATTTCATTCACGATAAATTAATATAATTTTCTAACTTGTCAAATTGAATTAGAGGCATGAGTCCCTAATTCAACTTCACAACTCAAAGAATTATATTAACATTATAAGTGAATGATATCATCATATGTTAAGATTTATTTTGTTTAATTATATTGAGGCATACAATTTAAGCCTATAAAAATAAACAATTTTAAGTTATTTTCAAAAATCCTGATCTGAATATGACCCTTTAATACTCATCAGTACGTCTCTTATTTTGTTTTAGAAGCATGGTAACCATCTGACTGCCGAGTTTTTGCACACGACATATTACAAAGGTTATATCTCTAGATCAATTAAATATTTTGAAACAATTTGACTGAAAGATGTTGGTGGGGCTAAGCCACCAACAACTTTCAGTCAAATTGTTTTCAAAATATTCAGCAAGTCAAGTCTTTGCTCATTGAAATTATTGTCTGATGGCTTGACGCAGCGAAACAGTTAAGTTATTGCTGAGGTGTACTGAGTAGAGTGATAAAGTAACAAGAAGTATTAACCCTTTAAACCGCAAATTTGTTTTAAAAACTAGATTTTCTCATTAAAAAAATGTCAAATTGCAGACCAAGAGAAGACTAGTTTTGAAAATTTTTTCAGTCTTCTCTTGGTTGGAAAAATCGACATTTTCTATGAGAAAATTGAAATTTTCTTGAACAAATTCGAGGGTTAAAGGGTTAAAATAGGCCTACAATGGATTCCTTCCATATATTATAAATTATTATAATTTTTAAAGATGTGAAATATTGAATTAGAGATACACATCGCTAAAATATTAGGCCTTAAATTTGCTAAAAGAAATTTCATTTTCTCAAAGAAAATGTCAATCGGGTTATAATCGAGCCAGTCATTCCATTTGTACATTTTCAAAAATAGTATTCTTTTTGTCTGCAAATGGACATTTCTCAAATCCATTACAGAAGCCGACTTGAGTGTTAACCCTTTAGCCCTCGAAACTGTTATAGAAATTTTTTTTTAGAGAAAATGTCCATTTGCCGACCAAGAGAAGACTATTTTTTTTTAATTTTACATTTCGCATGACCACTACAGAAGTCGTTTTTGGCTGATATGAGAGTTAAAGGGTTATGGGTTAAAGCAGAATCCTCTTGCAATGGCCTATTATTCATACATGTTCACTTGTATCCGTTTATGACCATCTCAAGCAATTTACACCAAAAAAATATATGCAAACAATCAACAATATAAATAACTTGTTTGACATTGGTGTTGTCAAGGAGCATCATCTTGGTTATATGATATTAGCAGCTAAATAAATATCACTACGATAACAAGAGGCCCAAGGGGCCTGTATCGCTCACCCGGAATTATTGTCCACTGGAACTACCGAACAAAATGAGATGACCACTGGAACAAGATGGCCACCACAGTCATATTGGCTGTTCAGCATCGCTTGAACAAACTTGTATCTCTATGCCCTAACGATTGTTCCTGCCAAATATAATTGAGATTGGCCCACTGGTTTACGAGGACATTTTAAATTTTCCATTGCAATGGGAGTTTTCGGCGGGAAAATGATCCAAGATGGCCACCAAACCAATTATCCGACAGATTCAAAAATGGCAATTTGATATCAGAATACTCAAAAACATATATAAAACCAATTTTGGCCTCAAAATCCAAATAAACACGAGACATCAGAAGACGGCATATACCCCCCCCCGGATCCAACCATTTCAGATAAACATACATCATAGCTAAACTGTAGGAGTTTTGTTGACATCTTGAAATGATTGCCAGAGATGGACAGACCAACAGACTGACATACATACATTTTGGACAGAAGGATGGATGTACAGGTATATGGATAGACATGTACATCTTCAAGTGGTAATGAGAACCCTTACCAAGTTTCAAAAGAAGCGCTGCTAAATTGCAGGAGTTGTGTTGACAAGAAATGATTGCAGTTTATGTATCAGCTTACAGGTATTTAAAGGGGGATAACTCTGTAATAAATCATTTTCTAGGTGCGAAAAAAACACATGCACATCTGCACATGGATACTGATAATGTGGACGCAATTTTAAGTTAATCCATTGAGACCTCTAGGAGTTGCGTTGACAAGATGAGGACAAATGGAGACGGACATGCTGATCGCTATATCCCCCCATCTTCCAGACCGGGGTGTGGGGGTGGGGGTATGTGTGATAAAAATCGAATATGGCCGCCGAACATGCTAGATTTCGATCGGCCTATGGTGGACATGTTTTTTGATGAATCAAATTCCCATGAACAAACTTTAATGACCCTTAGTGCCTAATCATATCTCTCTAATTTAGGCCTGATCCCTTCAGCGGTTCTGGAAATCGTTTTTGCCAAAGCTAGGTCATCAAAGATTGCCGTCAAACTATTTGGGCAACCAAGTTCTCTTGAACACACTTGGTTCAGCTCTTGCGCTAGATGATATTTCATGAGTTCTGAATCGATCTCTCTAGCGGCTTCAAAGATTTTTAAAGACGTTTCTAAGAATCAGTCCAAAATTCAAGATGGCCACTGGCCAAATTGGCCGATCGGCTTCGTTTCAACAAACTTGGATCATTATGGCCCAAGGATGCTTCCTGCCAAATATAATTCAAATCAGCCCAGTGGTTCTTGAGAAGTCGTTTAAAGGAAAAGTTGACAGATGACGGACGAAAGATGGACAGACACACGACGGACAGTCCTCATGGCATAAGCTCACTTGGCCTTTCCCACTTTATCCATCCATCATATGATGTCATAATCAACTATGTGACGTGTAGAATGACATCATAATGAATGACATCATTAATGATGTAGATACGTACGTCACGAACCCATATTTGAAGACGGACTACATGTATGTGTTGCTGTACAAATTGTATGTCTTTACTATTTAATAAATATTCTGCTGAATATTTTGAAACTAATTTGACTGGCCACTGTTGCTGCCATAGGCAGCAACAGCACCCAGTCAAATTAGTTACAAAATATTCAACAGCTTAACTGTATACGTTTGAGGAAATTGATAAATACTTCAAACATATTCTTTTCCTGCTCTTCAAATATTCTGTTCACAATGCAGAAACCTTCTTAGATTTTAATTGAACCCGCTTTTGCAGTAGTTTGAGAAATTTCCATTTGTTGGCCAAGAGACGACTATTTTTAAAACTTATCACAGGAATGACTGGCTCACACATAAAGCCAGTCATTTCAGTGGTAATTGAATTTTCAAATAAAGTCTTGATATGCCATTAAGGGTTTCAGTGTAAAATTTGTGATGCATAAAAGCCTGTTTGTATTATACATAAATTTGGTGAGATCTTTAAGATGCTTTTGCAACAGGATGTTACTGTAACAGACATCTATTCAAATCAGCTCATTGGTTCTTGAGAAGTCGTTTAAAGGAAAGGTTGACAGTCGACGGATGAATGATGGATGGACACACGACTGACGGTCGCCATGGCATAAGCTCACTTGGCCTTTCACACTTTATCCATCCATCATATGATGTCATAATCAACTACGTGACGTGTAGAATGACATCATAATGAATGACATCATTAATGATGTAGATACGTACGTCACGAACCCATATTTGAAGATGGACTATGTGTTGTTGTATGAATTGTAGGTCTTTACTATTTAATAAATATTCTGTTGAATTTTTACCTACTTAGACATATCTTTAGCCCATGATGCATCCATATACCAAGTTTGGTGACTATGTTAAAAACGCTTGAAAATCTGGTCAGGAGAAGAAAATGCACACATGCACAGACAAACCAATTACTATATTAAACTCTGCAAGCGGGGAATAATAATAATGATAATAATAATAATAACAATAATCATAATACTAACAAGAGATCCAAGGGCCTGTGACGCTTACCTGGATCATTTTAACATTTGAGCAATTTGCACTTACGTAGATACAATGGATAATTAAGAAAAAAAAAATACAAGATGCCACTAAAGATGACCAATAAAAATTCTTGTTTGGTAGGTTGAAGCCTATAGCGATAGAGTTACAATGTATTTCACCCAAGTTTCGTTGAAATCAGGCCATTAATTAAGGAGTAGAGTGGTAAATGGTTCCGAAAAATATGCAAAAAATCCAAGATGACCACCAAAAATTGACCAAACAAAATTCTGTAAAGACATTATATAGCCTACCAATTAGAATCCTTCCAGCCAAATTAAGTTGAAATCGGCCAAGCGGTTAATTAGGAGTAGCGTTTTGACAATTTCCATTAAATTTTTCATAAAATCTAAGATTTTTACCCCAAAAATCAACCAATCAAAATTCTGAATCGATTCTGGACCGTACCCAGACAGGGTCTGTCCAGGAAACTAGGGTTGAAATCTGTTAAGCGGTTAATGATTGGTAGCGCATAATTTATACACATAATTTCTGGTAAATTTGTCATAAAATCTAGTTTTAACCAAAAATAATTGGCCAATCAAAATTCTTCAATAAGTTCTGAAGTCTATCCCAGTAGAGTCCTTCCATTCAAATTATGTTGAAATCGGCCCAGCGGTTAATGAGGAATAAGTAGTGTTTTGACAATTTCCGGTACATTTTGCATAAAATCTCAGATTTTCACCCAAAAACTGACTAATCCAAATTCTGTATACAAGTTCTGAAGCATACCCCGATTGGGCCCTTCCAGGCAAATTAGTTTGCAATCTGCCAAGAGGTTAATGAAGAGTACTTTTGTAACGTTTTAAACAAAGTTGATTGACGGATAACAGGTCACCATGCCATAAGCTCACTTGACCTTTCAGGCCAGGTAAGATAATAATAATGACATGTTAAACCCTTAGCTGTATTTATATTGAGTATCACACCATGTTTAGCTTGTGAATGATATTTTAAATATTAACCCTTTAATGGTTAAATTTGCTCAAGAAAATTTTCTTATTGAATGTCCATTTACAGGCCGAGAGAATACAATATTTTGGAAATTTATCACTGGAATGACTGGCTCGGTTTAGCGAGCCAGTCATTCCAGTGGTAAATTTTCAAAAATTGTATTCTCTCGCCCTGTAAATGGACATTCCACAAGACCATAGCGGATGCCGGTTTTGGCCGGTATGACCATTAAATGGATTCTTTGTGTCAAGACTGGACAGAATGTTCTTGTTCCACGATAGTAGCATCTTCCGTTTGTGGAGTACTATCTGTTCCAGTGATGGCATCCATGATCTTTGTCTCGAGGTACTGCACCTTCTTAACAACCGTCGCCTTTGGATCAAACTCCATGTATGGAACCTACGGAACAAGAAACTGAGAACTTATAAAACAGAATCTAAATATCCACCATCTAACACTTAAGCTGTCCACAATGCCTTCTGCAATTGTCTTCATAAATGTCCATTAGCAGACCAAGAGAATACTATTTTTTTTGAAAATTTATCATTGGAATCACTCGTAGCTCGATAATGAGCCAGTCATTCCAGTGATAAACCTTCAAAAATACTAAGTTGTTCAGTACATGTACTGAACAAGCAGCAACAAAACACAAACTCAAAAGATATGCTGCATCTTTATCAAATCAAGTTACGCTACACAATTTTAATTTTGTGTCCACTCTTGAGAAACGTCCATCTGCGTAACGAGAAAAGTTGATTTTTGAAAATTTACTACTGGAATGACTGGCACGATCACAGAGCCAGTCATTGCAGTGGTAACTTTTGAAAAATAGTCTCTTGGTTTGCAAATAGAGATTTTTTTGGGATGAAATAGAAGTTGTCTTGAACTAATTTGACTGAAATTTTTGATATGAGGAAGGCAATAAGTGGTATAATAATAATTAGAACTTACTTCAACAATCGTGTATCCCATCAACTGTAGATGTCTACTTGCCATGCTGTGCAAGCCTATAGGGACAGCGCTATGCAGTGTCATGTCCGCAAAGTTCAGCACCTTCAAACCAATCCTGAAATAACCAAGCCCATTATTAACTAATGACGATCATCAAGGGAGGTAAGTATTATCATCATGATGATGAGACCATTATTAGCTAATGATAATAAACAACGGAGCAAAACGTAAATTGGATGACAACAGTGCCGCCACCATTGCCGCCGGACGACGTGCAGGGTTTCACAATAGCTATGATCATGATGATGAGGCCATTATTAGCTAATGACAATCATCAACGGAGGCAAGTACTACGATTACGATGAGGCCATTAATAGCTTTAGAATGACTACATGTATCATTAAGGGAGATAAGTATCATGATCATTATGAGGCCATTATTAGCCAATGACAATCATCAAGGGAGGTAAGAACTACGATCATAATGAGGCCATTATTAGCTTTAGAATGACGTTCATCAAGGGAAGTACTATGATCGTGATGAGACCATTATTAGCTAGAACAATCATCAAAGGAGGTAAGTACTACGATCATAATGAAGCCATTATTAGCTTTAGAATGACGATCATCAAGGGAAGTAAGTACTATGATCATGATGAGGCCATTATTAGCTAATGACAATCATCAAGGGAGGTAAGTACTACGATCATAATGAGGCCATTATTAGCTTTAGAATGACTATCATCAAGGGAGGTAAGTACTACGATCATAATGAGGCCATTATTAGCTTTAGAATGACTATCATCAAGGGAGGTAAGTACTACGATCATAATGAGGCCATTATTAGCTTTAGAATGACTATCATCAAGGGAGGTAAGTATTGCGATCATAATGAGGCCATTATTAGCTTTAGAATGACTATCATCAAGGGAAGTAAGTACTATGATCATGATGAGGCCATTATTAGCTAATGACAATCATCAAGGGAGGTAAGTACCACGATCATAATGAGGCCATTATTAGCTTTAGAATGACTATCATCAAGGGAAGTAAGTACTATGATCATGATGAGGCCATTATTAGCTAATGACAATCATCAAGGGAGGTAAGTACCACGATCATAATGAGGCCATTATTAGCTTTAGAATGACTATCATCAAGGGAGGTAAGTACTATGATCATGATGAGGCCATTATTAGCTAATGACAATCATCAATGGAGATAAGTACTACGATCATAATGAGGCCATTATTAGCTAAGAGCTCCAAAAATGGCGCATAATACCCTGCCATGATGACAAACCAATGAATGAGAGCTATCACAAAATATTTATTTCTTTCTCAGATCTAGACCAGTCATCCTTATGAAGTGTCAAAGCGATCCGTTAAATGGCCAAGGAGGTATCGTTCGGAAACCAATTTGCAAGATGGCCGCCGGACTGACGGGCATATTGGATTTCGGATTATCGTAAATTTCGATACGTTTCCAGACATTCTGACCACTATATGAGGTGATCCGATAAATGGTAACGCAGATATCATCCAGAAACCAACTTTCAAGATGGCAGCTCATGGCTGGCGGCCATCTTGGAGTTCAGATCATCGTCAATTTTGATAGGTTTCTTCTCCAGACCTAGTCCAACGACCCTATGAAGTTTCAAAGTGATCCGAAAAACAGAAACAGAGTTATCATCCGGAAACCAATTTTCAAGATGGCTGGTTGCCATCTTGGATTTCAGATCATTATCAATTTCGATAGGTTTCTTCCCCAGAGCTAGTCCAACCACCCTTTGAAGTCTCAAAGCGATCCAGTAAAAGGTAACAGAGATATCATCCGGAAACCAATTTTCAAGATGGCCGCCGATGGCTGTTGGCCATCTTGGATTTCGGATCATTATCAATTTCGATAGGTTTTTTCCTTAGAGGTAGTCCCAACAACCCTATCAAGTTTCAAAAGCAATCCGATAAACGGTAACGGAGTTATCATCCGGAAACAAATTTTCAAGATGGCCACCGGTGGCTGGCGACCATCTTGGATTTTGGATCATAGTCAAATTCAATAGGTTTCTTCCCCAGACCAAGTCCAGTCACCCTATGGAGTTTCAATGTGACCCGATAAACGGTAACAGAGTTATCATCCGGAAACCACTCTGCCGCCCCCACGCCCTGATGGACGGCGCCATTATATAATACAACGCCAAATTTTTAGTTTTGATGGGGTATAATGACTATCATTAAGGGAGCTAAGTACTATGATCAAGATGATTACTTAGTATAAGCTTTATATTAAAGGCGACCAAAACGAAACAAGAACAGCTTTAATCCTTTAACAATCAAATTTGTTCCAATGTTGATTTACAGATCGAGAAACATTATCTTTTGGAAATTTATCACTGGAATGACTTGCTCAATTATCAAGCCAGTCACTGCAGTGATAAATTTCTTAAAAATTGTATGTTCTTGGTCTGCAAATCGACGTTTCTCAATACCACAGCAGCAGCAGACATTTCTGGTAACCTTGAGTAGTAAATGGTTGAAATGAGTTTAGAATGCACTAATAATGCACCAGAGTTCCCAGTTTAGGCGAATAGACTAGGAATAACAAACCTGTTTACCAGTTTGATCTCACTAAATATGTATATAACGGTTTTTAATCTTGAGGAAGATTTATCCATATGACTAATTGGACGTGATTTTCAGTATGAATTCTGCTGTCTTGAGAAATGTCAATTTGCAGATCAAGAAGACTATTTTTGAAAATTTACCACTGGAATGATTAGCTTGATAATCGAGCCAGTCATTCCAGTGGTATATTTTCAATAATAGTCTTCTCTTGGTGTGCAAATGGAAATCTTTTATTAGAAATTATAAATTTTCTTGAACAAAATCAAGAATTTAACATGTTTAAAGGGTTAATAAAACACCACGACTACCCCAGCATGCATGCATGAACTAATCATCATTCTCACAAACCATTCTATGATGAAGGTGTTGACATGAGACCTATACCTACCTGAAGAGCTGCTGATTTACAATGAAGATGTTGACATGAGACCTATACCTACCTGAAGAGCTGCTGATCTACCATGAAGATGTTGACATGAGACCTATACCTACCTGAAGAGCTGCTGATCTACCATGAAGATGTTGACATGAGTCCAATACCTACCTGAAGAGCTGCTGATCTACCATGAAGATGTTGACATGAGACCTATACCTACCTGAAGAGCTGCTGATCTACCATGAAGATGTTGACATGAGACCTATACCTACCTGTATACCTACCTGAAGAGCTGCTGATCTACCATGAAGTTGTTGAAACCTATACCTGCCTGTAGAGCTGCTGATCTAGGATGAAGACGTTGACATGAGACCTATACCTACCTGAAGAGCTGCTAATCTAGGATGAAGACATTTACATGAGACCTATACCTACCTGTAAAGCTGCTGATCTAGGATGAAGACGTTGACATGAGACTTATACCTACCTGTAGAGCTGCTGATCCTGGTCTATGTTACTCATACTCTCAGCATAAGGCTGCGGCTGACCATTTTTGTTGACAAACAGTTCAGCATCTGTTACAAAATAAACAACATTTCTTAATATGTGATAATAACAACGTAATCAGATTGGTAAACCAATGTAGTAGGTGTTTTAGCCTGACGCTTGGTCGCTATGTGAGACCAAAAGTCTGAATGATCTGGACTGGTTTTTCAGTCCCTTTTATACCCTTCTTGGGTTAGCCTGTGGATTGGGCATATCTTGACCATTATTGGGCAGAAATTTGTAGTTTACAGGTTTCCCTGTATGGGATTTTTACCGGTTCTTGTCAATTTTTGTTTTTACCAGTTCAGGTTCTTGGAGGTTTGGTCAAGATTTTACCGGTTGACCTAGTTTTTGCCGGTTGGGGTCAAGTTTACCAGTTGTGAATTTTTACCGGTTGTGCCATTTTTGGCGGTTGTTGAAACTTTTTGGCAGTAAAAGTAATTTTTACTGGTTGTAAGTTTTTTGCCAGCTCTGCTATTTTGGTGGTAGAAAAAATATTTTTGCCGGTTGTGGTCATTTTTGCCGGTTGTCATTTTTTTTACCGGTTTTGCCAAAATTATTGGTTTGGAAAAAACCTTTTGGCGGTTGAAGTTTTTTGCCGGATGGGGGTCATTTTGGTGACAAGTTTATGGGTGTTTCTTCTGGTCAAGAAGTTATGAGGGCATTGCTCCCTTAGTGGAGTGTTCTGGGCTGTGTGGTGGGTAAAGATCATTGGTAGTCATCACTGGTTTTGTTTGATTCAGACTCCATGAAGTTTCGTTCCTTGAGTGGAACTCATCAGAGGCATAGTTTTGTCAACTGGGAGTGGGCATTTTTGGGCTCCACTTTTTTCTGAAACGCCATCTATTTTGTAGGTGTTTGATATCTGAATAGAAGTTATGTTAGTTGTCCTTTATCGGTCTTGGGAGATCCTAAGATAAATATCAAGTTTCCGCAAAATCAATGTATAATTATGTATTATTATGTATAATTTATATTTCAAATGATGTATGAAAAAATAAATGAAAAATAAAGAAGATAACATGACAACCTGGTGAGTATCTGTCTTTGTTGTTATTTCATATAATTAGAGGGAGACATAACTTTTGCGCTTGTGTCCATACGGGTATGCCATTTTTCGTAGGCATCTTTAAAAGATGCTTAGTGATGACAATGGGTATGTCATAGATTGATGTCAGTGGTGAAAGTGGTGACGTCGCTATAAATAGTATGGTTTGCTTTCTCTGATTTGAAAGATGAGCTGGGGGAACACCTATTGTAAAAAGTTTAATAACAACGTACTGGGCATGTCCTTCTATGGTGGGCGTGTTGGTCCAGGTGAAGGGTGTGCCCTATCCACTAGATTGATGCCTATGCGCTCCATTGTGTGGAGCTGGTGTATCCAATGGCATTCCTTTTGTCTCCTCCATGGTGTGGAGTTTTCGTCATCGGGGTCTGATGAGAGAACCTGTATGATTCTGAATTGCATATCCGTTCGTAAATGTCGAGGTTTGTTGAAATGCCTGGCAACTGGGGTGTCGTATCTCTCACCTTTGTGGAGACTTGATATAGATCTCAAATGTTCTTGAATTCGGATCTTGAAGGTGCGCAGGGATTCTTCCACATATTGTTTGTTGCCTTTGCTACATGTTAGTAGGTAGACAATGTTTCTTGTCAGACAGTTGCCTATGATTTTGGCCTTGTAGGATAGGCCTGTGTGGGAGCTTTAGAAGAATCTATTTTTCTGCATCCTTTGGCAGATGTTAGTTTTTTGTTTTGCATGCGGTGAGGGGGTTTCTCTGTGCTACAGGGGCATTCTCTGATGGGAGTTTGGCCCTGACAATCATGTCTTTGATTCTTTTGTTCTTCCTATATCCAAACAGTGGCGTTTCTGGAAATGCTATTCTGCATTTGTTGCTAGCTTCCAGAATTGGCCAGTACTTTTTTATGGTTTTCTTAAAAAAAAGCCCTGTCCTTGTGAACTCACATATAAAGATTGGCCTTTGTGTCTGGGTTTTGGCGGTTGCTTTTGGTGGTGGGTGGAGGATTTGTTGTGTGTCTTGTGATCTTACTTTGGCCCTGGATTCGTTCAGGATGCCTGTGGGGTAGCCTCGTGCTTCGAAATGTCCTTGTAGGAGGATACTGTTCTTGTCATAGTCTTCTATGAGAGTGCAGATGCGTCTCAATCTAAGGAATTCTCTGTATGGGGGACGAATCTTTGCAGATTGAGGGATGAGCTGAATCATAGTGAAGGTAGCCGTGAGTGTCTGTCGGTTTTGTGTAGAGATCACAGATGATGGAATGGTCCTGCGTTTGTTTACCCAGGGTGTCCAGAAATGAGACTTGTGTTTCTGAGCATTCCATCGTGAATTTGATGCTCTGGTGTGCTTCATTCATGTATGTGACGAACTCTTCTAGGGCTGTTTTGCCGTGTTCCCAGATTATGAAGATGTCATCTATGTATCTAACATACAGGGCTGGCTGCTGTAGGGCTGTTTGTAGCAATATTTGCTCTAGGTCGGCCATGAAAATGAATGCAAAGGTGCAGACGGCCTTGCTTCCCATGGCGGTTCCTCCTATCTGGAGGTAATGTTCACCATTGAACTCGAAGTTATTGCATTCAAGGACAGGTTTTAGAAGATTTAATAGTCCTCTGATGGAGAGTTCACCGGGTACTCCATGCTTACTGCAGAATTTGGCCACTGCTCTTAGTCCTTCATTGTTAGGCATGTTAGTGTACAGTGAGGTGACATCCATTGTTACTAGAAGTGTACCAGGTCATGTTGGCCCAAATGCTTCTAGTTGGTTAATGAAATCTGTAGTGTCTTTCACATATGACTTGATCTTTGTAACATGAACTTTGATGTGTTCATCCACGAAACTGCTGATTAGTTCTGTGGGACAGCCTATGCCACTGATGATGGGTCTGCCTGGAACTAAACTGTTACGTTTGCTTTTGTGTACCGTTGGTAGTAGGTAAAATCCAGCTGTGATTGGCAGTTTTGGCAATAGTCTGCTGGCAGTTTGTGCATCGATTTCTTTGTCTCTGACTAGTTGGTCTAGTCTTTTTTCTACTAGTTTAGTATGTTTTGGTGTCAAGTCTTGATTGACCTTTTTGTAGAACCTTATATCTGCTAATTGGTGGTTTGCTTCTGCTATGTAGTCCGTTTTGTTTTGGACTACCATTGCTTGTCCCTTATCTGCTTTCTTAATCACTATGGAGTGATTGTTTTTAAGTTGCACAAGGGCTGTGACTTCCTCAGTGCTCAGGTCACTTATCTTTGTTCTATGGTGAATATGTTTGCCATATTCGTACCCGATTGCCTTGAAAAAGGCTTCAAATGGCGCATCCAATGTGGGTGGTGGCATTGAAGTCTTTTTGGTGGCAAATTTCTTTGCTATGACATCTTGGAGTGTAGGTGGAACCGGTACCGGTGGAGGGATTGTTGTACCGGTTCCCTGTTGTATGAGTGCGTGTGGGTAAGGGTGAAGAAATGTTTAAGACGCATGCGTCTGAAAAAAGCCTGTAAGTCAGTATAGAGGCTTCACATGTTTGGTTCTGAGACAGTAGGGCTAAAGCCTAGACCTTTATCTAATAGACTGACAGTTGCCATGTTGAGGGAGAGGGGGGGGGGGGGGGGGGGGGGTGTGTGTGTGTGTCTGAGAGGTTGAAAACAAAAGGAGTGGCATTATTGTTACAGTTTGGTGAATACAGTTAATGAACATTAATTGAAATGTTGAAACTTAAAATTTTGTTTGAATAAGAGATAGTTCTTTTTGAACCGCTGACTTTGTAGTCATGCTCTGGAATCCCTCAGATTCTTGACGGCTTGAAAGAGCTGTTCTATGGCCACATTGCTTCTGGTGTTCATTAGCAGCCTGAGGCCGCTGCGTCTGGTCCCTCTATTGTCCCTGCCGTTGGAACTGGCTTGTTGGCGGCTTGGCCCTTGTCTTTTGTCTGGCAAGTTTGGATTCTGGCGGTTGTTCCTTCTGGGCTGCCTGTTGTTTTGGCGGCGAACCGTGGTTCTCTTCATAGTCCTGCATTTTGGGCTTTTGAGAATGGTGCAAGCAGCTGTACCTGACTGTGGTGCCGGCTATTGCCAGTTCTGCTTCTCTGGCGGTTGGTGAGTCGCAGCATCGTTCAAATGCTGCCTTGTAGCCGCTCACCATTTGATATTGTCCCTTCAGCTTTTTGCCTGTGTTGTCAAGCAGAAGCTGGGTGAGAGTTCAAATTCGGTTACATGGGTGGCCTATTGTGTTCTGAACTCATTATCCTCTCCCTCAGGATTCCATGTTATCCTTGTGCGAAGCATGCTGGGAAGTGAGCGGTCGGTTAGTGACTGCCCCAACCTCTCCATTTGATACTCCAGCTTTGTGAGCCTACAGGCGGCATTTCTCCAGTCTGTAGGCACCCAGATGTTCTTCTGGGATCACTGGCCTCTGGTATTTAGCTGCGCTCCATCTCGTGTGTCTCTGGAGACTGACCTTGGAGCGCTATCTTCTACTCTTCTGCGCCCTGGCAACCTGCGTTCTTGGCGGGTCTACCGTTGATGAACTGGGTGATCCACGGTGTGTTCTTGGCGGTGTGCAAGTCAGTGTTGGACTGGACGAGCAGTATATCAGTCTCCACTGAGTTTACACTCAGTGCTGACAAGGATGGCAGTGTAACTACGTACCGCCGTCTCCCTTGGCAATGTGTTACTAGCTGAACTCATTGTTCAATCAATGATAATAACAACATAATCAGATTGGTAAACCAATTTAGTTGGTGTTTTAGCCCGACGCTTGGTCGCTATGTGAGACCAAAAGTCTGAATGATCTGGACTGGTTTTTCGGGCCCTTCTTGGGTTAGCCTATGGATTGGGCAGATCTTGACCATATATGGGCATAAATTTGTAGTTTACAAGTTTCGCTTACCACACACAAAGGTCAATCTTTGTATGTGAGTTCACAAGGACAGGCATTTTCTTGAAGAAAACCATAAAAAAGTACTGGCCAATTCTGGAAGCTAGCAACAAATGCAGAATAGCATTTCCAGAAATGCCACTGTTTGGATACAGGAAGAACAAAACAATCAAAGACACGATTGTCAAACTCCCAACAGAGCATGCACCCGTAGCACACAGAAACCCATTTATCGCATGCAAAACAAAAAACTGTAACATCTGCCAAAGGATGCATAAAAACAGATTCTTCTCACGCTCCCACACAGGCCTATCCTACAAGGCCAAAATTGTAGGCAACTGTCAGACAAGAAACATTGTCTACCTACTAACATGTAGCAAAGGCAACAAACAATATGTGGAAGAATCCCTGCGCACCTTCAAGATCCGAATTCAAGATGATTTGAGATCTATATCAACTCTCCACAAAAGTGAGAGATACGACACACCAGTTGCCAGAATCAGAATCATACAAGTTTTCTCATCAGACCCCGATGATGAAAACTCCACACCATGGAGGAGACAAAAGGAATGCCAATGGATACACCAGCTCCACACAATTGAGCCCATAGGGCCATAGGCATTGATCTAGTGGGATAGGGAAGACCCTTCACCTGGACCAACACACCCACCATAGGCGGACACGCCCCCTACGTTGTTATTAAACATTTCTTAATAACACTTCTTTATTACCGCGACATTTTGACTGCAAAATCAAGACTTCAGAACAGGAATGTGAGCGAGCAACAGTGAAACTTGTTATAAATTCACACTTGACACATGCTAATGGTTCATTTTCGTCTGCTGAGATTATTCACATTCACCCTCACGATTTTAACCCTTTAAAGGTCAAATCTTGTATACATTTTTTGCTTATTGAATGTACATTTGCCCTGTTTGCAGGCCAAGTATGCCAAGAGAAGAGCATTTTTGACAGCCAGTCATACCCATTGGAAAATTTAGTCGTCTCTTGGCCTGCAAAAGGATATTCAAAATGTAAATAGATTTTCTTGATCATAGTCATGTTTATCTCGTGAATGTAGGCTTGTGCGATTATTGCTTTGAGTGATCACGATTGATTATTTTAAAATAATCGTGATTACGTGATTATTCAGCCTGGGTACAAATTACCCAGACATTAAAACAAGTTTAGGAACTTTATCAACGAGGAAAGCCACAATGGTGTTTAGAAATATTCATTTGCAGGCCAAGCGGACTCATTTTCAAAATGTATCAAGTGCTGGAATGCATGGCTTGATGCTCAAGCAAGTCATTCCAGCGATAAATTTTCAAGAATAATCTCTTGGTTTGTACATGAACAAACATTCGTTTTGAAATAGTTTATGCAATAGAAATTATTCACGATTATTCGATTATTTTATTTTTAATCATTTTAATTGAATATTAAAAAAATAATCATGATTTTCGATTTAATCATATAATTGTGCAAGCCTACATGAAGATATGTACTAGTTAACTCACCTAGAAGGTATCCATACTGTGTGGTAACATCCAGCTTTGAATAGCTGTTAGCAGGTGCCAGGTTTGTCAATGCGCCTATCACAGAATCAGTCAATGTGTGCTCAGCCTTGGACAGAGTCTGAAATAAGATCACAGGGAATCAAACCCACAACTGGCAGCAGCCCCTTGCATCGATCATAGCCCACAAATGCTTCCACCACACCAGCGCTGCAAGACAAAGTCTTACTTTGCCGGTGAGACTTTCACGAGTGTGGGTTTCTGACAAACTGTGGAATTTTGTGGTAGCGGATTTTGACCATACTTATACATGTATGTTCTGTAACTGGCGAGTTAGGTACATACACGTACGGTAGTGATTTGTGCACAGAGGGCCACACAGTACCTCCTCCTCTATACACACATCACACAGACCAGACATTTTACAGGCATTATACTAGTTATAATTAGAAGTATTCAATAAGATGATTATCAATATTTAGGGTGGAGAGGAGTCAAGGATTCTTCTTCTTCTTTTCATTCGCTGATCATACCGCCAGTCATGTAAGTGACTATCGACATGATCATAAGCGTTAAGTGTGTGGATCCATGGTTTATTAGAGTGCGCCATGTGGCCTGGAACCTCCGTCTTCAGCACTTGAGGTTTCTGTCAGGGTTACCTCACCCTTACCTCCTTTAGTTGCCTTGTACGACACGCAGAGGATACGGAAGGTGTATTCTAAGCCCCACATACAGGGCAAGAAGTTAAGGATGAATGTCTGGCTATAATAATGGATAAATCTCCTTAGACATGTTAGATGAGTGATTATGTTACTAACACCTTAGACATGTTAGATGAGTGATTATGTTACTAACACCTTAGACATGTTAGATAGAGTGATTATGTTACTAACACCTTAGACATGTTAGATAGAGTGATTATGTTACTAACACCTTAGACATGTTAGATAGAGTGATTATGTTACCAACACCTTAGACATGTTAGATAGAGTGATTATGTTACTAACACCTTAGACATGTTAGATAGAGTGATTATGTTACTAACACCTTAGACATGTTAGATAGAGTGATTATGTTACTAACACCTTAGACATGTTAGATAGAGTGATTATGTTACCAACACCTTAGACATGTTAGATAGAGTGATTATGTTACTAACACCTTAGACATGTTAGATAGAGTGATTATGTTACTAACACCTTAGACATGTTTGATAGAGTGATTATGTTACTAACACCTTAGACATGTTAGATACAGTGATTATGTTACTAACACCTTAGAATAGACATGTTAGATAGAGTGATTATGTTACTAACGCCTTAGACATGTTAGATAGAGTGATTATGTTACTAACACTGTAGACAACATGTTTAATCCACAAATTTGTCCAAGAAAATTTAAATTTTTCTCTTAGAAGAAAATGCTCATTTGCTGAAAAGATTATTTTTGAAAATTTATCATTGGAATGACTGGCTCAATTAAATATACACATTGCATTCAGAACCTTCAACTACATTTGTAACTTTATCTACGCCATGCAATACAGTGCACAAGACACTACCGCCCGCCACAGCCAGACTCTGAAGAATGAAATTCCATAGTTTATCGATACATTTCCCAGACCCATCTTATGATGTTTTAAATCAGTATTCATTTTATAATCACCAAAATTTTGCCAAAACTGTTGGAATTAGTAGCAAAGATCGTCAATATTTAAAATATTTTCTATGATGATGATGATTATTGTATTGTGACCATAAATGTAGTAGAAACATCATACAGCTGCAATCAGTCATTCTTCGCTTTTGCCCCCTGTGTCTTGTCCTCGGCTAAAATCCTTAGCCTCCTCAGGTACATTCTTGATTTGACTATACAGAGTACCTCTTTCCTGAGGTCACTTCATAGCACTCTTAGCAGGTTTATGCTGTGCAGGTCTCTCTTCTGGCATCCTTAGCACATGGCCAAACATGGACCATCTTAGCTGGGCGAGTTTAACAGACAGCTGCGATGTATTACACATCTTGCATAGTGCATCACTGGAAATTATGCTGTCTGGCCATCGGTGTCCAGTGATGGTGCATAGGTGTTTGCAGTGGCAGGCATTGAGTTTGTTTAGAGCTGCCTTTGGAGCTTCCCAGCTGTTACAGTTATACAGCATCAACGATACACAGGTTGCATTGTATACATGTAGTCTTTTTGTCAAGGGCATCTTTGATGTATCTATCTTTTCTATATTATTTTAAAAATGAGAATCACACATGATTGTACTATTTCAATTTCCCAACCTTTTTCCAAAACCACCAGCAACAATTGTTGAATTTCCCATGCGTTTTAAGGCGTGGCAATGGGTTTCTTAGAATTCCATACTTTTCGAGAATTTCCATACTTCTGTATGAACTTTGCCGTTACATGTAACTATTCTGGTCTATGAGTAGGTGACTGCTCTCTCTCCCTCTCTTTCTCTCTCTCTCTCGACGGTTTTACGTGTGTGCTGGCCACAAAAGAAATTCTAAGAGGGATAGTGATTACGTTATAAATGATTCTATATGGACCATCTTCACCTCTTAATAGCCTGACACGTTGTAAGAATTGTATGTCTCTACTATTTAATAAACATGCTGCTGAATAATTTGAAACTAATTTGACTGGATGCTGTTGCTGCCATGCATGCCAAAGGCAGCAACAGCGCCCAGTCAAATTAGTTTCAAAATATTCAACAGCTTACCTGTATAGTTTTATGGAAATTGCTAGTCAGGAAGTTCAGAGATCGATCGATCCCAACATGAGCGAGGTGTGGGCGGGGCATAGCTAAAAATGGAAAGGTCCTTTAAAGCATGTAGACTGGAAAATTACGGTCAAATAATCTCTCTCTCTCTCCCTCCCTCCTTCCCTCACCCCCTCCCTCCCTCTCTGATTGAGCTGTATGCCTTTTTGAATCCCTTTCTAACCTTTTAACCTCTCTCATTAGGTGAGCTAAAATCTAAGTTACGGTAACATTCTACTTACTTGTAAGCTATGACTACAAGATTCCTCGGGAACCGTGGGTCCATTATACTCTGGTATACAGAGCAGAGCCTCGGCCTGGATATTAAGCAACTTCACATGACATGTTAATAACTTAAAGGCGTCTTTACCTGTGAAAAATAACATTAAAAGACTTCCTTTAAATTTAAATGGTCAAAATTGGGCAAGAAAATCAAAATTTTCAAATAATAACAACCGTTTGTACATGTAAACCAAGAAAATATTTTTTTTAAATCAGCACAGGTGAAACTGTTTTTCTTATGCCAGACGACTTTAGCCCTTTAATCGTCATACCGGCTAGAACCGCCCTCTACTATGGTCTTGTGGAATGTTCATTTACAGGCCATGAGAATACAATTTTTGAAAATTTACCGCTGGAATGACTAGCTCGATAACCGAGCCAATCATTCCAGTGAGAAATTTTCAAAAGTTTTATTCTCTTGGCCTGTAAATGGACATACAATTAGCAAATACTTAAATTTTCTTGAGAAAAGTTGACCATTGAAAGGTTAATCCTTTGCTTTGAGAAAATTCCAAACCAAATCCCAAGAGGCCCAAGGGCTTGTGATGCTCACCTGGACCATTACATGTAGCAGCTGAATCATTTGCATTTATATACACGATTCATTACATTAAACAAGATGGAAATAAAAATTTACGGGAAAAATCTACATGTTCCAATAAAAATTCTGAATGGAAATTCTGGTGCTTATGATCATAGGATTATTTTAGCCAAGTTTGGTTGAAATTGATCAAAGTAGTAAGGAGAAGAAGC
This sequence comes from Chaetoderma sp. LZ-2023a, assembly GCA_034401795.1. Lineage (NCBI taxonomy): Eukaryota > Metazoa > Mollusca > Caudofoveata > Chaetodermatida > Chaetodermatidae > Chaetoderma > Chaetoderma sp. LZ-2023a. The sequence goes on from CM067364.1 coordinate 80,984,168, forward strand.
AATTTGATAATTTCTGGTACATTTTTCATAAAATCTAAAATATTCATCAAAAAAATTGATGAATCAAAATTCTGAATGCATGCTCTAGAGCCATTTATCATAGGATCCTTTTGGCCAAATTTACTTGAAATCGGTTAAGTTGATAAACGGTAGCAATTTGACAAGTTATATCTGGTAAATTTGTCCTAAAATCTCAGATAATGATATCCACCCAAAAATTTGGTGAATCAAAATTCTGAATGGGAGGTCTGGAGCCTACCACCATAGAATCCATCTAACCAAATTTGGTTGAAATATGTCACGCTGCTATGGATTTTGACCATCTCCGTTAAATTTTTCATAAAATCTCAGATTTTCACCCAAAAAATGTACAAATCAAAATTCTGCATATGATCATGTCG
>CM067364.1:80985068-81020068 GCA_034401795.1 Chaetoderma sp. LZ-2023a
ATGGCGTGTAAGCCAATATAGCATTATACAAACTGTGTAATACAGAGCCACTATATGTGAGGGTAGCGTAACAGCGATGGTCTATGTTCGGATGTTCGGACATGTTCATCGAATGCCAAAATATATGGCTACTTAGAAAGCACTAGAATTTACAGTGATAGGCGCCAACATGTAGCAAGCATGCAAAGAACGCCACAACATCAACTTGCTAAGTGTTTTGCGATCAGGCCTCAAAGAACATAAGCTAGGACCACTAAAGACGAAACATGCAAAGAACGCCACAACATCAACTTGCTAAGTGTATTGCGATCAGGCCTCAAAGAACATAAGCTAGGACCACTAAAGATGAGGCACGCAAAGAACGCCACAACATCAACTTGCTAAGTGTTTTGCAATCAGGCCTCAAAGAACCTATTCTAGGACCACTAAAGACGAAGCACGCAAAGAACGCCACAACATCAACTTGCTAATTGTTTTGCGAGCAGGCCTCAAAGAACATAAGCTAGGACCACCAAGATGAGAAAGAACCTAAAGGAGCCCAGGACGCTCGCAGTGGACAAGACATTGTGGAGAAAATTGATGAAAAACTTATTGCGTCATCATCATCCTCATCATCGCCACCACCACCAACACACCACCACCACCACCACCACCACCACGAGCACCACCACAACCAACACCACCACCACCACTTCCACCGCCACCGCCACCACCACCAACAGCAACTCCACTACCTTAACCACCACCACCAGCTGCAGCAGCAGCAGCAGCAGCAGCAGCAGCAGCAACAGCTGTGATATTTACTTCTCAGAACGTAGAGGTTTACCAAGTGTTTGTGGGGGAACCCTCGGAACCCTGCCACAGAATCTTCATAAATACCAAATACAGCACAGAATCAGAGTCTCACAGCAGATGTATGTCACTGCCCTGATAGTGTAGGTTACTGGGCCAGTACTTGGCCAATACCCGGCCACATTGACCCAGTGTTGGGCAAGTATCGGCCCAGTAATCTGCGTTTTCGGGGTGGATGTTATTGCTTACTTTTGATTCTACTTACCCCGGTCTTCAGCATACTGCATGGGCGTCTTACCATGACCATCCCGAGCATACACATCTGCTCCATGACTAATTAGCCACTCCATGATTTCTCCGTTACAATACTAAGCGGCCTCGTGAAGAGGCGTGTTATCATAGCCGTCTCGTGCATTCACGTCACATTCTCGCCCATCAACACGTACACTATCTCCGGAACTGCTGACATCAGCAATAACATCAGATTCCAACAACAGCTTCACAATGCGGATCCTATTGGCAACACATGACGGCGTACATATGTTGTGTTGACATGTTTCTTGCGCACATACTTCATGTAGAGGTGTACGTTTATTTGTATCCTTAGAAGATATATCGGCTCCGTGGTAAAGAAGCAATGTTGTTATGGCTAAATATCCCAATTTTGCTGCATCGTGCAAGGGTGTGCGCTGATTGTTGTCGAGGGCCTTAACATCAGCGCCTTGTTCAATTAGATATTTAGCAAGCTCGTGGTCATCATAATCATACACTGACATCACCCCATCGCCATGTGAAACATCTCTATCATTAACATCAACTCCATGTTCGATCAACATCTTCACTACTTTACCACTATATTGTGTGGCTATATTCCCAAGCATTGCTGATGCATGTAGGACTGTTCTGCCATTATTATCCTTAGCACAAACATTAGCACCATGGCCTACCAAAAGCCTAACGATGACTAGATTCCCAGGTTTTGCTGCATCGTGAAGTGGAGATCTTCCAGTATTATCTTTGTCACAAATTCCTGCACCATGGGATATTAAACGTGTAACTATGGCTTCATTCCGAGAGAGTGTTGCTTCATGGAGTGGTGTTCGACCAGAACTATCTTTAGCACAAACATCAGCACCCGTGTCTATCAAAAGTTGTACAGTGGCCTCATTCCAAAACTTGTCTGATTCATGAAGAGCTGTCTTACCATTATTATCTTTAGCCAAAACTTCAGCACCTTGGTCTATTAAGAATCTAACAATGGCTACATTCCCACACCTGGCTGCTTCATGAAGAGGTGTCCTACCATCAAAAGTTGCTGCAGAAACATCAGCACTGTGGTCTATCAGAAATTTGACAATGAGTTCATTGCCAGCACGTGCCGCGTCATGAAGCGGTGTCCTACCAACAGTATCTTTAACGAAAGCCTCAGCACCATGAGCTATCAAGATTCTAACAATGTTTTCATTCCAAAACTTGGCTGCATCATGAAGAGGTGTCCTTCCCTCTGTATCTTTAACACAAACTTCAGCTCCCTTTTCAATTAGACGTTCCACAATTTTCTCAATCCTATAAGATATTTTTTCATGTGATTCAATTCTCTCATGAATGTCGCACATCCAAACAGCTGTCCTACCATCCAGGAAAAACTGACTGATATCTGCTGGCCTGTAAACAAAGCTTCTAAACGCTTCATGAAGCACCGCGCGATTATTGTTACCTTTAGTCTTCACATCAGCATCTTGTTTTATCAAAAACTCAATGATAGTATAAGAGGCATGCTCTATGGCTTTCTGTAGAGTTGATCTATTGCTTTCATCTCGGATATCTATGTCTGCTCCATTATCAAGTAAGCACTGCATTAGTGGTATTCTGAAATGCTGATGGCAGCATTCTGATGCTATAGAAAGTGGTCTTCTCCCCGGTGTTCCATCTAAAACATGACGAGCAAGACCGCTTCTACATAAAGTTCTCATAACTCTTAGATTGCCATTTATGGAAGCTTCACATAGTGCATCGATCTGCTCTGAGGCTCGCCCACTCTGACATAACTCAAACAACTCGGTGTCTGTATATTTTCTGTATGTACTTTTGACAGTATCGTTACTAATCATGTTATATATTGTAGACCTACTGCTTGATACAGCTTCTGGCTAAACGTGTGATCTGAAACACAAAAGCGGGATATATTGATTTGATCTAACTATGATGGGTTATACTTAGCAATGGCTGGCATTATCGTAGACATACAATTCAGATGTTTTTTCGCAGAAATTAACCTCTACCCTGAAAATGTAGCTTACTGGGCCGATGCTGGGCCGATGCTGGGTCGATAAGTTCAGTATAGGCATGGTTGTAGCTCGCCTGGTAGTGTCAGACCGTTCCGATGTCTCATGTCGACTCGCCGTGCCGCAAGTGCACGACGAATGATGATGCTGGTTAGCATCCGTTCTCGGGGTGACAGACCTTGAACAAGACTGCTCTGCAGGAAACAAAAACCGGCTCCTAATGTCGGTGGAACTCAATCGTTCCGGTGGGGCCATGCAACCATTGTTTCGAACATTAAACACAACGGTTTCATCCCAAGAATTTGTTTCACCAGTATGCCTGTCCATAGCAATTTCGTGATCTATGGACTTACAAGATTTGATTTGGTGACCTAAAAATATAAGTCTATGCAATGTGTTTACCTATAATATGCTAGATAAAACTACAACATATACGAAAATATAAGACATAGAGGCAGGTAGATGAACTTTTAAACATGGGGCTCCCGGAGGTACCACACATACTCGTAGGTCCGCAGAGGTATCCCCGCAAGGGAGGCTCCCATACACGAGACATAACTTAATATAAGTTATTATACCTCTAAGCACCCATGTTTAAGACTATATGCTCGGCCTCAACGTGGCGCAGGGGTGTAACCCACTGGGTGTCAATCCAGACATTTGGAGGGGCTAACCAGAGCATTATGCACAACGCAAATGAATGACACTTGGAGATCGAATCAAACGAAATGGTGCTCGCCTTGTGAGGATCCGCCAGGCAGGTGCAGCGCCGGGCTCCACGCCTCGAAGGAGCCCACCCTCAGCTACTGGAGGTCCCATCAACTCGTCTTGTGGAGCCAGGAGACGAGGATGGAGAGCTACTTGCCAACCGAAAAAGAAGACCAAACCCAAAGAGAACCCCAGTATCAACATCATGCACTGGAACGCAGAAGGAGTTACCAACAAGAAATCAGAGCTCGAACAGTTCCTGTACGAAAACAACATTGATATCTGCTGCATCCAAGAGACACACCTGCAAGAAGGAAAACCATTTAAGATCAGAGGTTACCAGATTTTCCAGTGTGATCGAAGAGGAAGAAAGAAAGGCGGGGTGATCACCTTGGTCCGAAACAGCGTGAACGCCAGCCAGATCAAAACCTTTATGGAAGAGGCAGAATATATCAAGATCAAGGTAACAACCAGCAACTCTATGATTGACATTGTCAATTATTACTGCCCTAATGACAAGAATCTCTCACTTGACACAATCCAGGTCCCGGACTGCCACTTCCTCATTGCGGGAGACTTTAATAGTCAGTCTCAGAGCTGGGGATACAGAACACTTGATAAACGAGGAGAAGACATTGAAGCATGGCAAGATGAAAAGCACCTTTTACTTGTCAACGATCCCACAGATCAGCCTACATTCTACTCGCGCCGGTGGCACTCGACAACAACGCCGGACTTGGCATTTTGTACAGAAGACATTCACAGAAACCTCAGTAGAGTGGTCGGATCGCAGTTAGGAGGAAGCGACCACCGCCCAGTCCTCCTCTCTCTTTCTGGAAGTATTTCAACAAGTTCAGATCAACATCCAAGGTGGAACTACAAAAAGGCAAATTGGAGTCTGTTCGGCATTCGTTCCAATGAGCTTACCCAAAATATAGCAGTAGAAGGGAGAAACATCATCAATGCGGTCAAGGAATTTAATGCAAGTATCCTCAAGGCTGCCAACGAAGCGATTCCTCGAGGGTTCAGGAAAAACTACCGCCCCCTACTGGACAACAGAACTGCAAGCAGCACATGATAAACTAGACAAGGCCAGAGAAGATGCAGAGGGTAATCCCTGTCATGAAAACCACTTCACACTACAACAAACTAAAGCCAGGTATCTAAAGACCATGCTGGAGGCCAAAAGAAGAAGCTGGAGGGAAAAGACGGCAGGGTTTAATTTAGAGAGAGACACAACAAAGCTATGGAGACTGACTAAAGCACTGAATGATGAGGGTGTCCGGGGAGAGAAGATTACTCTTGAAGAAGATGGACAAACACTGTCAGGAAAGATGGCTGCAGATGCCTTTGCGAAGGCATATGCAAAAGAAAGCAACATTTCTATACCACGAATGCGTCAAAAAGAGGTTAGAAAAGAGCAAAAGGAAAGAACAGACACCAACACTCACGATGCAATGAAAGTTGACATTAGTTTAGCAGAACTGAAGAAGTCTATCCGCCAATTGAAGAAGAAGAAATCTCCCGGGCCAGATGGCATTACAAATGAAATGATCCAACACCTTGGTAATGCATCTCTCCGCAAGTTGCTAGATATCTTTAATCTCAGTTGGACCAATGGAGAGGTTCCTCAGTGCTGGAAGGAAGCCAAAAGGACTCCTATTCTGAAAAAAGGGAAGAACAAGACGAAAGTGCTGAGCTACCGTCCTATCAGTCTTACAAGCTGCATATGCAAGACCATGGAGCGCATTGTCAACCAGCGGTTGCAGTGGTACCTGGAGTCGGAGAACACTATAGTTTCAGAGCAGGCTGGCTTCAGAAGATACAGGAGCACAGAAGATCAAACAACACATCTTGCACAGGTCATAGAGGACACTTTTCAAGCCAAGAAGGTGATGCTAGCTGCCTTTATTGATTTGCAGAAGGCATTTGACAAGGTATGGAAGGATGGCCTCCTCGTGAAGCTCTGGCGCACAGGCATCGGTGGCAACATGTTCCGATGGACCAAGTCATACCTACACAATCGCAGAGCTAGGGTGCTTGTGGATGGACAATCTGGAGAGAATGTATTGCTGAGACAAGGGGTACCACAAGGAGGAGTATTATCACCAACTCTGTTCATACTCTTCATTAATGATATTGTAGCAGAGCTGCCCAATGGGATTCAAGCAGCCCTCTATGCAGATGACCTCGTACTCTGGTGCACCGAGGATTACACAACGACTGCCACGTACATAATGCAGCTCGCCTTGGACAGAATTACAGCTTGGGCCAATCGCTGGTGTATTACCATCAACAAAGAAAAATCATCAGCCATGCTATTCTCACTGTCCACCAAAACCAAGGTTGACAATCTGACACTGGGCGGTACTCCACTCGAGTATGAGGACCAGCAGACATACCTGGGAGTCACCTATGACAGAAGATTAACATGGAAGGAGCACATCCAGAACGCAGAGGCAAAGGCCAGAAGAAAGCTAAACATCATGAGGAAGCTGGCAGGAACAAAGCGGGTGCCAATGAAAGGATCCTCAAGACCATCTACCTAGGTGCCGTACGACCACACCTTGAGTATGGATCCAGCTCATGGATGACAGCAGCTAAATCTCATCAACAGAACGTCGACAGAGTACAAAACCAGCCACTGCGCATCATCACTGGTGGAATGAGATCAACACCAATAGAAAAAATGGAGCGGACAGCAGGCATCCCCCCACTTAGTAAAGGAAGGGAATGCAAAGCACTGATCCAAGCTGCAAAGTTCAAATCGTTCAACAACCACCCGATGAAGATCAGGCAAGCACAGCTGTCATCAGGAAGACATAAAAGATCAAGTTTTGTGAGAGACAAAAGCACTTCAAAGGAAACACCAAGCAACGTTGCCAGTACAAATAGAAGACCCAAACCACACCCTTGATCCTCCACCCTGGGAAAACAAACTAGGAAGCATAGCTATTCGCACCACAGTACGTCATCTCACAACCAAAGATGAACACAGTGATGTGAGCAAGAAGACCCTGACCCTAGCCATGCTGGAAGAAATGTACCCTTAGGAGACATGGATAAGGATCTACACAGATGAATCAGCCAAAGATGCAATTAGGAGCGGAGGTGTCGGACTGCACATACAGTATCCAAACAGACAACATGAGTCAGCTGCAATACCGACAGGCAAACACTGCACAAACTACAGAGCTGAAGTCGAAGCACTGGTCCATGCAGCTAATACCATCAGCAGAACAGCAGACCCTATTGCACAGATTGTATTTTTATCTGATGCCCGCTCCGTCCTTGAGGCTATCACCAAAGGTAAGCTGCCACAACTTGAAGAAGCACTACAAACCATCAAATGCTTTCGGATAGCATTGCAGTGGATCCCCTCACACTATGGAGTCCACGGCAATGAGGAAGCAGACAAGATGGCAAAGGTGGGTGCAGAAGAGAATCAGACAGAAAACATGGTTACGCATACAGAGATGAAGACTATCATCAAGTCACCCTATAGAACACCTCAATCAGAAGATGCCTACCATCATCTCTCGAGGCCAGAGCAAGTGACCATTTTTCGTCTCAGAACTGGACATAACAGACTAAACCAACACATGTACAGGCGGTTCCACCTTACGACATTGCCCGCTTGTCCTTGTGGAGAAGCAGAACAGACCACAGAGCACATACTTCAATGTTGCAGTACGTATCAGCTGCTGAGAGAAGAGATCTGGCCTTTGTCAACCTCCTTTCTTGAAAAGCTGTATGGGCTTGTGGAAGAACTGCAGAAAACCACAGATTTCATCTTGAGAACGGCTCTCCAAGTGTGATACCAGCGATCGAAAAGAAGAAGAAGAAGATACCTCTAAGCTGAAAGGAAGAAGACTATCTCGGACGAAAAGTGATGTGCCTCACGCGGCCACTACTCCTAGTGAAAGTTTTGGGTGAGGAGTATTATCCTGGCATGGACCCTCGTCGCTGAATCCTTGCGAGAGGCAAGTGCCTCGCTCGGACCTCCATCTCGGGAAGGTGCTGCTACGGCTTAAAGCGGGAGAAGAATAGCAGGCAAATATAGGCCTACTCTAATATTTCAAACAAAAATGCTATAGAAAGAAAAGACCACACCTAGTGAGATTATGACTATAGGGGTGCATACTATTTTAAGTGAAGATGGGACAGAAGATTCCTGATGGATTCTTTCATCCCTTTCTTATGTAATTCCTAATATGCTGAGTTAGTAGCTGCTGCTTTATTTCTGCGGGCCTTCTGCTTTGCTTAATTCCTTTTAGTTGTTTTCAAAACAAGAATTAGTTTAGGCCGCAATTGGCCGATAACCACCTAACTATTAGACATGGCGGTCACGGAGAACAGATGCCCGAGGACATCTGTACTGCAGACAGCGCTCTTACATGTTACTTAGTGGGATCTCCGAACTGTGTGAGAATCTGGACACTCTGCGCCGCAACCACATGAAACATTGCAAGACATGGTTTACATTTCACGGAAGCATTGTTAGGCCACATCTCCTATCGTTATGGTGGGGGTTAAGAGAGACGGATGCACACCGTGAATGTCCTTCCCGTAAGGGCGCCCAGACATTTGAGCAGAATTTGGTGAGCATATGTATCTCGCCCGTCACCGGGTTCTATGGAACTAACCGTTTAACCTGTCGTTAGGTTTATATACAAGTTGCCAGTTTTTCACTGCGGTGCAGGAGGATTGTCAGTAAATATAATAATAATTAATACATATGTTTTCGCAGTGCTTTCCTACATTGGCTTAGGGTACTATCTACTAAGTATCCAAAGATACGCGGGAGTGTGTGTGATATTGCACCCTAGACATCACCACTCAGAAACCCCAATAGTTTCCCAGAGTCGGATCAGCCCATGGTGTGGATAGGGACATCCAAACAATTAAGAAGCCACAAGGCTAAGAGGAATATGAAGAGAGACAAACTCTTGGAGTTATGAGTCTTACTGCAGTGCTGGGCTAAATTATCGAGAAGAGTATATTACACAGTATGTAATGAAGAAAGTGTTTCTACTCATTCTGAACCTATCCTATCGAGCTGAATAAAAAAGGTTTTAGTCGGTAGCATGCCGGGATAAACAGAGTTATAGCACGGACAGCGACCTCAGTGAAAAATTGTTGGTGGCGGGAGAAAGTGCTGCATATATAAATGTTGCTGTATAGTGATTTCTACGTGCACTGCAGTCCTACATTTTTATAACTAAACAAAACGTGTTAACTGGATGGCCACTGGCCATATACATACATAATCTAACCAGAACAAACAATACGGTGTCAAATGATTACGGTATATATTTTAGTACAGGTCAACGAACCTACTATAGTGCGGTTAGCAACACATTGAGGAAAATGATAATAACTATTTAACAAATACAGAGACTATAACTATCAGTCATAAGACCGTTGCGGTTCCTTTTAGTCATCGGAACCATTATTACGGATATGAGATAATTAACAAAACCTATATAGAGAAATAATTAAACTATGAAGTATAGTTACTTGAATACTCGGTAGTCATTCCCAAGTAAGGCTACGGCGTTGCTGAAATTGATTCTTCAATCCGTGGTCGATGTGAAATGATGCACTCTCTCCGGAAGCTGGAAAGATCTCGCAGGCGGGTTCCCACAGGCTGGTGTCCGCAAAAAAGATTCCCGCAAGAACGTCCATGGCGGTGGATCATCGCTCAGCACTGTAAGCCTATTCAGAATGTCTAATGAGCAGTCAGCAAAAGATACGATAGTACTACGTGGTGAAGAAAGTTCCCGTACACCGATGGTATGGATGGAAAGTATAAACAACCCGATCACTAGCGGAGGTTGTCAGATGCGGATGAAGATACAAAACAAAGCATTACGGTGCTGGGTACGTCAACCAGCTCTGAAGACACACCGGGCAGAGTTCACTTGCTATGGTCGAAAGTCGAAAGAACCTACACGAAGTCGGCGGCGTTTGAAATACCACTTTTAGGCGGGGCCGGCAGATCCAGCTAGTCATCCATCAAAGAACATCATTCCTCTACATCTATAGATTCACATTATCAGGCCGCAAAGGCCTCACCGCAAGTTTGTGTTCCAAATGTAGATGTTGTATTCGTGAACGCTTTATCAAATGTTTCTAAACTACTCCCGTAAAAGGGGAGTTACAAAATTGTTTTAAATTGTGGTGGGTTGGAAACCGTACTCTACGGGATAAACACCCAACACATAGCGAAGAAAGACGCGTGTCGCGCTTGATAATAGTTGGTACAGCTCCAACCTGTTCGGCTCCTGGCTGAGGATGCTCTCGATCTCTGGATCACTTCTCCTTTTATACTCTCCGTGACGTCACAGGCGCATGCTTCGTCCAATCATCGCTCGATCAACAGCCAATCAGAGCGTCGCTAAGAATAGCATCGTCGAACGTTCTAGAACATTCTAGAAGCTTTACGTCCACGTGGTTATGACGTCATGGCAATATTTTGAAGATAACTCAGCCATTTCCCAACCGATTTTGAAATGGTTTACAGTTTTGGAAAGCCCGTCAAATTCTGGTCTTGACTAATGCCAGATTTAACGAGAACAGGCAATCAATAAGAATTACAGAGTACCAGCTCGGTACACTAAAAGCGCCATTCTATCTAGGTCACAACTACGCGCTCCATAGAAACAGCGTCGCGCGCACGCGCATAATGCGTTTTAACGCGCTCTCTCTCCCATAGGCCCGTATGCTCTTGTAGCTCTACCCAGAGTGGCATGTTCAGGAAACGAATCCTAGACGGGCGGCGCGTACCCAGCTTAGCTGGTACAGCCGGTACCCGACCGGTCGATCCGAACTACAATGGCATCGGCCCATCATTGGCCCGGTAAGCTGCGTTTTCAAGATAGCGTCGCCGACTTTATGTCATTTGGTTCTGACACCATGCAACCAACAAGTGGCGTATTTTGATTATAGCACCAGCTACTTGGACGACAGGTCGGATCCATTCATTATCTATGCCACTTATACCTCTTTGCCCAATATTTAGACCACTAATCCGTTGTGATAAAACAGAACGTATTTGGTCAGAAATGGTAATCTGTATGTACCTTATTTAGAAATGTTTATATGCTTTTAGAAAGTCGAATTCTTAACCCCTCTTGTGCCAGCTTAACCTTTCTGACCAAAACAATTCTGCAGTGGTCTTGAGGTATGTCTATTAGCAGGTCAATAGAAGAGTATTTTTGAAAATTAACCACTGGAATGACTGGCTCGGTAACCGAGCCAGTCATTCCAGTGGTAAATTTTCAAAATACCCTTCTCTTGACCTGCAAATTGATACTGGGGAAGACAAAGTTTGAATTTTCTTCACCATTACCCCTTTAATGATAAAGCCAGTCAAAAATTACTGAGGTAAATTTACGAAAAATAGTCTTCAAATATTAAAATTTCTTGAAAAGTGTTGACCATTGAAATGCTTAATTGATATAAGTAGTATTTTGAGCGCTTTGAGGGGATGTTGACACAAGAGGGTTAATATAGGGCCTACACACACACACACACACACACACACACACACACACACGCATAACCCTTTAATGACTAAATTTGTTCAAAATATTAAAGTATTTACTTATTGAATGTCCATGTGCAGACCAAGAGAAGACTATTTTTGAAAATTTTACCACTGGAATGACTGGCTCGGTTATCGAGCCAGTCATTCCAGTGGTAAATGTTCAAAATAGTCTTCTCTTGGCCTGCAAATGGACATTTCTCAAGACCCCTGCAGAGGCCGGTCTTGGTCGGTTTCGTCCTGAAAGGGTTCAAATATAGCGCGCCATAGATACGCCGAGCTATGATGTAACAGGCAAGAGGGTACAATCAAATTAGATTCAACGTATAAAAAGGTCCTGCGATTTATGGATAGAAAGTGCTAGCGCGAGAATTATTTATAGCGAATATCATTCAAATGCATTCAAATATAGGAGTTCTCACAATAGTAACAGATGTGGAGGCTACATTAAAAGACCCTCGTTATAAAGCTGTCGGAACAACATTTCAAATTTATAGTGGTTTGGTCGTGTAGAGTAATAAGCAGGTATGAATAATTTACGGGATTCTTAAAAAAAGATTGACACAGAAACAAGTAATGGTCTCACCAATATCATTATTATTGCTTAATGGACATGTTCTGTTGATCTTTGCTATGCCTGTCCAGCGGCCTGTTTCAATTGGCAAGCGGTGATTGGCAGTCCTAAGTTTCGTAAGAGTTCTTCTACTAGTTTCATTTAATTTTAATAAATATGGCTCCAAACAGATTTCTGATTTAAATATTCTATACGTTTCGCTCCTAGATAAATTACTGAATGATGCTTGCCGCGTTTGTTTGAACTGATCGATGAGTCTTTGCTTTATATTATGTATTGTACTTCTCTTTTCCATGATTTGTTGTGAGGTCCACAAGTAACTGTACCCTGTGTTATTTAAGATTGATTCGACATACTTAACCCATTTGCAATGAACACCCCCCTCATTGTACTGTTTATACATATATTTGTATATTTGATATGATAATTTATCATGTTTACCGGTTAGAAGTCCTGCCCAGAAATTTAACATTCTGCATTGTACGTTTATTTGTAAAGGATACCTTCTCAGTTCACCATAGACCATTGCAGATGGTGTTGCACGTTTCACTTTGAGCACATATCTCATAAATTCCAGGTGAACTTGCTCTAATGACTGATATTTTTCAAAACCCCAGATTTCGCTTCCATACAATGCTATTGGGGCTATTATTCCATCGAATAATTTAAGTTTGCAGTCAATTGGTAGGCTTAAGTTGGAAGTGCGGCGATACAAGCAATGCATTGCTTTTCGGCATTGTTGTGTAAGGTGCTTAATTGTCTCACCGTATTTTTTGTTTTTTGAAAACATAATTCCTAGATATTTATAACTATCAATAATTTCAATTTGTATATTATTTAGTTTAAAATTAAAAGTTTGTGTTAATTTTTGTGCAAGCCCGAAAACGACTATCTTAGTTTTATTAAGATTTATTTTTAAGTTCCATAGTATACATTAATTATTATATTCAGTCAAGGTTTTCTGGAGATCTTCCTTTCGGTTAGCCATTATTGCAGTATCGTCTGCATAGAGTAGAGCAAGGATTTTTAGGTATGTTTCTACGTTGTCACTTACAATTATTTCCTTGCAGTCCTTATCTTCCAAATACTCAATTAGATTAAATATAATCTGAAAAATACAGGCGAAAGTTTCTCCCCTTGTCGTTCCCCATTTACATATTAGGTGATCAGATGTAAGCCCATTAATGCGTATTCTAGATTTTATACTGTTATACATGCTTTTAATTACTGTTATAATCTATTCAAACTTGCTCGACCAGTTTCCCCCATTATGACTCTCTCCAAATAGTGTCGAAGGCCTTCTCCAGATCAATAAATGCACAGAAGAGTCGTTTCCTTTGTTTTGCTGCTATTTCAATTATCAAAGTGGATAATACAGCAAAGGCATCCTAAATGTGCGCCAATAACGCGAAGCCGTACTTTTGCCAGACCAGTAAATGACTGAAAGAACGTGCCATTCTACAAGCAAACTCTTTGGTAGATAACATCACAGCCACAGATGATTGCCACAAACTGCGTAGGGTAGCTCGGGATATGAGCGTTGCTGATACGCCACCATCACTTTCCTTGCATAACACTGAAGGCAACTTCATTGGGAACAATCAGCGAAAACAGAAGCAATGAGAGAATGGCTTAAAACCAATTCATGGATGAGCCATTATGACCTTTTCTAACTGATCTCAGTACACTACAAAGACAAATGGAAACACCTGAAGTTGAGGGAAGACGCATAAGACTCTGAGAAAAGAACATGTACCTCGGCCTGACAGCACCTACTCATCAACACTGTTGAGCGTGATATCGTATCACGCTGTTTAAACCCAATAATCCACCCGGACCACTCCTAAGCCTGTGGTTTCTCATGCTCTTCGAGAGCCTCCAGAAAATCGTGTCCAATGCGACTTTGTATCGCATCCGAAAGAAGATTTGACTGTTTCAGTGGAACTCCCAGAACTGCTTGAAAGGAGAATGTGTCTGTGCAGATATTGTACGAGCACAGTGAATACGTGTGTGTATGTGCAGACATTGTATGAGCACAGTGAATACTTGTGTGTCTGTGCAGACATTGTATGAGCACAGTGAATACTTGTGTGTCTGTGCAGACATTGCATGAGCACAGTGAACACTTGTGTGTCTGTGCAGACATTGTATGAGCACAGTGAATACTTGTGTGTATGTGCAGACATTGTAATGAGCACAGTGAATACTTGTGTGTCTGTGCATACATTGTAATGAGCATAGCGAATACTTGTGTGTATGTGCAGACATTTTATGAGCACAGTGAATACTTGTGTGTCTGTGCAGACATTGTAATGAGCACGGTGAATACGTGTGTGTCTGTGCAGACATTGTAATGAGCACAGTGAATACTTGTGTGTATGTGCAGACATTTTATGAGCACAGTGAATACTTGTGTGTCTGTGCAGACATTGTAATGAGCACAGTGAATACTTGTGTGTCTGTTCAGACATTTTATGAGCACAGTGAATGATTGTGCGTCTTTGGTCACGTCCAAACACTCAGACTTTCACAAATTATGCATTAACATACCACAGACCTTCGACACCATCAACTGATCAATTATCTACATGGACATACTACACCATACAGGGTGTAATGACGATGAGCTGAGACAAGTATGTCTCCTATTGGCAAATCCCACGCTGAGCGTATTGGCTACAATATGGGGTCTGGCGAGTTCGCAGAATGTATTGGCCCTTCACACGAGATGGCCTCTTCAGGCTCTTCATATGCTACATAGCTGCAGCTCGCCATCTGTGCATGAGCATTCCACAACCCCAAACCTACACACGGTAGCCGCACTCGCCCACCCACTACAGGCAGAGTACGCGGATGACGTACACTTCATAGATGAGAGGGAGAAGCCAAGACCGAGTTTACCCATGTACAACAGCATCAATCATCAACATGATGATCATGATGATGATGATGATGATGATTGATAATGATTGATGATGATGATGATGATGAAGATAAGCGACTGTTTTCTGCGTTTAAAAGAAGCGGGAACGTCTTTCATCTGTCATTAGCTTTACTCAACATCTAAAAATAGAGGTGTGGCTTCTACGAATACTTTTCTCGATCTCGAATCGAAGGAGATCTCGCAAGGTACGAATGCCTAAGTTCCTTGCGAGATCTCTTCTGTCTCTAATCATCACCACCATCACATATATACTGTATACTTACATGCACTGGACTCTTCGACTGAATATATTTACGTGACATATATAAATATATATATATATATATATATATATATATATATATATATATATATATATATATATATATATATATATATATATATATATATATATATATATATATATATATATATATATATATATATATATAATAATAATAATAATAATAATAATAATAATAATAATAATAATAATAACAATAATAATAATAATACAGAATATCAGAAACACTCCATTACTTCCAACAGTTAGTTAGATTTCAAAATATTCTAGATAGACCTACATCCAACAGGTCGTAGACATTGACCAACTCTTATGCTATATTTGCAAACACTGCGTCCGTGATAACCGATAATAGATTACACGGCTAGGGAATTCTGGGTAAATAAATTTATCATACGTTAGGACACATCATTTTGTTCTAGATACAGTAAAACTTGTCTTTAACGGGCACCTGCCTTTGAGGGCAAATGACGGTGGTTTTATAAAACACAGTACCACACGTCTTAAGGAACCAGAATGATTTAACATCAGACTGTATTTACCGAGCAAATGTGTTGTATGGAGGGATCCGATCTGTCATTCAACTATACGATGTCATATAACTCAGACATGACGCATGACACGTCCAGCACGTGCACGAATCGTATTTGATGAATTTACAATTCAATAAACACTATCTTGAATATTCGTGAACTAATTTGCCTGGGAGCTGTTGATGCCATGGGCAGCCACAGCTCGCAGTCAAATTAGTTCACAAATATTCAACAGCTTACCTGTGGGCCTATAGTTATGTTGAAATTGAGATTCTGCGAATTCAGAATTCAAATTATATAATTCGATCCCAGCATGCGCAACAAATGTAGGCGGGGCTTAGCTAGAAATGGGTGAGGCATGGCTAACTGTCTATAGCGGCAACCTCGTAACGATTAATGCGCAATGTGCGTTATAGACAGCGTTAATTGACTGAGCGATAATTTGAAAACCACTGGCCTGGGAGAACGTGTTATCAGATTAACCCCGCTTGTGTCGACTTAACGCTTAAGCCAAGAACTATCTCTGCAGTTGGTTTGAGGAATGGCCACTTGCAGTCCAAGAGAAGGCTATTTTTTTTTAATTCACCATTGAAACGACTGGCTCGGTAACCGAGCCAGTCATTCCAGTGATAAATTTTCAAAAATGGTATTTTCTTGACCTGCAAATTGAAACTGGCTAAGTAACAATTTGGAGTTCCTTGACCATTAACCCTCTAATCGTCACGCGGCTAAAACTACCTCTTCAGAAAGCTTTTTTTTGTAAATTCAAGAGGGTAAATTTACAAAAAAAGGAATCTCTTGGCAAGCAGTAAATATTCACTGAACAAAAAATTTCATTTCCTTGACAGATTTCGACCATTAAAGGGTTAATTGATATAAGTAGCAATTTGAGGCTTTGGGGCGCTTTTGACAAAAGAGGGTTTAGAAGAACGTCTTACCGAGTAGGGCCTATTAATCAATGAATTACGTTTTCAAATGTTCATTTCTTCGTTCTCATGGAACATAAGGATATATTTTATAAGATTTCACAATGAAAACTGTTTAGGAAATAGGCCTCTGAGTTCATATTGATATGAACTGTTTGTATCTAGTACGTCACGTGCTTCTCCATCTATATGCTACAGTGACCACCTTCGTTCGGGGGTGGGGGAGGGGAGGGGGATGGAGGGAGGGAGGTAGGAGGAGGAGGAGGAGGAGGAGGAGGAGAGAGAGAGAGAGAGAGAGAGAGAGAGAGAGAGAGCGAGCTTAATAACATATTTCCAAGATAAAAAGCCCCGTACTACGCTACTGCTACTGCTAATACTGCTAATACTGCTAATACTGCTAATACTGCTACTACGCTACTACGCTACTGCTACTACTACTACTAAGCTACTGCTACTACTACTACTACTACTACTACTACTACTACTACTACTACTACTACTACTACTACTACTACTACTACTACTACAACTACTACTACTACTACTACTACTACTACTACTACTACTACTACTACTACTACTACTACTGGGTGGACTCGGGTAGGTACTAGAGTGCGAACTCTAACAGTTAGGAGCTCCAATCTAAAAATAGAGGTGTGGCTTCTTCGAGAACACACATTTTTCTCGATCTTGTATCGAATGAAATCTCGAGAGATACGTATGTTAGGAGCTCCTCTAATAAGTTTAATATCGACTCTCAGCAAGAGCCTAAACTCACTCTAAGGTCACGCGGTCCTATAAGGTAATCGATAAGGTATCGATCCGCAGTCTAAAAATAAAGGCATGGCTCTTGCGCATGCGTTTCTCGATCTCGAATCGCCAGATACATGGTTATTAACTTTTTAAGTCTTCAAATTCCAGTGTCTCAATTTCAAGGCAATTAAACAGGAAAGCTGTTGAATATTTTGAAACTAATTTGACTGGAAGCTGTTGCTGCCATAGGCAGCAACAGCTCCCAGTCAAATTAGTTTCAAAATATTCAACAAAATATTCACTGCATTATAAAGAATACGCTGCATTATAAATAATATGTTGTTTCTGCTAGGGTTGCGAGTGTTATAGTGTTAACTAATGTCAATACGCTAAACCTGTGTATAAAGGACACCTAGCTTTGGAGACACAATGGGGTGGCTATTTAACACGAGGGGTCGTTTTCAAAAACTACAATCTTCTTGCCACACACAAAGCACATTTCTCATGGCAACGGCCGTATCTGTTTTTGCTGACCACTTTATAATTGTCCATAGCGTATCAGTTATAGGTAGGATAACTGTAGATAGAGGAATTCCTGTCCTGCCAGCAATTATTGCTGGACTAAGCAGTTTTGTAAGCTATCGATCGGATCTTATTTATGTAAATACATAAATGCATATGTCATTAAATAAATCCTAACATACCGACATTGCTAATCAATAGTTTAGTCGCGTATATAGATAACCAGTGCTTTTAGTTGAACTTGAAGTATGTGTTTATAATCATTCAACGTAATATTTCTGCATACGAGAGAATTTGTTTTCTGATTACATGTTGATATTCCTCATTATCTTTATCGAGACTGAACGCGCACAGACGACAGGTAAGGATGCAATTATCTGACGTCATGCTTAAAAAAGGTCACTTATTAGCTGACGTCAGGGCCGGATTAAGCACTAGGCTAACTAGGCTGCAGCCTAGGGCCTCGCTTCTAAGGGTGCCTCGCTCTTTAACCATTTGCTGCCTAAGCCATCCAAGAACAGCCTTTATATTTGTCTTGAGAAATGTCCATTTGCAGACCACGAGAAGACTATTATTGAAAATTTACCACTGGAATAACTGGCCAGTCATTCCTGTGGTAAATTTCCAAAAATAATCTCTTGATCTGCAAATGGACATGCTTATAAGAAATTTGTTTAGTTTTTTTTTTACACATTTAGACATTAAAGGGTTAAACCAAAAGGCATTTAAGGCCTTTTTCTATATACTACGTAACGGCAAGTGTGTTAAAACTACATTTTGTCCTCAATAATAATTACTAATATTTTGTCAAATTACGCGTCTGAACGCACCTCATAGCACCCCGAAGAGAGAGGACATGTCTTATGCTCTCTCCCCCACCTTTGGGTGTCCAGCCTAGGGCCTCGCGACAGCTTAATCCGGCACTGGCTGACGTCACAATACAAATGGCATAATGACGTCAGTCCGTCAAGAAGGCAGACAAGTCCATCACGACTGTGTACGGTACAAAGTATGCGACGTTGATGAATTTACAATTTAATAAACATTCTGTTGAATATACAGCAACAGCTACCACCTAAATTAATTTCAAAATATTGAACAGTTTACCTGCATAGTTACCTTGAAATTTAGATTCTGGTAATTAATGTTTCAAACTAGTAAAATCGATTACAACACGGGTAAGAAAAAGTGGGCGGGGCTTAGCTAGCAATGCGCGTTCCATAGCGAGAAATGGATCCTATATTATTGCTGAGGTAACCGGCTTTATCGGCTACCCACTCTTATTTACGCAACTACGTAAATGCATATCTCATTGACGTCATTATATAAATATAATTATGCAGACATTGTCAGTCCATAGTTTTGGTCGAATAGATAACCACTGCCTTTGGTTGAACGTATTATATTGTTATTCTGAGCGTATGTCTTTGCGGTCGTCCGTCATCCGTCAAATCGCATCTCCTCCTTTAAGACATCCTGTAGGTGTAGGGTATAGAACGTCTATTCAGAATTTTGATTGGTCGATGTTTTTGGTGAAAATCTGAGAATTTATTCAGAATTTAACGGAAATTGTCAAAACGCATCTCTTCCTTAGCCGCGTGCGGTATTTCAACCAATGTTGGCTAGAAGGACCATATGGTGGGCGCTTACAAGAAATATATTCAGAATTTTAATTGGTCACATTTTTGGGTGAAAATCTTAAATTTTATGAAAAATTTACCGGAAATTGTCAAAACGCATCTCGTCCATAACCGCTTGATGAACTTCAATCAAATTTGCCTGAAATGGTTCTATGGTCGTAGGCTCCAGAAACTTTAGTCAGAATTTAGATTGCTCAATTTTTTGGGTGAAAATCTGAGATTTTATGAAAAATGTACCGAAAATTGTCAAAATGAAGCTTATCCTTAGCCAGTTGGTGGATTTCAGCTGAATTTGGCTGAAATAATTTCGTGGTGCTAGGCTCCAAAACCGCTATGCAGAATTTTGACTGGCCAATTTTTCTTTTAACTCTTAGATTTCAGGACAATTTGACTGGAAATTTTCAAAACGTATCTCCTCCTTAGCCGCTTGCTGAATTCAACTAAATTTGGCTAGAATGACCCTATGGCGGCCCGATCCAGAGGTTCTATTCAGCCAACTACCGGAAGAGAAGCGTATACTACACATTTCCTAACGAAGAAATCGTCTCTAATCATATTAAACCTATCCTATCGAGCTGAATAGAAAAGGTTTTAGTCGGTAGCATGCCGGGCTAAACAAAGTTATAGCACGGACAGCGACCTCAGTGAAAAATTGTTGGTGACGGGAGAAAGTGTTGCATATATAAGTGTTTCCTACGTGTACTGCAGTCCTATATATTTTCTACAACTAAACAAAACATATGAACTGATGGCTACTGGCCATATATATATATATATATATATATATATATATATATATATATATATATATATATATATATATATATATATATATATATATATATATATATATATATATATATAAACTTACCAGAACAATCAATACAGTATCAAATGATCAGAATTATATATTTTTAGTACAGGTTAACGAACCTACTATGGTGCGGTTAGTGAAAACACCTTACAGAAAATGAGAATAACTATAAACATATACAGAAATTATAAGTAGCGGTCCTAAGACCGTTACGGTGCCTTTTAGTCACCGGGACCGTTTATACGGATATGATATAATTAGAAAAGTACATTTAACGGAATAATTAAAATGTTAAGTATAGTTACTTGAATACTCGGTAGCCATTCTTAAGTTTGGCTATCGTGTTACTGAAATTGATACGTCATCATTTAGTTGACGTGAGTTGATGCATTCTCAGGAAGCTGGAAGGTTCCCGCAAACAGGATTCCCGCAAGCTGCATATGACGGGAGCGGATCGAACTCAAGACTGTAATCACAATATAGAATGCCTAACGAGTAGTCAGTAAGAGATACAATAGCATTACTGCTGTGAAGAAAGTTCCCGTACGGATGGAAGTTGATAACAACCAGATCACAAGCAGGGGTTGTTAGATGCAGATGAAGATACAAAACAAAGCTTAACGGTGCTGGGTACGTCAGCCAGCTCTGAAGACGCACCAGGCAAAATTTACTTGCTGCGGTCGAAAGCTAGAAGAACCTGCACGACATCAGTTCGGGGACGGTTGAAATACCACTTCTTGGCGTGGCCGGCAGATCCGGCGAGTCATCCACCAAAGAACATCGCTGCCTCTACATCTGTAGAATCACATATTCAGGCCGTAAAGGCCTCACCGCAAGTTCGTGTTCCGAAGTAGATCTTAATACTCGTGAACAATAATAGAAAGTTCCAGAGTTATACAATTGTTTTAGTGCGGTGGGTTGGGTAACTGCTAGCTACGGGAGAAAACCCGACAGAAAGCGAAGTGAACTGTGCTTTGTCGTGCTGATAGTAGCTGGCACATGCCCAACCTGATCGGCCCCTGGCCGAGGATACTCTAGGCTGGTACCCGACTCCTCATACCCTCGCTGGCGATTCTCTGGCTCAGGATATGGCCCACTATTGTGATTATGAGCAATTGGAGTCGGGTACCAGCTTAAGGATACTCTCGATCTCTGGATCGCGTCTCCGTTTATACTACTCGTGACGTCACAGGCGCAAGCTCCAGCCAATCATCGGCCGAGCAACAGCCAATCAGCGCGTAGCTAATAATAGCGCAGTCGAATGTTCTAGAGCATTCTAGAAGCTCTACGTCCACGTGGTTATGACGTCACGGCAATACTTTGAAGATAATCAAGAAGGGTTTTCCGTGGATAACTCTGCCATTTCTTAACCGATTTCGAAATGGTTTACAGATTTAGAAAGCCCGTCGAATTCTGGTCTTGATCAATGCCAGATTCGGCGGGAACAAGTAATTAAGAAAAATCACATGGTACCATCTCGGTACACTAAAAGCGTTATCCCATCTTGGTAGTAAACTACTTGCTCTGTAAAAATAGCATCTAAGCGTGCGCATGCGCACTATGCGCTTTAACGGACTTCTCATAGGCTCATATACGCTTATGGCTCTACCCAGGGGGGCGTGTTCAGGGAACGAATCCAGGACGGGCGGCGCGTACCCAACTTAGCTGGTATGGCCGGTACCCGCCCGGTCGATCCGAACTACAGAACTATCATTCAGAATTTCTATTGGTCGATTTTGAACTTGATTTTATAACTTCTGGAAATCCTATAGGAAATGAATGGGAACCGCTTTAAGTGACTTCTTACAGGAACCATTGTGTATTTCAAGGAACGATGGGTGGATGAATCTTGCCGTGCTTGGCTCCAGAACTCACATTCAGAATTTTAATTGGTCCATTTTCCAGTGGCCATCTTGTTCTCGAAAATTACATTTTAGCAGCTGCTGTACTGCTCAGGCTGACACTCATGAGATTTCACCGATAAATAAGCGTCATAAAACATGACTGTCATTGACTAATTAAAATCTTTGGCTTAGGATTTTTGTATTGACTGGATGGAATCTAAGTTTTTATCTGGCTGCGTGGTCAGAATCCATCATTAATTTCCTACTAAATATCTTTCTTACTGAATTCCAAATTTGTAATTTATGTCTTGATACTGGTGAATTCAAAGTATTGTGTCTGTTCAAATGGCAATGGTTCAAATGCTAATAGTCCAGGTGATTTGTTAAGCCCATTGGGCTTCTTGTTTTAGAATTTGGAATTTAGAATTTGTTTTCTAATTACAAGCAAACATTCCTATTCACCTTTATCGAGACTGAATGCCAGAGACGTCAGGTAAGGATTAATAAGAAATTTGATGCCGAATATAAGATCCGATCTGCCACTCAAGCACCTGACATCATAATCAAATACGTCATTCGTTAGCTGACGTTATAATCAAAATCCCTGCCTCGTCACGAAAATCCAAAAATTCGCAACGATATGTACGAACTATGTCTTGATTAATGTACGATTTAATCAATATTCTGTTGAATATTTTGAAACTAACTTGACTGGGAGCTGTTGCTGCCATAGGTAAGAACAGCCATTGGTTAAAACAGTTTCAAAATATTCAACTCCTTACCTGAATAGTTACCGTAAAATTTGGATTCTGGGAACTCGGCGCTCAAAGTATATAAATCAATCACATCACTGACAAAGCATGATTGGAGCTTAAATAGAAATGGGCGGGGCATATCTATGTTTTCAGATTTACAATTCGGACCTACAGAATGGGGGAGAGAAGTAGTGATTGCGTGGTCATCTGGTTACGGTATAGCTAAGAAACAACTTAGAATGCTTCCAAAGCAAAATAAAACGTATTGTTGAATATTCTGAACATAATTAGATTGGAAGACATTGCTGCCTGAGGTTGCCTGAGGCAGCAATGTCTTCCAATCTAATTATGTTCAAAATATCCACCAAACTATTTCTTACATTGTGTTAAAATTTGTACTAGTTAACATGTTTCTGTTTTTGTTTTCGAACATGTTAAGTTTTTTTCTGAGCTCTACTGCATGCAGCTCAAACATATCTCCCATGTCTTGTTATTTCTTACAGCAGAGTACAGCTATCTGGATCGTTGGGTTCTCAAACTACGTATATCGCCAGAATATTTTGTCCATAATGCAGCAGCATGAACCAACTGCATCTCATCAACAGCTTCTACAACGGATCCCATCCGGGAAAATCCTTACAAGAACCACAAGTGAACCGGCAGGCTACACATACCCGACAGTTCACACAAACGCGACGAGTGAGGAGGCACATGGAGCCGATAGAAGGCGATCTTCGGGTGACCTGCCATGTGGTACATCTGTGAATGTCTTATTAAAACCAGTCGGGATTGTGAGAAATTCATAAGCGGAGGTCACAAATTTCTCACAATCCCGACTAGTTATCGCAAAACATAGCCATAAACGTCATCGTTTGATTTTGGTGTTACTTCAGGTTTGAAGCGCTTTCTGGAGATGTAGTCAATTATCTGATACCTTTTACATAAGCCAGTAAGTTGTGTTGTGAGGTCACTCGTTGGTTTTAATAAGACATTCACAGATGTACCACATGGCAGGTCACCCGAAGATCGCCTTCTATATGGCAGAAAGTTTCGATTTAATGAAAGAACATAGTGGCAGTGCGCGCAGTATATATGGACAGGAGATCACTATTTTCCTACCATTTTTTATTTGTTCAAACCATGCTTCAGGAATCAAGGATAACTTTGAACGAGCTTTGAAAGACATATCATCAGCTATTTTCTCAGATAAAACAGATAAAATCCCGATCAGTGATCTTATGGTAAAGATAATTACGATACTTTTGGGGAATTTCCATCTGCCGGTGTCATGTGATTCCCATATTTTGGGATATTTTGCGGCTCATCGGCTTTTACTCTGGGCTGTTGACGTCTACACCGATCTGCAGGAAGTGGTGGATAGTCAAATAAAGGTAATCAATCACCATCACACTCATACTTTCACTAGTAGTTGTAGTGGTAGTAGTAGTAGTAGTAGTAGTAGTAGTAGTAGCAGCAGCAGTAGTAGTAGTAGTAGTAGTAGTAGTAGTAGTAGTAGTAGCAGTAGCAGCAGTAGCAGTAGCAGTGGCAGTGGTAGTAGTAGTAGTAGTAGTAGTAGTAGTAGTAGTAGTTGTAGTAGTAGTAGTAGTAGTAGTAGTAGTAGTAGTAGTAGTAGTAGTAGTAGCAGCAGTAGCAGTAGCAGTGGCAGTGGCAGTAGTAGTAGTAGTAGTAGTAGTAGTAGTAGTAGTAGTAGTTGTAGTAGTAGTAGTAGTAGTAGTAGTAGTAGTAGTAGTAGTAGTAGTAGTAGTGGTAGTAGTAGTAGTAGTAGTAGTAGTAGTAGTAGTAGTAGTAGTAGTAGTAGTAGTAGTAGTAGTAGTAGTGGTAGTAGTTGTAGTAGTGGTAGAGGTAGTGGTAGCGCTAGCGCTAGCGGTAGCGGCAGCGGCAGCGGTAGCGGTAGCGGTAGCGGTAGTAGTAGTAGTAGTAGTAGTAGTAGTAGTAGTAGTAGTAGTGGTAGTAGTAGTAGTAGTAGTAGTAGTAGTAGTGGTAGTAGTTGTAGTAGTGGTAGTAGTAGTAGTAGTAGTAGTAGTAGTAGTAGTAGTAGTAGTAGTAGTAGTAGTAGTAGTAGTAGTAGTAGTGGTAGTAGTTGTAGTAGTGGTAGTAGTAGTGGTAGTAGTTGTAGTAGTGGTAGTAGTAGTAGTAGTAGTAGTAGTAGTAGTAGTAGTAGTAGTAGTAGTAGTAGTAGTAGTAGTAGTAGTAGTGGTAGTAGTTGTAGTAGTGGTAGAGGTAGTGGTAGCGCTAGCGCTAGCGGTAGCGGCAGCGGCAGCGGTAGCGGTAGCGGTAGCGGTAGTAGTAGTAGTAGTAGTAGTAGTAGTAGTAGTAGTAGTAGTAGTAGTAGTAGTAGTAGTAGTAGTAGCAACAGTAGTAGTAGTAGTAGTAGTAGTAGTAGTAGTAGTAGTAGTAGTAGTAGTAGTAGTAGTAGTAGTAGTAGTAGTAGTAGTAGTAGTAGTAGTAGTAGTAGCAGTAGTAGCAGTAGTAGTAGTAGCAACAGTAGCACCAGCAGTCGCTGTGGCAGCAGCAGTTTTACTTATTTTATTGACAAATTAGATTCAATGTCTGCCCTAGCCCCGCCCTTTTCCCTCAGCCGGTGGCTCTTGAGCGTCTCGCCGCAGACATGATTTAACAAAGGTTCTGTTGAATATTGTGGATTTAAGTTGATTGGACGCCATTGCCAATCACATTAAATCTTAAATACACAACAGTGCGGAAACATTCTAAGCTGTTTCTGAGTTGTATTGTACTGTGATCATTCTAGTTCTTGCTTTATCTGAATGACTTACATAATGAGGGTAATCCCCTTTTACTAATCATATTTGTGTCGGATAGAAATAGTGTTTAGGCCTACAATCACAAAAATGTGGACTCTATGACACGTCTAACGTAGAAATGGACATATTATATGATGGTTTGTTCAAGAAAGTCAGCTTGTAAAATATGTATTATTAAATATGCATATTTATACGAAAGGTTGCGCTGTGAGAAACAATACAAGTCAAACAACATCCAATAATAATAATAATAATAATAATAATAATAATAATAATGATAATAATAATAATAATAATAATAATAATAATAATAATAATAATGATAATAATAATAATGAAAATAATAGTGAAACAGGAAATTAGTTCTCTCAGGAGTTCATTGAAAATGTTGATTGTTCCGCCAAGAAATCATACGTTGACCTTCGCGCATTGCTGACGCTACTAACAGTTCCCAGGAGATACAGGTGGGTAAGTTAATGGTGAGACACTTTGTATGAATGAACACACCGTCTACTAACCGACATGAAGATAGACCGAGAGACTGGTGAATGGACGGATGTCCGTACGGACGGACGTACCGACGGACGGATGGACAGACGGACGGATGGATGGGTGGTAGACGGGTGGGTGTTAAGGCGAGATGGTGGGTGGTGGGTGCACGCACATGGGGATGGGCAGGCGTGTATGGGTGCTGGTTGATGGGCAGCCAGCCACGTTAATAGGCAAGCAGTATGCGTGTCTGTCTGTCCGCCTGTCTATGTATCTGGAGCTGCAGGGCCTGTCTAAAACTGCTGATCTGATTTGGCTCAAATTTTAAGACATTAGGAGATCTTAGGATGAAAGAGGATTCCGAGACTGTGCAAGTGATGCGAGTAAAAAATTCCGGGTCAAAATATGGGTCTATGAATATGTCGAAAACTGCCGATCTGATTAGGCTCAAATTTTAACAAAAGAAACTGTTAATGTGCACCAAGATTGTACCACTGTGATCATGATCCGAATAATCCGGAAAATCCGAAATATGTGACAAAACGGGAGGACGAGGGTTTAATATCTCTCAAGCTACTTATTATCGTTTTCAGATGGCATACTATATCAAAACCATATCTGTTAGAATACTGGCGACACCAGATTAATGCATTCTCCAGATTGGAACACGAAATCAGCACAATACAAAAAGGCAGAGATACAGCGCTGTGGAATTGCGTGTCTACCATGGTGCAAAGTAGGAGACGCTTAGCCTTCCAGGTATTGATTGCAAGGTCGCCCGTCCCATATAGATGTCAATCAATCACACAATTAACTGATTCATGTAAATACTGTATGGTGTTACTTATACAGACTGTATTCAGAGTAATAAAGCGCATGATAAGAGTAATGAAGTGTAATAAAATGTAAATAAAGTGTGTGATAAGAGTAATGAAGTGTAATAAAATGTAAATAAAGTGTGTGATAAGAGTAATTAAGTGTAATAAAATGTAAATAAAGTGTGTGATAAGAGTAATGAAGTGTAATAAAATGTAAAAAAGTGTGTGATAAGAGTAATGAAGTGTAATAGCGTGTAAATAAAGTGTGTGATAAGAGTAATGAAGTGTAATAAAATGTAAATAAAGTGTGTGATAAGAGTAATGAAGTGTAATAAAATGTAAATAAAGTGTGTGATAAGAGTAATGAAGTGTAATAAAATGTAAATAAAGTGTGTGATAAGAGTAATGAAGTGTAATAAAATGTAAATAAAGTGTGTGATAAGAGTAATGAAGTGTAATAAAATGTAAAAAAGTGTGTGATAAGAGTAATGAAGTGTAATAGCGTGTAAATAAAGTGTGTGATAAGAGTAATGAAGCATAATATATTATATAAGCCGACGTTCTTTATAACAACGGCAACAATACAGGTACAGGGCAATGAGACAGATTGGTTCTTCTCTGAGCATTTCCCTATGTTAATGACGATGCTTGGTCGTGTACTACAATGTTGTGAAACACACGTGTAGGTAGTTCACGATACCGATGAACATCTTGATGAATAAATTTCTTGAAGACAATGCAATCATTGATAAGTGTCAAATCGGTTTCACAAAGAAAGCTAGAACTTCAGACCACATGTTCATATTAAAGTGTCTCGTTGATAAATACTGTTATGGCAGTGGCGGTAAATTGTTTGTCTGTTTTGTTGATTTTCCTAAAGCTTTCGATTCAGTTGTTCATTCTGGATTATATTACAAACTTCTGAAATTGTGCATTGGAACCAAGTTCTACAGCATTATAGAAAATATGTACTCTGCAAGCAAGTCGTGCATCAAAGGTGAGCACGGTATCACAGAATTCTTTAAATTAAAACTTGGTGTAAGGCAAGGTGAGAGATTTAGTCCTAATCTGTTTAAAATATTCATAAATGACCTTCCCGAATACATACTTGAAACAAGAGATCCAGTTACTCTTAAACAACATTGAGTTACATTGTCTTATGTATGCTGATGATGCAGTGCTATTATCTTCCACACAACACGGATTACAGTCAAAATTAGATAAATTGGAAGAGTATTGTAAAGGCGGTTGTTTGAACGTGAATGTGGATTAAACTAGAATTATTATGTTCAATAAAGCTGGTAGGCTATTGAAGAAAAGCTTTAGTTTTCAAGGACGACCTGTTGAATGCACACTAAACTACAAGTACTTAGGGATTCAGTTTTCTGCTTTAGGTACATAAACACAAGCAAGACAGGACCTCTACAAAAGAGGCATGGAATCATATTTTAAGCTTTGTAAAGATATACTTTGACTGCAACCAGTCAAAACTGGTTTACTCTTATTTAACCATATGGTAAAACATATTCTGTTATATGGAAGTGAAATATGGGGAGTATTAAATCCGTGTAGCCCTAAGTTTAAAAATGGATTGACTTTAGACAAATACGTTGAAAGATTAGAGGTATTCAGTTCAAATTTGCCAGATTTGTTCTGGGCGTGCATAAAAAGAGTACTAATTATGCCATTCTGTCTGAACTAGGTTCGTCCCCCCCACCCCTTCACTTTGATGTGGTAAAATCAATGCTACTCTATTGGCATAGATTAGAACATGCGTCTGTAAACTCATGATTGCACAATGCACTTGAATCTTCCAAAACTCTCCATACTACATCAAAGGACCCATGCTGGTACAGCAGCATAAAACAGTTGTGTGCTACATTAAGACTACCATTAAATATATCATCATGTAAGTTTTCAAAATTCAAACAATCTGTGAAATCCATTTGCACCAGCAATGTAATAATACCACGCATCATTCACGTGAGCGTGAATGATGCGTGGTATTATTACATTGCTGGGGGAAACCCGATGACTGTTTTGTTAATGACCTATAACGAGTACACACATGTAGACTGAATGTCAGGATGAATGTTTGAATAGTTTGTAGAAATTTTTTGTAAACGAAAGGCTGGTAATTACGATCACTATGGGCGGACAAATTATGCTGTTTATATTTGAAATCAGTTTGATTGAGTTGGGTGTGATTATCACCAACCAATCGAGTTTTGTCATTTCAGATGTTTTTAATAGCCGTTTTGGGTTTGTGATTTGGTGCTATAAATTACTAGAAATAAGGAGGCGGAGTTTATCAGTGTTAGACCGTAGAACTGGTTCTGGTATTTTACTATAAGAACGGCGCGGCGTGACGGTAAGACAGTGATGGATTAAATACTGAGAAGCTTTAAGGAGACATTCTCGGTAGTTAATGCAACAGAGTCTTACGGGACCAATGTGTAAGATAAGAGTATGATGGTGGCCAAGGAAGATTGTTGAATAACGGGAACGGCCATAATAGAGCGCTAAGGAAACCAGTTCTATGATTCACTACCGCACGGTGCCTGATGCTGATTGCACGACTTGTGATCATCCTGGAATAACCCCCACCAGGTTAAGGATCAGGCGCTAGTCGGTCATGACAAGTGGTAGCCATCCGTCGTCGTGACTAAATTGAAATTGTCCCATTGTGAAAGTAATTACAGCAGTATCCTATTCGGTTTGTTAACGCTCTTGTCACAATAAAGCAAAAGGAGTAGGAGCACAAAGTATGCGAGTTATGGCTGTTGATGGGTTTTGTCAAAGCAAGCAAAGTTTACATTAACTGCCAGGAGCCATCACACCCTAACTGGTTCCTACCAGTTCCAAGATTACACAACAGGGGAGCAAGGGAGCAATCAGAGTGCGAGTTTTAGGGGGAAATCCTTGGGATAGCCCAAAATGACGTCAGAGCAGAGGAACAACTTTATTTGTATATAACTTGGTGTCAGCTCTTTTTTTTAGTTATCTTTACACCATCAGTAGACCCGAGTGGTTATCCCGATATTAGTAGCAATAATCTTTATTCCAACTGGAGATCCGAGAGGTAATCTTTGTATCATCGTTCCTAATTCAGTTAAGCAGTCTGTATTAGAAATTGTAGTATATTTACTTTACAAGTATTATCGCAAGTTATCTCGCTTTATACACGCCTTCAATGTGGCCATTGTAGAATTATAGGAATAGAATAATGTTTCATAAGATTTATATATTAACTTTTACAAACGTGTTAAAGTGTTATGTGTTAGAGACAGGAAGACCACCTTTCCCGCACTGCAAGAGAAGTCAGATTTAGTTAGGAGTTAGATTAGTTCAGATTCGGATCGTTAATTTTTCAATATGTATATAGATATAGATACATTTATATTTTATTTTCGGTTCTCCGACTTAATCTTGAGCCTTCTAGCAATTACAGCTTTTGTCTCAATTGGACGTGGTTTGATTCACGGGGATTCCTGTCTGGCCCGGCAATTTGCAGCATATCATATAGGTGCACGTCCAAGGCATATTCAGTTATTATTGTGTATGTGTATATGTGGTGGGGTATGGATTGTTGGAAAAGACAGGAGTCCTTGCGGTTTGATTGCGCCGTGTTGCTTGTTTGCAGCTACGGCTTCCAGGCAGGTTGGTTGAAAATATTTACGTCGTTATTTTCACAGCATTAAGGCATGGTATATATGATCTTATAGGGTCTATGAATTGTTTAAGATTAAGTCTGTATTTTACTATGTTGGTTTCGTTGTTTTATTAAAGGTGCATATTCACACCAGAATGTATGAAAATAAAATTGTTAAAATCGTATTCTATTATAGGCTTAAATTATATGTCCATATGTAATGAAACGAAATAAATCCTTAACATGTGATGATTTCATTGCATATAAATTAATAAAAAATTTTAAGTTGGGAAATTGAAATAGCTCGGCTCGTGCCTCTATTTCAAATTCGCAACTTAAAAATTATATTAATTTGTATGCGATGAAATCATCATATGCTAAGATTTATTTCGTTTCATTACATACAGGCTCACAGTTTAAGCCTGTAAGATTATATAAGTTAAACAATTTTATTTTCAGTAATTTTGTTGCGAATATGCAAGTTTAATATGTTCCTTTCATACCTGTAAACTGGACTGTGCTGCTTAGCCGTAATGGCATACAAAGCAAAAGTATATATATATATCATGTACAGTGCATCTAAGTAAGTTCAAACATTTCAAAAAACAAAAATCGAAATATGTTAGTTAGATATATACCATGAAACGTTTTAGAATTGTATTACTTTCTTCTTAAAAGTGCACATTCACACAAGAAAGCGTGAAAATAAAATTGTTTAAATTGTATACTTTTAGAAGTTCAATTTATGTACCTCAATGTAATGAAGCGATGTAAATGGAATCATCATATGTTACGAATGATTTCGTTTTATTACATCTAGACACGCAATTTAAGCCTCTAAAATATAAAATTTAAATAATTTTATTTTCAGGCATTCCCCAGCAGGCACATGACGTTGTTTCAACGTTGAATCCACGTTGAAATCACGTCACGACGTGATTTCAACGTGGGTTCAACGTTGAAACAACGGCATGTGCCTGCTGGGTCTGTTGTGAATATGCACCTTTAACAGAGCCGTAACACAGATTGTCTGTCAGATGTCGGGATGACTTTCTTATTGTACAAGGAAATCATTAACTATATCCAGGATACAATACATTCAGTAATTAACAATTTTCTGCTGTCTTTTGAAGCATCCCTGCCCTCATCCATCCTACTAGCATACACCCACCCACATATACTCGTGATCAGATGCTCAGGATGAGGTCCGTACAATAGGACGATGGTCCGCGTCTGACGAAATGTGACGTATTTGAGTGCGTGCGTGCGGCGTGCAATGCGGCCACCTGTTCTGCTACCATTCCCCGTTGTGACTACTCTGCCTGGGTTCTTGACTGTGATAACTGATAATTAAAATAAGCCAGTGCCATTTTTAGACGGGGGTGGGTGGTGGGGGGGGGGTGTGGGTGGGGGGGGGGGAGCCGACACTGCTGGGTGATAGTTACTCATTATAGCCTTATAAGGATGATTCTGGTCCAATCCAGTCCAGTATTGTCCCAGTAACATGCATTATCGATTTAAGGGGCGGGCAAGAGGTGGCAGTTTAACATGATATAATCGCATGAACTTTTGGAGATTTTTGTTATATTGTTTATTATTTTCAGGTACATGAATTCAAATCAGTTCTCAAATATCTGTGCTTAAGCTGAGGGAATAAAGAAATAAACAGATAACATTGTAAAAATGGAAATTTAAATACGTAATGAAATAATCATATGGTAAGATTTATTTCGTTTCATTAAATCTAGGCACACAATTTAAGCCTCTAAATGTTTAGAGGCCAATTTTAACAAAAAATAGTTTTCAACCATTCTGCTGTGAATATGCACATTTAATTGGAAGAGGGTATTCCGATCGTGTCTGTCTGTCTGTCTGTCTGTTTGTCTTCCTTCCTGCCTGTCTGTCTATGAATATGCACCGTTAATACCCCTTTCAAGAGGAAGCCAGCCAGAACCGGTGTAGTGATCTT
This sequence comes from Chaetoderma sp. LZ-2023a, assembly GCA_034401795.1. Lineage (NCBI taxonomy): Eukaryota > Metazoa > Mollusca > Caudofoveata > Chaetodermatida > Chaetodermatidae > Chaetoderma > Chaetoderma sp. LZ-2023a. The sequence goes on from CM067364.1 coordinate 81,017,702, forward strand.
GAGGAATGTCCATTTGTAGGCCAAAAGAGGACGCTTTTTGAAAATGTATCACTGTACTGACTGGGTCGATAGACGAGCCTGTCATTCCAGTGGTAAATTTTCAAAAATCGTCTTTTGATATTTTAATCTTCTTGGCAAAAATGTTGTCCTTAAAGGGTTAAACTTTGATTAAGAAAATACAAGATTCATGAATACTATTTTTGAAAATTTACCACTGGAATGACTGGCTCGTTTATCGAGATAGTTATTCCAGTGATACATTTTCAAAAATAGTATTCTCTTGGCCTGTAAATGGATATTCCTCAAGACTACTGCAGAGCTGGGTTTGGAGGGGTTCGACATGAAAGGATTAAACTATGTTGGCAAACAAGCGAATAACATATAAATAAACAAATAGCGCTACTAAGTAAAGCTATTAACTATTTTACACTCACGCCGGCCAAAAAACGCCTTGTGTAATGATCTCGAATATTGTCTTTTTACAGACTGAGAGAAGACAATTTTTGAAAATTCACCGATAACCGAGCAAGTCATTCCAGTGGTATATTATCATAAATAGTATTTTCTTTGGTTGCAAGTCTTCTTCTTTTTAAAAGGTCTTTTGCCAAGTGGAAGTACTTCTTCCTCTTCTTTTTCGTCGTCTTTTCTTCCTCTTCCTCTTCTTCTTCTTCCTCTTCTTCTTCTTACGTTCCATTGTAGGCGGACACCTCAGACAACTAGGTGAAAATAACCGCCAGTTGAAAATCTCAGACGGTACAATATAGAATTTGCTGACATGGCTGTAGGCTGGACTCAATACCGTTGTATTAGCTTTCTTGGAGAATGCGCATATATATATATATACACAACTCTATATTGTTTTTAATTCAACAATATATATATCTCTTACAGTCATGCCTTCTTTCCCTCAGTAACAGATGGTTGAGACTCGCTCACCTGTTAACGCTTTAAGACGCATACCAGCCAAAACGGCTTCTGAAATGGTCTTGAGAAATGTATATTTGCGGACCAACATATTATTTTCGGAAATCCCAGTCATAACAATAGAGTAATCCCAGTCATAACAATAGAGGAATCCCAGTCATAACAATAGAGGAATCCCAGTCATAATAATAGAGGAAGCCAAGTCATAACAATAGAGTAATCCCAGTCATAACAATAGAGGAATCACAGCCATAACAATAGAGGAATCCCAGTAATAACAATAGAGGAATCCCAGTCATAACAATAGAGGAATCACAGCCATAACAATAGAGGAATCACAGCCATAACAATAGAGGAATCCCAGTCATAACAATAGAGTAATCCCAGTCATAACAATAGAGGAATCCCAGTCAAAACAATAGAGGAAGCCAAGTCATAACAATAGAGTAATCTCAGTCATAACAATAGAGGAATCACAGCCATAACAATAGAGGAACCCTAGTCATAACAATAGAGGAATCCCAGTCATAACAATAGAGGAATCACATCCATAACAATAGAGGAATCCCAGTCATGACAATAGAGGAATCCCAGTCATAACAATAGAGGAAGCCAAGTCATAACAATAGAGGAATCACAGTCACAACAATAGAGGAATCCCAGTCATAACAATAGAGGAATCCCAGGGATAACAATAGAGGAAGCCAAGTCATAACAATAGAGGAATCACAGTCATAACAATAGAGGAACCCCAGTCATAATAATAGAGGTATCCCAGTCATAATAGAGGACTCCCAGTCATAAAAATAGAGGAATCCCAGTCATAACAATATAGTAATCCCAGTCATAACAATAGAGGAACCAGAGCCATAACAATAGAGGAATCCCAGTCACAACAATAGATGAATTACAGCCATAACAATAGAGGAATCCCAGTCATAACAATAGACGAATCACATGCATAGCAATAGAGGAATCACAGTCATAACAATAGAGGAATACCAATCATAACAATAGAGGAATCACATTCATAGCAATAGAGGAATACCAGTCATAACAATAGAGGAACCGCAATCAAAACAATAGTGGAATCCCAGTCCTAACAATAGAGGAATCCCAGTCATAACAATAGAGGAATCCCAGTCATAACAATAGAGGAACCCCAATCATAACAATAGTGGAATCCCAGTCCTAACAATAGAGGAATCCCAGTCATAACAATAGAGGAATCCCAGTCATAACAATAGAGGAACCCCAATCATAACAATAGTGGAATCCCAGTCATAACAATATAGGAATCCCAGTCACAACAATGGAGGAATCCCAGTCATAACAATAGATGAATTACAGTCATAACAATAGACGAATCACATGCATAGCAATAGAGGAATCACAGTCATAACAATAGTCATAACAATAGAGGAATACCAATCATAACAACAG
>CM067364.1:81025068-81192568 GCA_034401795.1 Chaetoderma sp. LZ-2023a
TTGCATTCAAACGCACGTGGGTCACTCTATTCCTGTGTCCCGTAAGGTTGTCTGTTACGATAATTATCAACATCAGACATGTACAGTTGTGTTTCTGCATTCAAACACCTAGTATATATATTTAGCAACATTCTGCAGTACATTTCTCTTTAATACGTCCCACCTTTTTAACGCGAGGCGTATAATTAAGTACTTTACTCTGAGTTCTTGGTATTTAGGACATGTAAAAAGGAAATGGTGCTCATCTTCAACGCAGCCTAGATCGCAAGAATAACATATTCTATCTTACCTCTCTAATTTGAGGTGTCTACCCTTTTCGATCTGCAGTACATGTGCACTCATTCGGAACTTTGTGAGTGCTACTCTGTATTTTCGGTTATACCTATCATCTAGTAAATAGTTTTCCATAGCAAACGCACATTTAACGGTTTTATAAATGTCATATCTGCTATGGCTGGTGTCGTTTAATGACGCCGACCAGTAAGAAATAAACCTGTTTTGCAAATATTGTTTAATATTTTTAAAGTGGCTTTAATATTCTTTGATCCATGATTATTCCAAAGCTCTGTGAAACCGAAGTTTTCCAACATTTTTCTAATGCTTGTGACCCAGTTGGTGCTTATTGCTGAATTGTCATTCTTATACATTTCTGGATATGCTTTGTAAATAATCGATGTTTTCGGGATTTCGGAAACGATGTGTATCCAATATTTTATAGCGTGTACTATTGATTGGATATAGATTGGATAGTGGCCTACGTCACCAAGGACACATAAGTTTGGTGTTTTAGAATGAACGCCTAGTATGTTTTGCAAAATCTTAAATGAAGATGTTCACCTTCGAAGCTAGTTACAAATTTGTCTTCTATCACTTCGTTTCTCTCAAGGGACGGTAGTAGATTTAGCGGGCCCCATACTTCTGCATTATAGGTAAGAATGGGTCGTATTAATGTATCAAACAATTTAAGTTGATTATCGACCGATAGATGATGGAATTGGTTTAAGCTTTTCAGGCTAAAAATGGCCCTCATTGACTTTTGTTTTAGATCATCTTGAGCGGATTTTAATTTCGCGTTACAATGTAGCTTTATGCCGAGATATTTACACGACCTCACAATCGATAAGCATTGCTTATTGCATAGGAATCTGTGTTTGGTTATTAATTTGCCACCTTTATTAAATGCCATTACTGAAGTCTTGACTAGATTTACCGTAAGACCCCAATCATTACAATATTTGCTTAACTGATCGAGTGCATTTTGTAGACACTGAGCTGAGGTTGATAAAATAGTAATGTCATCTGCGTAATTTAGGCATGGGACAATTTGATCATATACTTTAGGCGGATCGCAGCTAGAATTAAATATTTATACAATATCATTGATAAAAATGTTAAATAAAACAGGACTGAGAACATCGCCTTGATGAATACCAACATGCACTGGGAATGTAGTAGTAAGGCCCGTGTCTGTCTTCACACACGATTCTGCGCGTGCATACATATTTCTGATAGTTTTATACACATAGCCACTAATTCCATGACTCAGTAATTTACAAATCAGCGCTTCATGCAGGACAGAATCCAATGCTTGTTTAAAGTGAACAAAGCAGGAGTATAAATAATTCCCTGTGTTACGCTTATGTTTACTAGACGGCTTTGTATAAGTTTCGATACGTGCTTTTACAGTTAATACGTGATCAGCAATTCTTGAGCCTGCTTTAAAACCAATCTGGTTATTAGCAAAAATGTCGTGATCGGCTAGAAGTTTCACAATTCTGGCCTACAGGACCAGATAAAATAACTTTCCAAGACAGCTTGTTATTGTGATGCCACGGTAGCAACTTGGTTCATCTTTTCTACCTTTTTTATGAATTGGTGTTATAATACCAGATGACCACGATTTCGGAAAATTTCCGGACGTAATTATACGATTAAACAGTTTACACAAAGCCATAGATGTAACCGGTAGTCTATGGATTATCATCTCATTGCTGATCCTATCACCGCCCGCCGATTTGTTATTTTTCAAGCATTTTGCTGCATTATTTATTTCAACCACGGTGATTTTAAAGTCCATTTCACAGAAAGATGGTACATTCTCCAACTTGCTTAATTTTAACTTGATAAATTTCGAACTTTTCCGTGTTGTCATGCCGCATAGATGCTCGGTTAGCTGGGGTTGGGAGGTATGATTGCGCTAGCGCTACTAGTCCATTCGATATCTTGTACATTAATATTACGTCGCTTCTCGCTCTGCGTTATTGTAGTGAGTCCCATTGTAAATGTTGTAACATTAACGTAACGCTGTCAGGTTGTTTGGTGTTGTATGGCTGGTTCAGTACATAGTGTGCCGCATTTCTTTGGACCTGCTCTATTTGCTTAATCTGAGTTATCCGCTGTGTGTTCCATATTGTTGAGGCATATTCAAGCTTTGGTCGTACTAGGCTGGTATATGTTCGCTCTTTGATCTTCATTGGACATCGTTTCAAATTTCTTCGGATGAATCCCAAAACACTTGATGCTTTGTTTGTGAGGGTGTTTATATGATGGTTGAATTTTATCTTATCAGCTAGCTCTACTCCTATATATGGGTGGTGTTGTGCTATAGTTAAGACCTGACCTTCCATGGTGTAATCTGCTTCTGTTCCTATGGTCTTGTTTCTTATTTTCATGATGGCATATTTCTCTACGTTTAATTTCATCTGGCAGGTGTGACTCCATGCTACTAAGGTGTCAAGATCTTCTTGTAGTAGGCGGTGGTCATCGACAGAGGTAACAGGTCGGTACAACACACAATCGTCAGCAAACAAACGCACGGTTGAGTGAAGGTATTCAGCTATATTACGTCGGATGGTGCTGGTGTTGCATCATTCAGAACCACTTGTTACTGGCGGCCATTAAGGAATGAGTAGACCCATTTTTGGGTGTCATCTTGGATACCATAGTAACCCAATTTAATAGACAGTCTTTGATGTGCGACTTTGTCAAATGCTTGTGAGAGCAGAGTAAGAACCGGGGAAATTATGAATAATAGACTGAATACGCTATCTCGTTCCCGTTAGCGTAGGAGATCTCGCTAGAACACGAATGTAGATATGGCGTGAATAGGACCTGGAATCAGAGACTCGATATACGCCGGACCTAAAATCAGAGACTCGATATACGCCAATCAAGCTGAAAACCTCTTGGGAGTATTATCTAAAAATACCAGTCACTTGACACATCGGGGACTCTCTCTCTCTCTCTCTTTCTCTCTCTCTCTCTCTCTCTCTCTCTCTCTCTCTCTCTCTCTCTCTCTCCTTCCCTGCCTGCTTGCTTGCCTGCCTGCCTGCCTGCCTGCCTGCCTGCCTGCCTGCCTGCCTGCCTGCCTGCCTGCCTGCCTGCCTGCCTGCCTGCCTGCCTGCCTGCCTGCCTGCATCACTCTCTCTCTCTACCTCCCTCCCTCTCTCCCGCCTCCCTCCCTCCCCATCTTCCCCCTCCCTCCCTCCCCCCTCCCTCCCTCCTTCCTCCCATACCCCTCTCTCTCTCTCTCTCTCCCTCCCTCCCTCCCTCCCTCTCTCTCTCTCTCTCTCTCTCTCACACACTCTCTCTCTCTCTCTCTCTCACACACACACTCTCTCTCTCTCTCTCTCTCTCTCTCTCTCTCTCTCTCTCTCTCTCTCTCTCTCTCTCTCTCTCTCTCTCACGGCAGTTAGAGAATTACCAATCACATTGAAGTACAGGGGGTAGTGGTATTCGATTGTCTTGTTACTGACATGTACCAATCTAGATCATTAACCTGTCTTACGTCAACAGTGTTTCAAATCGCTCAAAATGTTACAATTAACCCAGATTTTTCCTCAGTGAATTTGCAAAATAGCTTTCTCTTGCTTTGCAAATGGATATTTTTTGTGACCACCACCGATGTCGTCTTTTGCCTGCTTGATCACAAAATTTTGCTCGGCCAAGAAATCTTTGCTTAGGCGGTTTGCATTTGTATGCCAAGAGTAGCCTATTTTTGAAAATTTACCACTGGAATTTTCAGTGGTAAATTTTCAGAAAATAGTCTTTTCCTGCGGGTGCAAATGGACATTCCCCAACAACCAATACCATAGCGATCATTTTTGGCATAGCAACCAAATCCAGGAAGAATGTTGTTTTATTCTCAAATGGTCTATGCCGGATCGATGTCATCATTGTGTTTACTGATATATACTTTGCAAACCAATGTGATGCGAATGAATCGAAGATAACCCCGTTTTCTAACATACAAATAATAATTAACTTACGGAAATCCCAGATGTCTGCAGACCACACGAGCATCGTCTGTACCAAACATATCATCACAGACCGTACCCCATTGATTAGACACTTGTACTTCAAGACGACCTTCATGTGGATTCGAACCATTCACCAGTCGAATGTCATTGATATATTTACCTGAAAAATAAGACCTCGTAGATCCAGCCTAATAACCCTTACCACACTGATGTCAAATTTTCAAATGTTCAAATTCGATGTTGATTCATTTTGACTAACATTATAAAGTTGGAAATACTTAGCTAGAGGTGTGCAGGACTTGGCAAAAACTGGAAAGGTCCATTACTACCACAAATTAGTATTGGCTATTACAATATGACATGTAAATACAGTTTTAGCCAGCTAACCTACAATAAATCCTATTAAACGGTTGTGAATAACCTAATAGAAAATTAACAGATATATCCATTTCTAGCTATGCCACGCCCACTTATAACCAAGCTCCGACCACTGTGTACGCGTTATTGACTCGATATTAACATTTTAAAACATGATTTCTAGAAAGATATGTTGAATATTTTGGAAGTAATTTGACTGGGAGTTGATACTTTGAAATTGGGATTTGGAGAATTCATGGTTAAAATATATATATATATATATATTGTATTAAAACTATGCGTCCATTTATAACCAAATTTGCAGTCATGTTTCGTCAATGTAATGTCTCGCTGATCAGGAAGAAATGCAAATCATTTCTTGCATTTCTCGGCCGCACGCTTACTGCATGTGAAAATGCATTTTTCATGCACAGGCCCACATTGGCGGGTAGCGAAGGCAAAAATTCACCATATTGCAAAAGCAGATAACGAACGTTAACAGAAAACACTTAAAAGTTTACCCTACCGAACATGGGCCGCCGCCCAGGGCCACCCGAAAATCAGCGCCATGAAGCAATGGGAAGACTCGCTGCTGGGCAGAGCGTTCGTTCACGCTGTTGCTCGACATTTTAATGTTCACGCCTCAATTCAACACGACAGATTCGGTGGCGGCAGTGTTATGGTGTGGGCTGGAATCCATGAAAATGGCAAAACAGATCTTATTGTGATTCGCGGAAATTTAACGGCTCAACGTTACTGTGAAGAAGTTGTCGCCCCTGTTGTCATCCCTTTTATGCAGCATCATGCAGACTTTATGTTCCAGCAAGACAACGCCCGTCCTCATTCAGCTAGGGTCACCAGTGATTTCCTTGAGGCTAGCATCCTTCCGGTGTTTGACTGGCCAGCGCGATCACCGGACCTGTCTCCTATTGAACACGTGTGGGACATTCTTGGCCGTATGGTGCGTGAGAACCATCCACATCTTCACAACATGCGGGAGCTGGAAGCTGCACTGCTCCAGGAATGGGATGCGATTCCTCTTCGTGACATCAGGTGCTTAATTCGAAGCATGAGAAAGCGATGTACGGCGGTGGTTAATGCGCGCGCAGGTCACAACCGGTATTGACAGCTCAGTGTCATTATTCAAATTGGACCCTTCCGTTGAATGATGCCGTGTTAAAGGCGCGATGCTAGCATTACAATAACAAGACTGTTGTTCAAATTGGAAAATGACCTATCAATTAAATAATATAATTTAATCAATTTATTGCTTTTGTTAAATAACATTTATACAGTAATATTCTCAGTGTTGCTAAACTTTTTTGTTTTTGGTTCAGTATATATATGTATGTCCACCCATTTCTAGCTAAGCTCCACCCACGTTTGTATATATATATATATATATATATATATATATATATATATATATATATATATATACAAACGTGGGGTGGGGCTTAGCTAGAAATGGGTGGACATACCTAGAAATGGAGCCCTCTGGGCATTAGTTTGTCATTCGCTTACCACAGACCACGCCTATATCCTCGTTATGGTTACAGTCTGTGTAAGAGTCAATGACGGTATGTCTACATTCATTGAGGGAGGCTTCATCTCCGCCACAGTGTACATTCTCCATAAGGATCACACCGGTACCTGGACCAAACACACCTGCCAACGCGGGCGTAGCAGTGACGTTCACGCTGAAAGCAAAGGGAAGGAAACAGTTATTGAGCGATCCATCTCTAGCTATGCCCGGCCCATTTCTAACTAAGCTTATCTGACGTAGTAGATTATGCCATCATATGCATGACCGAAAACCTGAATTCGTCCGTTTGATGACTGTATGATGATGCCAAATAATGAATATTCACATCTGAAATGACGTATCGCTAGGTCAGTGGTCGTTTGCGAGCAATATTTTGGAAACCGGCAGGTAGCTATAATCTGTCAATACCATATTCACAACTAGGATACCACTACAACTAGGATTGTTGTTGTTGTTGTTGTTGTTGTTGTTGTTGTTGTTGTCGTTGTTGTTGTTTTTGTTGATGTTTCTTACCTATAACCCAGTGTCCGACACACTACTTGTGCTGCCCCTGTGTTAAAATCATCATCACAGACTGTTCCCCAAATGCCGCCTGAAAACACCTCTAGCCGCCCTTCACTCACGTTCCGTCCATTCACCAGCCTTATCCTCTCCACCGCTTGGCCAGGAATTACTACAATTAATAATTGTATGCAATTTATTTAACCCTTTCATGACGAAACTGGTCAAAACAGGCCTCTGTAGTGGTCTTGGGAAATGCCCATTTACAGGCCAAGAGATGACTGTTTTTTCAAATTTACCACAGGAATGACTGGCTCGATAAAGTAAATTTTCAAAACTAGTCTTCTCTTGTCCTGCATATGGACATTCAAGAAGTAAATATTTTAATTTTTTGGAACAAATTTTGTCATTAAAGGGTTAACTCATTCACAGTCAAACCAGACTCATGTCATTTAAACAATTAGTATACATTTTAAATTTCAATATGTCAAATAAACAAGAATTAGTGGCTGGTTACTGTTCCACTCAAAATCATCTAATTTGAGAAAGACGGTATTCGGATTAAAAACATTCAATTTATGAAGAAAATCTGTCATCGATATTAATTTCATTTTGGTAAATAAAATTGGCATATTCTCCACGATCAGTTCCGAGGCAAACAAAACATGGGGTGCTCCTTGATTTGAATGTTACACTAGAAAATAGCTCATTTGACACTAATAATTTATAGTACAGAGGACTGGAAACATAGAACACATGCAGCAGGATACGGAAGACATATAACATACACCACCAGGACTGGAATGGTCACAGACATGAACACACGAACACATTGACATGAAAAGACTTCATGAGATCACACTTGATCTAGGAATGAAATTAAGAATTGTCAGACTTGTCAGTAGAACAAGGAGAAACTCTATTAGAGTTTATAGGATGAAACCAAGATGTATTTGCCAAAAGCATAGATGAGTTGGGCACGACATATCTCTACTAATATCACATAGATGCTGGTGATGCAGAGCCAATTAAGCATACAATTTTCAGAGGTTCTTGTGACCAGATAAAGGAGATTGATAGGCAAATCATTGAGCTGTGTAGGACAGGTGTAATAGAAGAAAGTATGTCACAGGGGATTAGTTTCATTGTCATGATGAAAAAGAAAAATGCGAATGTAGGTTTGCAGATGATCATCAAAATCTTAATGAAGTCACTGCCCCTCTTTCCTTTCTAGTTCCTAAAATTGATGATATATGTGATGGAAACGCAAATGTGAAGTACTCTACAGTACTAGATGTTTGCTATGGATATTGGCAGATTGAGTTAAAGCACAGCACTGCATTCATGGGTCACACTGGTGGCTATGCTTGTAGAAAAGAATGCCCTATGGTTTAATGCTTCAACACCTTAATTTGGTCAAGCATATCAGAATATGTGCTTATTGAATGCCAATTTGCATACCAATGAAGACCTATTTTTAAGATTTACCACTAGAATAATTGGTTCGGTTATAGTTGGTTATTCCAGTGGTAAATTTCCAAAAACTATATTTCTCTTAGCCTGCAAATTGACATTCCTTAAGATCACTGCAGAGGCCAGTCTTGCCATCTTCATCATGAAAGTGTTCATGAATGCACATATGGTCTGATCTATGCTCATGACCGTGGCCCTTAGAGGACTTAATTGGAATAAAATGCCATTGTATATGTAGACAATATACTCATATTTAGCAAGGATATTGAATTACATGTGCATGATTTAGAAGATGTATTCAATATAGAGAGCAGTAAGTCTAAAAAGAAACCATTAAAATGTAATCACTAAAGAAGTTGAATATCTAAGCCATGTACTGTCAAAGGAATGTGTAAAAGTAGATACAATCTGAAATAGTAACTAGTTTTCCCACACAAAACGATGATAAAGATGTTAGATACTATCTTAGCCTGTGTAAATGTCATAGAAAATTTGTAAAAAAGAGTTTTCAAAGATAGCAGCTCCTCTAAATGCACTGCTTAGGAAAGATTCCAAATTTTAGTAGTCAGGAGAATGTGAGAATGCAATTGTAATTTATAAATATATGGCTGAGGCTAACATATTGACAAAGTCAGAACATGTTTACTGTTCAGAATCTGTCTTGAGGATGAATGAGCCAACCGGAGATCTGTTAGACGCACACAATAACAGGCCTAATTTCTGCCATGTATCACGTCAGCAGTATATGCATAGGTGCTATTTTTTAGGAAAGTACACCCCACCCACCCAACGGGTCCAATTGTGTAGAATTCCAGTGACCCCACCCACATTATGGCAATGGTATAGTGTATAGCATTATCAGAAATGCCATTACTAATGCATTGCCCATCTATGGCCGGTGTAGTCATGAGTGAACAGGCTGTTTTAGGTATAAATAGACATTTGAAAGTAATTATTTCTTCTGTTGAAATATGTGAAATTTACGAAAATTATGGAAAAAACTCCTGGGAACATTTAGATGAAAAAACAGTCACGAAAGTTATAATGCAACAGTCTCAAATTTATTTGAAATGTGTATTTTTACCAATTTATGAGAACCTTAAGTTATATGTTTAATAGCTATGATAGAAGCTATGTGCTGGTTATCTGGTCCAGAAATATATAAATACTCTGCCATATAAAAAATGAAACCATACGTATTTGATTCAAATAATGGACCTCTCAAGTTTCAGCTATGCTGCGCCCATTTATATCTAAGCTCCACTCACACCTCACTCATGTTGGGATCGATTGTTCCCCGAACGCAATGACTATAAATTTCCAGAGAACTATACAGGTAAGCTGTTGAATATTTTGAAACTAATTTGACTGTGTGCTGTTGCTACCAATGTTGCTGCCAATCTAATGTAATGAATAAGCTGTGATGAAAGTGGGTAAATTGTATAGTGGCTATTAATGAGTCTAGTATATAAATCTTAAATGGCTATTTGATGTAACCCTGTTTTTATCGTGCATTATGCAAAGATTTGCACACCCACACATGATGCGCGAAGAAACAGATGCAACACGCACGCCAGGATGGAAATTGTCATATACATGGGCCCATAGAGGAGCAGACACTAGACATCCATGCAGATGCATCACGTGCATACAAATGAATGAACAAGCCATGCCCAGAAATAAACACATGGGCAAACTAGCATACATCAACAGTGATGCGTATGGACATTGACATTCAAACATTACTCAGAATTACACACAATACACCTAGCTACGCTTTATAATATATCATTGTATTTGTATTTACTGATTGTGTGATTTACAAATACGATGTATATATAGGTGTTTGAGCAGGCTCAGATTTGATAAGTGTGTGCGCGTGCGTGCGTGCGTGTGTGCGTGTGTACTATATGCACGGTATATTGATCACCCTGTAGACATGATTCTAGAACAAACAAAACTTTTTTTCTAGTGACTCTGCTAACCGTGGTGTTTCACGCTGTCAGCACCAAGTACCTGAAAAAAACATAAATATGGAATAGAAATACATGCATAAATAACTATTTGCGAAATTTGCTACATAAACTATATGGAATCCCCACCATCGCATCGTCCATCTGAGCATCTGGTGTTTGCTTGTTAGTGCCCAAGATTTAGATTTAACATCTCACAATCCAATTAGTTTTAAAATATTCAATCGCATGTTTATTAGTGTAATTTCACCAAATACATACAATTTCGTACACTTTGGAACAGAATTTGATTTTCACAACGGAGCTAACATGCGAAATAATTGTTTATGATGTCAGATACTTGCATGACGGATCGGATCCAAACCACCACCCCCACTGCATTGAATCATTCGGTTATAAAGATAGAGTGAGCGCATGAAAATCAATTTATAAGATGTCCACTTGACAGCCATCCATCCACATTGTGTAGAGTTACCACGTTATGTAGAGCTACCATCATAAGATGCAGAGGGTAATCACTGTCATGAAAACCACTTCACACTAAAACAAACTAAAGCCAGGTATCTAAAGACGAAGCTGGAGGCCAAAAGAAGACGCTGGAGGGAAAAGACGGCAGGGTTTAGAGAGAGACACAACAAAGCTATGGAGACTGACTAAAGCCCTGAATGATGAGGGTGTCGGGGGAGAGAAGATTACTCGTGAAGAAGATGGACAAACACTGTCAGGAAAGAAGGCTGCAGATGCCTTTGCGAAGGCATATGCAAAAGAAAGCAACATTTCTATACCACGAATGCGTCAAAAAGAGGTTAGAAAAGAGCAAAAGGAAAGAACAGACACCAACACTCACGATGCAATGAAAGTTGACATTAGTTTAGCAGAGCTGAAGAAGTCTATCCGCCAATTGAAGAAGAAGAAATCTCCCAGGCCAGATGGCATTATGAATGAAATGATCCAACATCTTGGTAATGCATCTCTCCGCAAGTTGCTAGATATCTTTAATCTCAGTTGGACCAATGGAGAGGTTCCTCAGTGCTGGAAGGAAGCCAGAATGACTCCTATTCTGAAAAAAGGGAAGAACAAGACGAAAGTGCTGAGCTACCGTCCTATCAGTCTTACAAGCTGCATATGCAAGACCATGGAGCGCATCGTCACACAGCGGTTGCAGTGGTACCTGGAGTCGGAGAACACTATAGTTTCAGAGCAGGCTGGCTTCAGAAGATACAGGAGCACAGAAGATCAAACAACACATCTTGCACAGGTCATAGAGGACACTTTTCAAGCCAAGAAGGTGATGCTAGCTGCCTTTATTGATCTGCAGAAGGCATTTGACAAGGGGTGGAAGGATGGCCTCTTCGTGAAGCTCCGGTGCACAGGCGTCGGTGGGAACATGTTCCGATGGACCAAGTCATACCTACACAATCGCAGAGCTAGGGTGCTGGTGGATGGACAATCTGGACAGAATGTATTGCTGAGACAAGGGGTACCACAAGGCGGAGTATTATCACCAACTCTGTTCATACTCTTCATTAATGATATTGTAGCAGAGCTGCCCAATGGGATCCAAGCAGCCCTCTATGCAGATGACCTCGTACTCTGGTGCACCGAGGAGTACACAACGACTGCCACGTACAGAATGCAGCTCGCCTTGGACAGAATTACAGCTTGGGCCAATCGCTGGTGTATTACCATCAACAAGGAAAAATCATCAGCCATGCTATTCTCACTGTCCACCAAAACCAAGGTTGGCAATCTGACACTGGGTGGTACTCCACTCGAGTACGAGGACCAGCAGACATACCTGGGAGTCACCTATGACAGAAGATTAACATGGAAGGAGCACATCCAGAACGCAGAGGCAAAGGCCAGAAGAAAGCTAAACATCATGAGGAAGCTGGCATGAACAAAGTGGGGTGCCAATGAAAGGATCCTCAAGACCATCTACCTAGGTGTCGTACGACCACAGCTTGAGTATGGATCCAGCTCATGGATGACAGCAGCTAAATCTCATCAACAGAACCTCGACAGAGTACAAAACCAGGCACTGCGCATCATCACTGGTGGAATGAGATCAACACCAATAGAAAATATGGAGCAGACAGCAGGCATTCCCCCACTTAGTAAAGGAAGGGAATGCAAAGCACTGATCCAAGCTGCAAAGTTCAAATCGTTCAACAACCACCCGATGAAGATCAGGCAAGCACAGCTGTCATCAGGAAGACTTAAAAGATTAAGTTTTGTGAAAGAGACAAAAGCACTTCAAAAGAAACACCAAGAAATGTTGCCAGCACAAATAGAAGACCCAAACCACACCCTTGATCCTCCACCCTGGGAAAACAAACTAAAGAGCATAGCTATTCGCACCACAGTACCTCATCTCACAACCAAAGATGAACACAGTGATGTGAGCATTAAGGCCCTGACCCTAGCCATGCTGGAAGAAATGTACCCTCAGGAGACATGGATAAGGATCTACACAGATGGATCAGCCAAAGATGCAATTAGGAGCGGAGGTGCCGGACTGCACATACAGTATCCAAACGGACAACATGAGTCAGCTGCAATACCGACAGGCAAACACTGCACAAACTACAGATCTGAAGTCGAAGCACTGGTCCATGCAGCTAATACCATCAGCAGAACAGCAGACCCTATTGCACAGATTGTCTTTTTATCTGATTCCCGCTCCGTCCTTGAGGCTATCACCAAAGGTAAGCTGCCACAACTTGAAAAAGCACTACAAACCATCAAATGCTTTCGGATAGCATTGCATGGGATCCCCTCACACTGGAGTCCAAGGAAATGAGGAAGCAGACAAGATGGCAAAGGTGTGTGCAGAAGAGAATCAGACAGAAAACATGGTTACGCATACAGAGATGAAGACTATCATCAAGTCACTCTATAGAACACCTCAATCAGAAGATGCCTACCATCATCTCTCGAGGCCAGAGCAAGTGACCATTTTTCGTCTCAGAACTGGACATAACAGACTAATCCAACACATGTACAGGCGGTTCCACCTTACGACATCTCCTGCTTGTCCATGTGGAGAAGCAGGACAGACCACAGAGCACATACTTCAATGTTGCAGTACGTATCAGCTGCTGAGAGAAGAGATCTGGCCTTTGTCAACCTCTTTTCTTGAAAAGCTGTATGGGCCTGTGGAAGAACTGCAGAAAACACAGATTTCATCTTGAGAACGGCTCTCCAAGTGTGATACCAGCGTTCGAAAAGAAGAAGAAGAAGATATGGGAGAGTTTTCAAAATGGTCAAGCTATATAGTATTTGTGATGTCACGTGGATACTGGTCAGTAACTCCAATTACAAACACACATCACCACAATAAAGCCCAGGTGTAAGGACAGGTAACTCATTAATCCTTTGAACACACAAAAACTACAGTTTCATAAATATCATCAACAGCAACAGCTCCCAGTCAAATTAGTTTCAAAATATTCAACAGCTTACCTGTATGTTTGCATTGAAATCACTATTCTAATAGTTCAGTGTTCATATGATTAATCGCTTTCCAGAATTTGGCACTATATGTTTCTAAATTATCAAAACTTTGAACCACAATACATTTTCCTAGAAGCCAATATTCTATTTATCCATAATATTCGTATTTCTTACCAGACCAACAATGGACAGCGTATATACTAAGAATGTTCCCAACATCTTGAACTGAATGATACCAATGGACACAAGTCTATTTGGCGAAATATGAGAGAATTTCTATTTATTTAATATATATGTTAAATATTTTATCTGATAATTTAAACCTAGGTACTACTGGATGGATACATGGATATAAACAGTACTACTGGATGGATACATGGATATAAACATCAACAGTTCTGTTTTACAGAAGCTAGTAAAGTACAGCTGTTGGTTTTTTATTACAAGGTACATGTCAGCTGTTGCTGTTTAAGGTAGCAACACCATTCAACGTTATCATTTTCTTAAATGATCCATATTTAGTTAGTTCCAGATTTATTTGAACATTTGATTACTGAAGCAAAGGGTGTACATTAATATTCAGGCTAAACCTTGAACTCGGGAATATCTTTCTTATTCCAGATTACAGGGGAAAAAACTCTTTCACTGATGAATTACCGATATCTCATTTTCAAGGCAACCATAAAGGAAAATTGTTGAATATGATATATATTATAAAGAATTTACTTTTTCAGGGATTTGTCGGTGAACGGGTTAACACAAGTTGATAGTGATACGTTCTTGTAGAGTGAAAGGCTAGAGAACAGATGCTATTGTCTCAGCGCAATAGAGCATAATCCCATAAGATAACAAGAGAAATCTACCGACACGTCCCCTCTCATTTTTGTGATATTTTATAAAAGGATTTCGATGCTCCAGATTAGGACCGACGGTGTGGAATCCCTGTTTATGGTCACACCCTTTCTTTAGTTAAAATTTGAGACAAATCGGACCAGAAGTTTCTAAGACGTCCACAAATCCGGAATTTGATACGAACTAGATCGAGATTTTAAAATAAGGATGAGGAAGAGTCTGGAAATCGTATTTTATGGCAACAACCTTTGTTAGCAGTCTTTTTAGATACAGCTCCGGGCCCCACATCTCGAATCTATGACGTCATGAGTTATTTATCAAGACGCAAAATATTGTACCAAAAGAACCCTCTAACTTCCCTCCACTCCATCCCAACCCCGCCATGCGTGGTTATTATACATTTGTCATTACCGTGATATTGAAATAGTCTCTGATGTTAAAATTTTAAAGCTTCAAATTAAATTAACAGCTGAACTTATGTTAATTTTTCATCAAATTTGGTGGAAGATATTGCTGTCATGGACAACAACATAGTGCAAGAAGATTGTTGAAGCGTGTGCACCAGCTGCTTTGTCATTGACACAGTAAATGATACAATATTGACATCAGAGTGGTAAGCATTGTTTTCTCTCTATCATTCTGTACTATAGATATAAGATTTTGAACACAAACAATATCAGCTTAAAACCGTAAAGATTAAATATGAAAAACTAATTTTTGAATAAAATTTGATTGGAAGCTGGTGCTACTTATGGCACCACCAGCTTCAAGTTAAATTATTTTTTTAATATTTCGTCTGTGTTTATCTTGAAATAGATCTGATGGAATTTCAAGATTAAGAGGATTAACTGTCTGCAAGCCAGCAGACAATATGGGCAATTACTCTGGACCTGCTGAATATTTTGAAAACAATCTGTCTGAAAGTCACCCCTTAGCCACCAACAATGCCGGGTGACGGATAACTTTCTATGTCCTATGAGAAAACATGATTTTCCAGATCTTCATTCTAAATTATCAAATTCCACAACTGTCCAGGATTTCCATGACCACCATCAACCGCTTAAGGTGCATACTGACAGAAAAATTCTTGAAAATAAAACTGTCAAAATTGTGTACTTTTAGATGCTTAAATTGTGGGCCTGGATGTAAGGAAACGAAATAAATCTTAGCATTTGATGATTTCACTACGCATGAATTAATATAATTTTTAAGTTGTAAAAATGAATTAGAGACGGAGTCCCTAATTCCCCTTCGCAATTAAAAAAATTATAATAATTAGTAGGGAAAGAAATAATCATATGCTAAGATTTATTTCATTTCATTAGCACCAGCCACACTATTTTAGTCTCTAAAAGAACAACATTTAAAGAATTTAATTTCAAAGCATTTTGCTGTGAATATGTACCTTTTACATGTGTTCTCCATACTCAGAAATACTCAAGACAGTACCAGTGATGACTGCTATCATACTTACTCTGATCCAGTTTTAGCTGTGCTCCACCAATCTCTAGCTAAGCTCCACCCACATCTCACTTGTGTTGGGATCGATCAATCTCTGAACTCCCTGATTTTCATGTAAACTGTTGAATATTTTGAAACTAATTTTATGGGACGCTGTTGCTCCCATAGGCAGCATTAGCACCCAGTCAAATTAGTTTCAAAATATATAACAGCTTACCTGTATAGTTTTCTGGAAATTGATAGCCAGGGAGTTCAGAAATCGATCGATCCCAACACCAGCGAGGCGTGAGTGGAGCTTAAATAGAGATGGGCTGGGCAAAGCTAAAACTGGAAAGGTCAATTATGCGTTCGTGACGCACTTATCTAGGACATTCATGCCGTCATTAATTATGACATCATTACACATCACGTTGTTGATTATGACGTCATATGATGGATGGATAAACGTTAAAGGTACATTCGGTTACCTAGGAGAAATTGATTTTCAAGATGTCAACCTAGAGGCATTCAGACCAATTATAGAAGGATATTACACATAGCCTGTATAATGATTTAATTTCCAAATATAAATATGATGTATTGGGACGCCTCTAAATTACTTTCTCAAGCAATTCTTTGCTGTGTGTAGCAGCTCAATAAACCACTGTCCCTTAGTCAGTTAGTTACAACAGATGTATCTAAAAAACTACTGATCCGATTTGGCTCAAATTTTAAAACAACGAAGGAACAAACTATGCTAGAAAAGTGCCTGACGTTGGCCATGATCCGGATAAAAGAAACTGGATCTGGATCGGATCAGATTCTGGATCTGTGGCTATCCCAGAGACTACCGGTCCGTTTTGGTCCAAATTTTAAGAGGAAATGGTGTGATTGCACACTGAGATTCCACAACTTTGGGCAAGATCCTAAAAATTCCGGAAACTGCAACTATCGAGATTTGATCAACCTTGTTTATATTAACTGCTTGATTGCTGAAAACCACAAAACAATAAATAAATTCAATCGGCAATAACTCTGGACCAGCTGAATATTTTGAAAACAATTTGACTGGAAGTTGCTAGTACTCTATGCACCAACAACTGTCAGACAAATTGTTTTCAAAGTATTCATCACATCAAAAATTTAACCCATGGAAAGTGTAGTGTGCAGAACCTCAGCAGGCTGACAGCTAAGATTATTTACATGTAAATTATTATAAGCAACGTAGAATTCCATGGAATTAAATGTCACACCTGTCCTCCTCATTGCCAATAGTTTTGTCACACCTGCCCTCCTCATTGCCAATAGTTATGTCACACCTGCCTTTCTTATTGCCAATAGTTGTCACACCTGCCCTTATCATTGCCAATAGCTATGTCACACCTGCCCTTATGATTGCCAATAGTTATGTCACACCTGCCCTTATCATTGCCAATAGCTATGTCACACCTGCCCTTATCATTGCCAATAGTTATGTCACACCTGCCTTTCTTATTGCCAATAGTTGTCACACCTGTCCTTATCATTGCCAATAGCTATGTCACACCTGCCCTTATCATTGCCAATAGTTATGTCACACCTGCCCTTATCATTGCCAATAGCTATGTCACACCTGCCCTTATCATTGCCAATAGTTATGTCACACCTGCCCTTATCATTGCCAATAGCTATGTCACACCTGCCCTTATCATTGTCAATAGCTATGTCACACCTGCCCCTATCATTGCCAATAGTTGTCACACCTGCCCCTATCATTGCCAATAGCTATGTCACACCTGCCCCTATCATTGTCAATAGCTATGTCACACCTGCCCCTATCATTGCCAATAGTTATGTCACACCTGCCCCTATCATTGCCAATAGTTGTCACACCTGCCCTTATCATTGACGATTTCCTTGGAAATGTACCATACTCAATAGAGTCTATCCAATCCATATAACACATGAGACACCTGCAAAATCTCCTTTATTTGCATAAACTTGCCCAGAGATGAGCTAAAAACGTGACTAATCCACTCCAACAAGGTAGTTTCTTGAAGAGCATGGTAAAACCTTTAACAAACAAGCCAGGCAAAGTTGGCTTCTACAGTGGTCTTGATAACTGTCCATTTACAGAACAAGAGATGACAATTCCTGAATATTGATCACTGAAATGATAAATTTTCAAAAAATTGTCTTCTCTTCTGCAAATGGACATTTTCTAAGACACATTTTCTAAGAGACATTTTCTAAGAGACATTTTCTAAGACATTTTCTTGCAAAGTTTTGAGGATTGAAGGGTTAAATAAATAACATGGCAAATGTTTAAAAACAGACCTTTATTGTTATTTAAGCCAGCATTAATTCAGACTATCAACCCAAGGTATATTAAGGAAACATCTTGTTAGATTTATATCAAACGTAACATTCAGATCTTCATATAAAACAATGCCATGTTCATTGCATTATCTTAGGAAATATTATACAAGACACCCGACAATAATCTCACTGGGCAATGACTCAGAAACTGCTGAATATTTTGAAAGCAATTTGACTCCAAGTTGCTGGATGCTTAGCTACCAACAACTTTCAGTCAAATTCTTTTCAAAATATTCAGCATATCCAGAGTTAAACTCCATGTAAAATGTAGTCGCCCGAAATTCAACAGGTGAACAGTTAATAAATAATATACATCTATATGAGTCTCTAATGAACACAAATTGTGGGAGTAGAGGCGCTTTCTTTCATATAATTGGCCAAGTAACCTGCATTATATCAGGGTAGCGATTTCAACGGGCTATTGACCAATCATTGGCAGGACTTAAGAGGAACACAAACAGGGAAGGGTAAAATCACACCAAATGATGCTTGGTAATTTGGATAAAAAATAAAAAA
The DNA here is from genome assembly GCA_034401795.1 of Chaetoderma sp. LZ-2023a. NCBI lineage: Eukaryota > Metazoa > Mollusca > Caudofoveata > Chaetodermatida > Chaetodermatidae > Chaetoderma > Chaetoderma sp. LZ-2023a. Next base: position 81,043,800 of record CM067364.1, read on the forward strand.
TATTATTTGCATATTTTTGAATTCCTAGAGTAAATTTCAACACGGAAAACCAGTTCATTTCATTTACCAGGAGAATCACGGCATGATATTATATGTGATCGCGTGAATGATTATTGTGGTATGACGTCATTACGTGAATATTTTGTTGTTGATGATTGACAGTTCATAACACCTCATTCATACACCATCATGTTAATGAGAAACAATACTAGTATTTGATAAATCAGAGCTTGAATCGTCTAAGCGACTGTTCAGCTTCATAATTAGACGGCGGTTTCGTCTATTAGATTCATCTATTCTGAAAACATGTGTGGCATATTCTGATCTGAATACAGTTGCTTGATGAAGCAGACGATGTATTAAGAAAAATTTTACGTGGTGTCAAAAATTCATGACTTGGACCGAAATTTTAAATGATAGATTTTGTGAAATTTTGTCAAATATGATACAAACTTTTTCACATTTTTTTCTTGAAATCTTATGTGATCTCGTTTAACCATTTACTAGTCAAATTTTGTCAGGAAAATCAACATATTTGATCACTGAATGTCCATTTCAAGGCTAATGTAAGATTATTTCTTTAGAATTTACCACTGAAATGGCTGGTACAGTGAGGGAGTTAGTCCAGTGGTAAAATTATGTCCAATTCTTAAGACAATGACAGAGGCCATTTTTTCATGGGCTGAACCGTAAACAGATGAGGGAGAATTTACTGTAAATAGGCTAAAGTTAATCTATAATAATTATATCAATCACATGCAAGTAATTATATCAGAAAATGTCTACAATTTCATTGATATATCATCCCATCATACATTATTAACAATTTTGCAACAAAAAAAAAAAAAGATTTGAAATTTCTTGCTTGAATTTTACCTATTATCAATGGACCATTATATTAACATTTCTTTTTGATAAACAAAACAATTGCATAAATAAAAACGAATAATGAATTCAAATAAAGCTTTAATAAAAAAAAGAAAAAAAAGCATATATATATATATATATATATATCTCTATATAACTAACTACATATCTCTAATACTTATATGATAAGTTAAACACCAGAAGATAGGTGTTCACGCTGTGTTGTTGATATTATAAATAAGAAACTTGGCACATATACATGTAGGTCTGTATTTAACAACTACAGTCAAAACACTCTATAACGGTCACTTCTTAGCACATAAAGGAGCAATCAATGAAGCCAGATGGTGGCTTACTATAGCATATTGTGATGGTCCTGTATGCAGCTTTTCTACCCATAACATGCTAATTCATTCAGACGGATGGTCATAATGCTGGCTTAACTGTCTCTGCTACAAACCACCAAAGAACAATTTCAATGATCAAAAACTCCTGACTTGCTGAACATTTTGAAAAAAAATTGGACTGAAAATTGTTGGTGGCTTAGCCAACAACTTTCAGTCAACAGGTTTTCAAAATATTTAGCAGGTCTAATGTGGGTTCAAATCGATTCAAATGTGCACCCAAAATGAGCAGAGCTTCGTGAGAAATGGGTGGGCTAAAGATAGAAATGAAAAAACCCAATGTTGTAGGTATTCTCATATCATACTGCGGAAGAGGATGATTGGGGTCAGATGTGTCAGATTATCGTCTAAATGTGCCTTCACCATGATATGTCTTTCTCTCTTCCAAAGATATGTTTTATTTTACAACAGTGTGTGTGTGCGTGTGCATGTGTTTGCGTGTGTGTGTGCGTGCATGTGTGTCTGTGTATGAGTGCATGCATGTGTGTGCATGCATGCATGCGTGTGTGCTTGTTAATAAATAATCTCATTAAATCAACGTAATAACCTCTTATAGAGACTCAAACTCCACTACCTGAAATAATTTTCATTCCAATTAATTTTATTTTAAACATTTCTAAGTTAAAATAACATTTTTAATAATCTCATGGTCACCATAACATAAACAACCATAACAAACAGTCACATCTATATCTCTAGCATTCGAAGAACACCTTATCCACTAACATCACAAATAAAGTAAACACATGTCTGTGTATATTTTGTGAATGAAGGACATTGCATTGTGGGTAAATGAATTGCCATTTCTGAGAATTTAGGAGAAAATGAGTTAAAAATAACAGAATTAAGTCTATCAACCAATCATATAACGTCATAATCAATGGAACTTTCCATTTTTTGCTAAGCGCCGCCCATGTCTAGCTAAGCTGTACCCATACTTCACCGTGTTGGGATTGATCGATCCCCGAATGCCCTGACTATCAATTTCCTGAAAACTATACAGGTAGGCTGTTGAATATTTTGGAACTAATTTAACTGGGCGCTGTTGCTGCCTATGGCAGCAAGAGCATCCTGTCAAATTAGTTTCAAAATATTCAACAGCATGTTTATTAAATAGTAAAGACATAATTCGTGCATGTCGGACGATTAAGCGTTAAAGACGGACTTAATCGAATCATTCATGACGTCATGATTATGACATCAGTATACACGTCGCGTAGTTGATTATGATGTCATATGATTGAGTAAGGAAATGGATTCATGAATTACGTCACATGTAGGCTGCCGTCACAATCAATTACGCCATGAATGGCGCGACATAGTCCATCACAAACACCTAATAGACTGTCAAGTTGTACAAGTTTTATGGCTTTACTATTTAATAAACATTCTGTTGAAAATTTTGAAACTAATTTGACAGGGCGCTGTTGCTGTAATAGGCAGCAACAGCCAGACAAATTAGTTTCAAAATATTCAACAGCTTTACCTGTAGTTTTCTGGAAATTGAGATTCAGGGAGTTCAGGGTTCGATTGATTTCAACACGGTCAAAGCGTGGGCAGAGCTTACCTAGAGATGGGTGGGGCATAGCTAAAACTGGATTTATCAATTGAGAATGAGGTAACTTGTCAGTTGCATGAATGGAATTATCCCTTTCATGCATGAACACATTCACAGTATGTCCTGCGTGAAACTAAATTAATCTTCAATAATTATGTATAAATTTGACATTTTTCTCAAAATCATGAAAAAATATTATGCTTACATAAATGAAATCATGTTTATGCCATCACTGACTGTACTGGCTGAAGCACTTCCAATGGGATATCTGACAATGATACATGATTATTGATAAAATCTCCACAGGCCCTGTGAGTAGTTCTTCTTGAGGTTCCAACATCGGATCTCTGGCTTCAACGCTTATGCCGATAACCTATTTCACCACATACATACGCCTGAGTAATACAGGCGGCTAATAGCTTATGGAAGAGTATGCCACGATGATCATTTTTGGAAATGGATTACATTGGTAAAGTATGGGCCATCCTTTGCCAGTACGGTGTAGCGTGGCTCGGTCAGCCTCAGGCGCTACAGACAGGAAGTGTTAATCATGTAGGGTAATGCTTCTATTCTGATTGCTAGGATCTGACTGAATTAACTATTCCAACACGTATTGCTATTATAGACATAACACTATAAGCATCAAATTTGTTCAACAAAATTTGAATTTTCTCATAGAAAATATCCATTTGCAAACAAATAGATTATTTCTGAAAATTTATTACTCGAATGACTGGCTTGGTTACCGAGCAAGTCATTCCAGTGGTAAACTTTCAAAAATAGTTTACTCTTGGTCTACAGATGGACATTTCTCAAAACCACTGCAGAGGCCATTTTTTGCTGGCTTGCATGTTAAAGGGATACAAATGAAATAGATGCAAAATGATGAATATTTTGAAACTAATGTGACTGGAAGATATAGCTGTCATAGGTAGCTGGCTTTTGAGAAAATATATTTGGTTTCAGGTGTTGAATGCAGTATTTCAAGTCAGATACTGTTAGACTTTATTATTTTAATTAAATAAAGCGTATGATTATTATTATTATTATTATTATTATTCCACAACCAATAGTTCTGTGAAAAAGAGCCAATATTATACCTGAAACTATACAATTGTCAAATATCTAAATTTCTAAAAGCAAGCAATAAGCAGGAACGTGAAACATACATATTTGACACCCCGAAAATATAACATAATCAATTATTTAAGTGAAATTAAGTACACTTGCATCTAATGCCTGGCATACATATAACGACTAGTTGTTCAACACACGTACATATAATGACTGAGTCAGCGACTACACGTTAACATTAAACATGTTTAATCTGAAGAACTGGTTGAATACTTTCCCCAACTAGTCTTTTTCTAGCATACATTAAGGGACTCAACTCCTTACAACTCTGAACAACTCCCTACAACTCTGAACAACTCAATACAACTCCCTACAACTCTGAACAACTCAATACAACTCCCTACAACTCTGAACAACTCAATACAACTCCCTACAACTCTGAACAACTCAATACAACTCACTACAACTCTGAACAACTCAATACAACTCCCTACAACTCTGAACAACTCCCTACAACTCTGAACAACTCAATACAACTCCCTACAACTCTGAACAACTCAATACAACTCTGAACAACTCCTTACAACTCTGAACAACTCAATACAACTCCCTACAACTCTGAACAACGCAATACAACTCCCTACAACTCTGAACAACTCAATACAACTCCTTACAACTCTGAACAACTCAATACAACTCCTTACAACTCCCTACAACTCTGAACAACTCCTTACAACTCTGAACAACTCTGAACAACTCAATACAACTCCTTACAACTCTGAACAACTCAATACAACTCCCTACAACTACATACTAGTCGTCAACTGGACGAGTCGTTATATGTACACAAGGCATAACGTAACAATATATCTAGGCATTTAATTTAGTGCGGTAAATTTTAAGGCACACCTGCTTAATTTCAAATTATTATTATTATTATTACAACAACCCATAAACCCGTTAATAAATAATTACACCTGTAATCACACCTGTTTATAATTACACCTGTAATCACACCTGTTTATAATTATACCTGTAATCACACCTGTTTATAACTATTGCCATCACATATACATCACTGCTTCACAAGGAAACGCCATCTTGTCCCAGTATTCCTAACAGAAACTACTAACCCGAGACCCCCTCTCTTGTAGGACAATAAGGTGACCCTTAAGTGAAGCCATGATAGATACGCAGTTCTAAACACTTTCAATGATATATCGCTGAAAAAGAAAATTTTTTACTTTGGAATAAAAATTAAATTGAACAATTTGAAAGGAATTTGACTAGAAGCCGTTGCTGCCTGCTTAAGGAAGCAATATCTCTCGGTCAAATTATTTCCAAAATATTCAATATAAATATTCAACTTCCAGCAATGAAAGGGTATAGAATTAATGAATCAGCAGTATTCTATATATTAACCATTTAACACTCAAATTTGTTCAAGAAAATTAAAATTTTCTCAAAGAAAATGTCCATTTGGAGATCAAGAGAAGACTATTTTTGAAAATTTACCACTGGAATGACTGGCTCGGTTATCGAGCCAGTCATTTCATTGGTAAATTTTCAAAACAGTCTTCCCTTGATCTCCAAATGTACAATTCTCAAGACCACTTCGGAAGCTGTTTTTTGCTGATATGAGTGCAAAAGGGTTAAGGACATACTATCTTTTCGTATTTGAAAGATTTTCAACAAGGAAATATATAACACTAATTAAATGCCATTTTCGATGATTCTCATAAAGTTTTTTCGCAAATCTTTTCAAACTTATTCGGAATCATAAATCCTGTTTTTCATATGGATGGGGATTTGGGCTTTTTTTTTTAACAGAATCCTCTTTGTTGAAAATAATCAAAATGAAAAACATTATATACTTTCTGTATTATTTCTTTAATGCTCCTGAATAGTCCAGAAGATGTAAATCTCTCCTTAGTGAATGTCCATTTGCAGCTACAGAGAAGACTAATTTTGACAATCTACCACAGGAATAACTGGCTCGATAACTGAACCAGTCATTATTGCGCTAATTAAAAAAAAAATTGTCTTCCCTTGGACTGCGAACCGACATTCCTGAAGACCACAGAACCATACTATAGCTCTCTCTAACTACTATTACATATGCGCCAAGTGAAACATAAACAGTCAGAGTCTTGACGGTATAACGAGCACCTGAATCAGGTAATGACCTTTGCAGTTAACCCATCCATCATATGATGTCATAATCAACTACGTGACCTGTTGGATCGTTTACAGCACGAATGACTCGATTTAGTCTGTCTTAAAGACTTAATAGTCCGACATGTTGTCCGAACCATATGGCTTTACTATTTAATAAAGATGCTGTTGAATATTTTGAAACTAATTTGACTGGGTGCTGTTGCTGCCATAGGCAGCAACAGCAACCAGTTAAATTAGTTTCAAAATATTCAACAGCATTAACTGTATAGTTTTCTGGAAATTGATAGTCAGGAAGTTCAGGGATCGATCAATCCCAACACGAGTGAGTAATGGGTGGAGCTTAGCTAGAGATTGGCGGGGCATAGCTAAAACTGGAAAGGGCCACTATATCGCATAAAGAAATACAGCTAAAAGCTGTGACTTAAAGGTGCATATTCACAGCAGAATGCTTGGAAACAAACTTGTTGAAATTGAATACTTTTAGAAGCTTAAATTATATACCTAGATGTAAGGAATCGAAATAAAAACTTATGCTTTCATTCCGTATAAATTAGTATAATTTTTTTAGTTGCAAAGTTGAATTAGGGATTCGTGTGATGGACATACAATTTGCAGAACAATTTTATTTTCAAGCATTTTTGGTGTGAATATTCCCGTTTAACCATTTAACCTGTAACACTCATATCAGCCAAAAAAGGCTTCAGCAGTGGCCTTGAGAAATGTCCATTTGCAGATCAAGAGAATACGATTTTTTGAAAATTTACCACTCGAATGACAGGCTCGAAAACCGAGCCAGACATTCTAGCGGTAAATTTTCAAAAACAGCCTTCTCTTGGTCCGCAAATGGACTTTTTCTATGAGAAAATTAAATTTTCTTAAACAAATTTGAGTGTTACACGGCTAATGGCTAAAACATTAATACTTGCTTATTGAATGTCCATTTGATGATTTGCGGGCCTGGAGAAGACTATATTTTTGAGAATTTCCCACTGGAATAACTGGCTCGATAAACGAGCCAGTCATTCCAGTGGGAAATTCTCAAAAGTGATGTTCTCTTGGTCGGAAGATAAACATTTTAATGAGGATTTTAATTTTCTTAAACAAATTTGAACCTTGAAGAGATAATTTACAGATTATTTCTGCTCTGTATTGCATATTTGATCAGTGGACGGTGAATATAGCACTCTAGATGTGACGCTACAAGGCTATCACTACACAGACGTATCCACAGTGTTCAATTTCTCCTGTGGCTTCAAATCAAACCTGTTGAAGAAAATTACAAGAAAAATTTTACTGCCTAAATCATGATGTTTTAATCCTGCCTAACTTTCATCTCCAATCATGAAATGACTGGACAGTGCCCAGGCTACTTTCACTAAATTTTGATAATGTTTGATCTAGTGGCTGAAGAATAACAAGAGGCCCAAGGCCCTTAACGCTCACCTGGACAATTAGCAATTGAACCATTAACATTTGAACGCACACAATACTTACTTCAAATTCAGAAGTAACAAGGAATTCAGTACAGACGATATTTAGTGAGAAATTAATGATGGACACTGATAATACAATAAGGCAATAAAACAAAAAGCCCAAGGGCATGTGAAGCTCACCTGGACCATTAGCATTTGAAACGTTTGCATTTAAATATACACGATTCTTTACATTAAACAAGATGGGGACAAAAATTCTCACGAGAAAAATTTATCAATCAAAATTCCGAATGGGAATTCTGGTGCCTATGATCATAAGATCGTTTTAGCCAAGTTTGGTTGAAATTGCTCAAAGTAGTAAGGAATTTCCGATAAATTTAAAATAAAATATAAGATCTTACCCGAAAAATTGACGAATCAAAATTCTCTATGGAAGGTCTGGAGCCCGTCGCCACAGAATCCTTTCAGCCAAATTTGGTTGAAATCGCTTAGAATGGTAAGAAGCAATTTGACAATTTCCGGTACATTTTTCATAAAATCTAAGATTTTCATCCAAAAAATTGATGAATCAAAATTCTGGATGGAAGTTCCGGAACCTACCACCATAGAATACATATAGCCAAATTTGGTTGAAATATGTCAAGCAGCTATGTAGGAGTAGCATTTTGACAACTTCCGGTAAATCTTTCATAAAATCTAAGATTTTCACCCAAAAAATTGATGGAGCAAAATTCTTAATGAAAGATCTGGAGCCTAGGACCATAGGTTCCTCCCAACAAAATTTGGTTGAAATCAACCAAGTGGTTAATGAGGAGTAGTGTTTTAAAGCAAAAGTTGACGGACAATGGACGGTCGCCACGGCATAAGCTCACTTGGTCCTTCGGGCCAGGTGAGGTAATAATCCAATATGGCCATCAAACCCAAAATATTGATTGCTCTATGACAACCATGTTTTATCACGGATCAAGTTCTCTTGAACAAACTAAAATTAGTATTATTTTCTCAAATATAAAACGTCCATTTGTAGACCAAGACAAAAATATTTTTGATAACTTAATACTGGAATGCCTGCCTCGATAACCGATCCTGTAATTTCACTGGCAAATATTTTTAAATCGTCTTATCCTGGTCTTTAAATGGACAATAACTAGGCAAATATGTCAATTTTTTTTTAGCAATCTTGACCATCAAAGGCGCTACGTAATAACTGAGATGATTTAAGGTGATTACTGACCATTCAGTTAGAGCTCGTGATGTGTCCACCTCAGCCATCACCACGGTAACGGTGCCCATCAGTGTCCGGCTCGATGAGAACATTGAATGCTGGTTCTTCACGGTGATGCTCAGTGTTCTTTTGGGAAGGTCATCTGGAGCTACGGAAAACTCAAATCTGTCAACATAATACAAAACACAGAATAATAATTATAACATTCGTACATGAAGACTTTGGATAAATAGAAAATCCACAAATGAGTATAATGAAGGATTCTAGTTTCTTCATCAATCATATGACATCATAATAAACTACATGACGTGTAGGATGATATCATAATAAACTACATGATGTGTAGGATGACATCATAATAAACTACATGACATATAGGATGACATCATAATAAACTACATGACGTGTAGGATGACATCATAATAAACTACATGATGTGTAGGATGACATCATAATAAACTACATAATGTGTAGGATGACATCATAATAAACTACATGACGTGTAGGATGACATCATAATAAACCACATGACTTGTAGGATGACATCATAATAAACTACATAATGTGTAGGATGGCATCATAATAAACTACATAACGTGTAGGATGACATCATAATAAACTACATAACGTGTAGGATGACATCATAATAAACTACATGACGTGTAGGATGACATCATAATAAACTACATAACGTGTAGGATGACATCATAATAAACTACATAACGTGTAGGATGACATCATAATAAACTACATGACATGTAGGATGACATCATAATAAACTACATGACGTGTAGGATGACATCATATTGAACTATGTTAGGAATGATGTAGTTAAGTTTGTAACAAATGCTTAATTAATGACGGACTAAGAAAATTGATCAAATTTCTTTTTCACGAGTGGAATGACATAGTTATATCCCTAACACTCTTGATATACTAGTATATCGGCTCTAAATTCAATAATATTCAGAATTATAAAAAGTTATGTGCCCCTACTGGGCAGGTGGAATGTACACATGCGCATACTGGTCCTTCCATTACTAAATATTGGCTGACATAGAAGCAACTATTCAAATAGCCAAAGGACCAGGCCTCCGTGGGGTGGAGGCCGGGATCCTGTTAGAGAGGTAAGTATGTCATCTCACTCGTGAAAAAGAAATTTGATAAATTTTCTTATTTCACATTATGAGAACATACTTACCTCCCTAACACTTGATAAAAGCCAGAATTTGAAAGTAAATTTGGCGGGAGGGAGGCAAGGCCCCAAAAGCAGTTCACCCTCGAAGAGACTACAAAATGTAGCTCTTTGAATTTTCAAGAGATTTAAAACATCTGAAATTGTCTGAAAACACAACCAGGAATAGAATTTTGCATCAGATAATCGACTGATGAAGAGAGATTGATCGAAAGGTAAATGCGCTTCCCCCCCCCACCCCACCCTCCTTCTGAGGATGGTTAGGAAAAAATGCTGCTCTAAATGACTAGCACATTCTCTAATACTTGAATTAAGTATTATTAGACATTGGAAAAGAAGAATTGCTTCATTTTCAAAAACCTCTCTGAAAGAACCACAATTAAGAGCCATTAACCATCACCATAATAAGTAATAACATGACACCATCACCAAGACAAAAAACAAAATGGTCACATAAACTGACCTCTGATGTCTTGAGCACGGAAATCACTTCTTCCCCATATGGATGAAGAGAATGTAACCGGAAATAGTAGGGATCCCCTACTCACAAATCTGATATTTGTAAATAGGAGGAAAACTAATTACAAATAAATACCTCTGCATTATTTTCTGAGGATTGAGACGGCGAGCGGGTTGGAAGTGTCATGGAGCTAATGGTCGGTAAAATTTGATTCACAGTGCCACTGGGCTCCTGACATAATATCTTCAACACAAACACCATTAAATAATGCTGTGGAAGTTACCACACCACGGACACTATGGGCCTTGGCTCTATCTACTTGTTTTCCAGTGGCTGTCTTATGACAGAATTGAAAGCATTCTACTCTCCATCTCGAAATAGTCTCTTGACGCCCTACCATGGGGTTCAATATATGACAACAATAGTGAGCATGGGTCTGTTCACCAAACCTGAGTCCTTTTCTTGTACTTATTTAAGGCATGGACAGGACACCATGCTTTAACACCAGGATCATATCTGGTTAAGGCAGTAAAATTATAAGTTGACCCGGATATTTTAGATTCATTCTTAGCCAAGAAATTCAATCTCGGTAGAAGCTTAAGGCCTTCACCTGTAACTATATAATGGCCAGGCTCAGCAGACAAGGCATGAATTTCACTGCTGCGTATAGTTGTGTCTCAATAATTTTATAGAAATAGCATTAAGTGGTTCAAAGGTTTATCACTCAAAACTTGAAGAACCAGAGAAAGACTCCATGACGGTGTCTGTGAAGGATTTCTCGGTCTAAGATTGACCATACCTTTGATAAGAGTATTTAGAACACATACGTCATCACTTGATTCACTTCCCCTCTTTGCCAAGCAAGGGATCAGTCACTAATGCTGATTTATATCCAGAAATAGAATTAGGCTTAAGACTATAGGCATCATACAGGTGACAGAGAAAATCAGCTACTATTTGAATAGATGCATCCATTGGATTGATACATCTCTTTGAGCACCATTCTGCAAATCTGTTGATTTTATAATTATATGCTCTGGAGGTTGACCCCCTTCTGGCTCTGGCCATGAAATTGGCTGCTTGCTCAGAAAAGCCCTCCTTAATTGCGGATTTTTTAACACCATCCATGCAGTCAATTGAAACTTTGATGGATTGTTGTGAAGGGTCTTGTCCTGGAAGATAATATTGTCCATGAGAGGCAGAGGAACCGAATTGCAGACCAGAAGGTCCAGCAGATCCGTAAACCATGATCGGCTTGCCCAATTCGGGGCGATCAGAAGCACTTGGCATTCCTCCTGCTTGATTTTCGGGAAAATCCTTGGAATCAGGAATGTTGGAGGATATGTGTATGCATACATTCCCTTCCAACTGATAGCTAGTGCATCTATTGCGGTAGCGCTTGGATCTGGAATCGGAGAAACATACGTCGTCATCTTCGCATTCTTCTTCATTGCGAATAAATCTGTTTGGTTTTCTCCAATGATTGAAGATGATCTGCCACACATTAATTTAGCTCCCATTCCATAGGAAAAATGCTCATCCTTCAGCTCAATGAGTCTGCTAACAGATTCAGCCTTCCCGGAATATGAACTGATTTCAAGGTGATCATATGATCCATGCACCAGCAAAGCAGTTTCCATGTCATCATACAGACACTGTATCGTTCCGCCATGGCGGTTTATGTAACTCACTACTTTTGAGTTGTCTGAACATATCACCACAAACCTCCTCTTCCCACGGCTGGTACATTACATAATATGCCGCCAAATTTTTTGGCGGGGTATAAAAAGTAGACAGATAACACGGAATAACGAAACTGCCAATCAGAAAGTGTGATGCCTATATATTTGACAGCTTCAGCATCTTAACTAGTAACAGTGCTCGAAAATTGTAAACAAAGACATGCATCAATGATCGAGTTTATCGGATTGCTTATCTTCAACATTATTGGTTTTTCGCGACCAGAGGTAAACGAAATGGATATATATACTGAACCAAAAAAGTTTAGCAACACTGAGAATATTACTGTATAAATGTTATTTAATAAAAACAATATATTGATTCAAATATATTATTTAACTGATAGGTCATTTTCCAATTTGAACAACAATCTCTTGTTACTGTAATGCTAGCATCGCACCTTTAACACGGCATCATTCAACGGAAGGGTCCAATTTAAATAATGACACTGAGCTGTCAATACCGGTTGTGACCTCCGCTCGCATTAACCACCGCCGTACATCGCTTTCTCATGTTTCGAATTAAGCACCTGATGTCACGAAGAGGAACCGCATCCCATTCCTGGAGAAGTGCAGCTTCCAGCTCCCGCATGTTGTGAAGATGTGGATGGTTCTCACGCACCATACGGCCAAGAATGTCCCACACATGTTCGATAGGAGACAGGTCCGGTGATCGCGCTGGCCAGTCCAACACCGGAACGTTGTTAGCCTCAAGGAAATCACTGGTGACCCTAGCTGAATGAAGACGGGTGTTGTCTTGCTGAAACATAGTCTGCATGATGCTGCATACAAGGGATGATAACAGGGGCGACAACTTCTTCACAGTAACATTGAGCCGTTAAATTTCCGCGAATCACAATAAGATGTTTTGCCATTTTCATGGATTCCAGCCCACACCTTGACACTGCCGCCACCGAATCTGTCGTGTTGAATGATGTTGGCTGCATCATACCATTCTCCTAAACATCGCTAAACCTGTTGCCTACCATCCGCCACATCCACACAAAACCTCGACTCATCACTGAACAAAACATGGCTCCATTGTTGAGCATGCCATCGTTGATGAGTTCTTGTCCATGCAAACCGATTCTCGATGTGACGCTCTATAAGCGGAACAGCAGCAAGTGGACGACGGGCATACAGTCCAGCATCATGGAGTCTGTTTCGCACAGTTTGTGCATGCACTGTAGTGCCGGTAGCGGTGTGCAAATTACGGGACAGCCACGGCGCAGTCTCAAACCTGTGACGTCGTGATGACGTCACTAAGTAGCGGTTTTCTCATGGTGTTGTTGCTCTCGGTCTGCCAGATCGTGGTCGGTCATTAACATGTCCAGTTTCCTGCTCACGTTGGCGGAGATGGGAAATGGTTGAGGCGTGAACATTAAAATGTCGAGCAACAGCGCGAACGCTCCGCCCAGCAGTGAGCCTTCCCATTGCTTCATGGCACTGATTTTTGGGTAGCCCTGGGCGGCGGCCCATGTTCGGTAGGGTAAACTAGTCATCTTGCTCTGCAAATCGACATTTCTGAAGATCACAGCAGAGGAATTTTTTGACCACCTTGACCATTAAAGGGTTGACATGTCAAATTGTTACCATTGGGCTGGTCAGTTAAAAGTTGTACTAGCCCTGATCAATTTCTGCTAACCTCGAGCTCATGTTAATTTTAACCCCTGCTCTTACAGATCATTTCCCCTTATGACATCCAGATTTTTCACAGCGATCCACGCCAGTCTCTGTGTAATGCATCTCCTCCGAAACCGGTGGAAGGAATTCAAACAAATATTGTAGGTTACTATGGAGTGCAAAAGGCCATTTTTATCCCAACTACAAAGTAAAACGAGCTATTGTGATACTCCGCACGTCACCCGGCGGCGCCCAATTTGGGTTTAGCTCAACTTTTCTGTTTATATCTCATGTTTGGTTAATCATACTGGTCCAAAACTTGGACACATCTCCTTATAATGACACGGCATCACACAATGATGTTCTGGCCAAAAGGTCAAAGTCACTGATATGCATGGCAACCATCTGCTGTCCGCCGTCCATCCGCCAACTTATGTTTAAAAACGCCACTCCACATTAACAGCTTGTCGGATTTCAAGCTAATTTGGCTGGAAGGACCCTAATGCTTTCTGCTTCCGAACATACATACAGCATTTTGATTTGTCAATTTTTGTGTGAAAATCTTTGATTTCATGAAAGATTTTGCAGAAATTGTCAAAACGCTACTCATTAACCGCTTGACAGATTGCAACCCTAGTTGGCTGGACATAAATTGCCAAAATGCATATTCTCCATAACCGCTTGGTGGATTATATCCAAATTTGGCTGGAAGGATTCTGTAATAGTTGGCTCTAGAACTTCTATTCAGAATTTTGTATGGTCATTTTTGGTGTCTATTTGGATTTTTTGAAAACTCCACAACCATTTAAAACCCTACTCCTTAATTAGTGTCGCAATTTCAATGAAACTTTGGTGGAATGATCATATGGCTGTAAGCATCAACATATCAAACGAGAACAACAATCAATACTGAATATGAAGATCAAAATGATTTTTATATTTCTTTTTTTCTGTATCTACACTTTTCGATCCTTATGGAATGCGATTCAAACATTCAGTAGTTTTTTGCACGTTATAGTATATGTTGACTACAGAAATAACTGACGAAATAAACTGAAATTATTCAACGAATTTATTTTATTCATGTTTGTTTTAAAACGGTTTTATACCGAAACTTTATAAAATTACTTTTGTTAACATTTATCCCTATTTATAATTCTGTGTTTAGCAACAACCGTCATCAGACGAGATATTTTGACAATTCGCCTCTATGTCCGCCTCATCTGAAAAGAAAAATAGGAAGAGGAAATTAGATACGGGTATACAGGCAACCTACTGAATATTTTGAAAATAGTTTTGACAGATAGATAGATAGGCATGTACATATTATCTAGGCAGCCTTTTTTGACATAGTAGCGGCCTTCTCTGCTGGCAGCCCTTATTTCCCTACACCGTCCAGGATAGCGTTACAGGCCCTTGGGCCTCTTGTTGATAAGCCTTCTAAATTTATTTTATGTTTGAAGTCAATCTTATAGTTCATTGCTGTCAAGTCGAGATTCATGGTTGCATTGCAGCCACATTTCTGGTATTACATTTGGCTCCTCCCTTGGCGGTGGGGTAGGCTAAAGAGGTCAAAGTAGTGAACGTGGTCGATTGCTATGACACGTCATCGACCAAACAATCTAGTTATCACTTACTTTCCAACATCAGATAGATCCAAGTTATCAGAGATTGTAACCCACAGCCTAAAATTTTCTTTTGATCACATCCAAGGTTGTTAAACCTTAATGTATGATCACACAACCTCCTTTGTTAAAATTTGAGCAAAATCTGACCAGTTTGTTTCCGATAAATCCATAGATTAAAATTTGTACCCAATCTGGATCTAGCTTGGTTTTTGTCCCGATCACAGCCGAAGTCTGGAAATCCTTGTTTAGGTTATGTTGCTTTTTTACTGACAGTACACAACTGCCAAAGCGTCATGACATTAGTTCAACCAATCAGATTTGCAATTGATGGCTTTTCCAACAATATCTCTGCCAATCAAAGATAACTAGCTTAAATATATACACGATGATGTCATCAGAATGGAATGGTGTTCCAGTTCAAGACGAGTGTCCATTCGGCATTAGATATATCGAGGTTTTCACTATAAAAATGCAGAAATTAGACGAATCCCGCGAAGAAACACTAAATTAAATACATCTTCTGATAAATCCAGCCACAAATTGCCGTAAATAAGTTAAAATCTGCTATACGAATCGCTCAAAGTTTGCAAACCTGCCTAGACTAGGAACCGAGTACCCGTTTGCTTCTAGCCATAGGACTTAGCAAAAGAACTGGAGATACGCGGTTGGAATTGAAGGCGCGTTTAATTATCGGAAAATCTTCAAACGCTACCAAATGCGTAGTGCAAAAAGTCAAACCCGTAGTGTCAAAATTTAAACCCGTCAAGATAAAATTCAAGATGCATCTTGAGATTTTACCAAACGCGCTATGTCTAAGTAGATCACTACGAGAAAATGACGCTATATAGACGCATTTTAAACGAGCTTTAGGATGCGTTTAAGTAAAGCTAACTATGATCTGTACTGTACCATCCGCCAAATCTGTAGTCTGATGAGGGGATGGGATAAAAGGAGGGAGATCCTTTTCGTTTTAGATCGCCGACCCTTAGGCATAATCATTTGATATTGTCAAAAAAAGGGAGACGCGATCGACTCTGTGTGAAGAAATGGAGCTCTACCATTATAAGATGAGCCTGTGGACACAAAGACACAAGGGATTAGTAGAATTTAGGCGCTGGGATAATTTAACAAGGATTCCCAATGACTAAAATCATGCTAGCGCCGGGCGGCCGCGTTACCAAAACCGGTAATCATTGTTACAGATCTAATAATAATATGGAACAATATCACCTTATTAGATGATGAGGCAGACTCCTCGGGTGCATTAACATCAGCCATAATGATACATGTAGATGGAAGGAAATTGATTTGAAAATTCACAAAACAAGAGCTTGAAAATTGTTTTCCAAGTTGCTTTAAAGCCAATATATCAGAAAACGAAAGTACCAGTATGCGCATGTGCAGAGGTGCGGTATGACGTGTGCATGACTGTGTACATTCCACCTGCCCAGTAGGGGCACCTAACTTTTTATAATTCTGAATATTATTGAATTTAGAGCTGATATACTAGTATATCATGTGTTAGGGAGGTAAGTATGTTCTCATGATGTGAAATAAGCGTTATTGTACAAATTGTATGTCTTTACTATTTAATAAACATTAAGTTAAATATTTTTAAACTAATTTGACTGGGCACTGTTGCTGCCTATGGTAGCAAAATTACCCAGTAACATTAGTTTAAAAATATTCAACAGCTTACCTGCACAGTTTTCTGGAAATTGATAGTCAGAGAGTTCAGGGATCGCTCGATCCCAACATGAACAAACTGTGGGTGGAGTTTAGCTAGTGCATAGTTTTCTGGAAATTGAGACTCAGGAATTGACGTATCCCAAAACAGACACCGTGTGAGCGGAGCTTAGCTAATGATGGGTGGGGGTGGGTGTGTGTGTGTGTGTGTGGGGGGGGGGGGGGCTTAGCTAAAACTGGATTCCTCCAGTGGAATGACTTGGAATGCTCTGGGGTGGCATGGAGGGGTGGAGGTGGGGAGTTGGGCCTGTGCAGGGCGGGAATAACAGACATTTTGAAAAACATTCTACATAATTCTCATATGGGGACAACATTCAGATCGCTAATAAGTTGAACCATCCTCCGCTATGTGTATGGCTCAACAAAAACTACCTTCTCTTGACTAACTAAAGGTTTGATGAACTGGAGTTAGAAGTTACAATTTCTCTGGTCAGCTACGAAATTAGGCCATAAGACCAAATACGATAAATTATTTACAATGTAAGAGAAATATGTTGAATATTTTCAAACTAATTTGACTGAAAGATGTTGCAGGTTCCCGTCGAATTAGTTCCAAAATATTGAACAGCTTAAGGTTGCCTGAAATTGAGATACTGAGACTCGAGGTTTCAAAGGGTTAACCATTCACTATATCTCATTTTCACGGCAACCATACACAAAAACAATTCAAAATTTTGAAATTAATTTGACTGGACGCCATTGTTGCGTGATGCAGCGATAACTTCCAGTCAAATTAATTTCAAAATGTTCAACAGATTAAGATTTATATCATAAAGAATCTACTTTATCCGGGATTTGTTGGTGAAAGGTAAAGAACTCTGTATATTAATACTTACGTTTCATCGAATACAGGATTGAGGTTATTTTTGACAACTTGTGTTTTACGTTTACTGTTACTTGTCTTATCGGGCAGCAGGTAGATTTTGATATATGGGTCGGCCAGGTTATCGTCATCACACGGAATCAGGTTACTGTAATGTACGTAATATGCTCATTTATTCACTGGGAAAGAAACACGATTAGTCATATAACAAAGCAACGACACACTTGTCAATCAAAAACCTATTTAACCATTACCACTCTGATGTCAATATTCTATCTTTTACCCTGTCAATAGCAAAGAAACAGGTATACATTTTTCAATAATTTTGATTAAAGATGTACACCAGTTCATCTTTTAATTTAATTTGAAAATTTAAAATTCTGACATCAGAATGGTAAGGGTTAAAATCTCTATACATACTTTCCAGATACTGGCTTCAGATAGTATATTAGATTCCATAAACAAGACCGACAATCACACATTATTAAAACAAAACAGTATATATATATATATAAATACCAACATGATAAGATTAAAATGTCATGCATAGATTTTGTGGCATACCATTTCTGTATCACCTGAATGGCACATGATTGGACGAGGTGTTTTTATTAAACATAGGTACTTGATGCTGTTGTACTTACACACATTTGTGTATCACAGCAATTAGCTTCTGCCTTTGTCCACTGTAGCGAATCGTGATCTGCATTCTACCCAGAGAAAACTCACCAGCACTACTGCAAAAAGAAAACAGTAGAAATAAAGGTAATCAGAGATCGCAAATCAAAAATTAGATGGACTGCATTCCACATGTCGAAACCTTTAGTTTTTCCGCATACCAGACGTGTGTGGCAGTGTCGCGCAATAAGGATTTCTTAAAATAGTATACCCCCTTGATGAATCAAATGTTTGCTGAAAAACTATAACATTCTTCTAATTTTTTAAAAGGAGATAGATCACACAGAAATAAGCTCAAATAAAAATATGTCAACAATTTGAAAATCATTTTCATTATGGAGTCTGGATGTAATGATGGTGTATCAAAAAAGCATCCACTTTGTTTCTACGAGAATTGATAATACTTACCAGATCTACCAATATGATAATGTCTATTATCTAGTCTAGCTCAAAATAAACAATTAAAACTCCACACTTTCCATGGTCCTGCCCATACTGTGTCCAGGAATTACCATTGGGCTCCAGGTACCGAGTCAATTACCAACTTCAGTCAGATTCCTCTTATATTTGTCTTGGCAAACAGTGAAAGCAGCTCAGCCTCACCTCAGCGGGGCGGCTGAGACAGGCCATAGTACATCTGGTAAGTATTATCAATTCTTGCAGAAACAAAAGCAGATGCTTTTTTGATTCTACTTCGAATAAAACTGACCAATTGTACTATTATGATAAACTCCGGATTTTGACAGCGTAGGAGGAAGTGAGGCTCGAAACAGTTCTCATTTACCATCCAACAAAGAAGGTTATGAAGAGACTGGGAACCCCAGCATACGCTTGGGTCCCGCCATCTGACTCATAGAGTGCTAAACTTCCATGGTCTAGACGGCGATCCACCCCCTCATTTGTCCTGACAAATTGCAAAGGGCTGTAAAAAAGGGAGCCAACACCCACCAGACCCGTGCCAGTCCCAAGTCTCGGCTAGGGCAGTCCAGGAGAGTTCAAAGAAGCTACTACAACTTCTAATTTGAAAAAAACCTCCGTATTTTGACTAGATTTTCAAATTTGAATGAGTCTATTGTCTGTTGCAATGAATAAGAATATTCTTGAACCAGACTTTTCACTTAATCAGTCTGAGAATTCGACTGTACGTAAAATAATATTATTAGTCACTTAATTAAGAAACACTCACCAGTGTGAGTGCTTGGTCTTTCCTGATCATCGCAGGACCTTCGCCCAATCCACGGTCGTTCACAGTCCATATGCATCACCTGTGTCAGTGCTGTGGAAGAACCTTACGATGTATGCGTTAAGAGTGATCGGACGTGGCTTAACTGAGTCAACAAATTGGCGACGGCTACCGAATTAAGTGCGCTGGAGATATCGCGAAGATAGAAATCAGTAAATGACGACTCGGCATGCCATTGTGCTACAAACATCACCTCCTCTAATGAGACACCCTTATAACAGGTCGATGCTGCTGCTAGTGCTCAGACTTGATGGATGTTCGCACGATCAATCTGCTTTCCTATTGCGATTTTATGCGACATCTGAATAGCATCGACTATCCAACGAGAAATAGTGTCCTTCGAGACGCGAAGATGTGGCGCTTTGAGACATAACCACAGAGATTTCGGGTCATCGCTGCACTCCTCAGTACGTTTCTTATACATCTTCAGACATCTGATAGGAGACCAAGCAGATGAGCTTGGGTCATGCCCAACTAAACTTGGCAAATTGATTGGCTGTCCTGGATATTTAAGTGACTGACTATTTGCCAGGAAACAAAGACGTGGTAATAGTTTTAAACCTTCACCCGTAACGACAAAACGGTATTGTTAGGCAGAAAGCGCATGAATTTCGCTTCTCCTTCTTGCCGATGCCGCTGCACCCAAGAAAACTGACTTAATAGTCAACAGTTTAATATCTATAGATCTAATTGGTTCAAAGGGAGCATGCCCTAAAACATGTAGCGCAAGAGATAGATTCCATGCTGGGATAGGAATTGGCTGTCTAGGTCGCAGATTGCTCATTCCTTTAATAACTTCATTTAAGGTGTCGTTCTCCACTCCTACTAAGGCCAGACTGGGAATGACTGAAGCTAATGCAGACTTATATGCTGCTAGGGTTGAAGGTACAAGTTTGTCAACCTCATATAAATGACAGATAAAATCTGCGACGTGTTGAATAGATGCAGAAAATGGATTAATATCTCTTCTCTTACACCATTCTGTAAATTTGTTGATTCTATAATTATATGTTCTGGTGGTTGACCCTTCTGGCTGAAGCGACAAATTTCGCTGCTTGCTCAGAAAAGCCACCCTTAATTGCTCGCTGCTTGATAACACCTATGCAGTCAATTGGAACATCTCTGGTCTGTCGTGGTGAGATAGACCCTTGTTCTGAAATATCAGATCGCATCTGTCTGGAAGAGGGATTGGATTGCAGAGCAGACAGTCCAGCAGATCCGTAAACCATGATCGGCATGGCCAATGAGGGGCAATCAGTAGTACTTGGCATATGCCCTCTCTTATCTGTGCCAGAGCCTTTGGGATGAGAATCGTTGGAGGATACGCATACGCGTACATTCCTTTCCAACTTATCGCCAGTGCGTCTACTTCTAGAGCTAGTGGGTCTGGGATTGGTGACATGCATGTGACCATCTTTGCATTTCCTTTCATCGCAAATAGATCCACATTTGCTGTGCCCAAATGTTTGAATAGAACCTCCGCTACCGATTGGTTGAGCTGCCATTCTGTCGGACGACAAACCATTCTTTGACTGAGAGCATCTGCTAGGATGTTCAATCTTCCTGGAATGTGTATTGCCCGAAGAATAATATTCCTCTCTTAGCACCACAGCAGAAGGTTCCATATCATCATGCACAACTCCGGCGACCTTATCCTGCCTTGGCGGTTCAAATAGGACACCACTGCGGAGTTGTCTGTCCTTATTAGGACAATCTTGTCTCGGATTAAGCTCTCCAATTTTTGAAGTGTTAATTCCACCCCTAATAATTCCAGAACATTTAGATGTTTCTGCGCATTGGTCCAATCCCATTCCCCTGACACTGACAGATCATCCAATACTGCTCTCCAACCCATCGTCGATGCATCTGTGAAAATGGACATCTGAGGGTGAGGAGGTTGTAGAGGAACACCTCAAAGGAGATTCTGTTCTGATAACCACCACTGAAGATGGAATATCAATGGTTCTTTTACTGGAATCCTCAGAGAGAACGGATCCATTCTCTGAGACCAGAATGACATCAAATATATCTGAATCAGCCTGCGCCTGAATGTCGCATAAGGCACCATCTTCTCCTCAGATACTAGCAAACCCAGTATTCAGAGAAATTGACATGCTGTCAGATAGGCTCCTAGAGAAATTGACCTCAGAACTGCATGCAAACTCTTGACTCTGCTCTCCGCCGGAAAAGCCACACCATCCCTGAGATTGAAAAGAATTCCCAGATACACAAACTCCTAGGATGGAGTCAATTCTGATTTCTCTAGATTCACAATCCATCCTAGGTCCTTTAGTAAGGCCAGGACTACCTGAAGATTGTTGCGCAGTGACTGGATTCCCCGCCTTCAGCAGCCAGTTATTTATGTAAGTATGAAGAGCTAAATTTCTCCTGCGAAGATAGGAAGTCATGGCGAGAACCCCTTTGGTGAAGACCCTCAGGGCTGTGGTCAGACCGAACGGAAACACATTGAACTCACACACATTGTCTTGGAACACGAAGCGAAGGTATTTCTGAAACGGAATTGACAATGTTGGAATATGAAAATATGCATCCTTCAGATCTATCAATACTTCCCACATGCCTTTTCTCAGCCCTTTCATCACCGCTGCCACAGTCTCCATCTGAAATTTTGATGAAAGAATGAATTTATTCAGCGGTTTGAGGTTGAGAATAGGTCTCAAACATCAAGTGCGTTTCGGTATGAGGAATATTATCGAATAGAAGCCGAGGGAGCACTGATTGCTGACTAAATGAATCGCATTCTTTCACTGAAGATCTTTGATTTCTGAGCAATATGACATCTAGACGATCGGATTCCCTTGGAATGGCAGTCCATACAGTAGTCGATGTTAATGGAACTAATGATTGACGGATGAGCCAGTCCGGTTCGTAGCCATTTCTTAACCAATGACAGACTAAACAATCTTGCATGACCTGTTCCCACAGGTTTGAGAACAGCTGAAGTCTGCCTCCGACACTAGGAATCTGCACACAGCTTGCGGTCGATGTCGCGCAATTCGTTTTGGTGAAGACTCTTGACTCCCTGCATTCCTGCCACCACCGGTATGGGTCTCCCCGGAAGCCCGCCAGGACCGTTCACCAAGGCCACCTCGCTGCTTTTTGGAAATGACAGCCCGGAACCACCGCCACAGCTATCCTTATGCTAGCCACCGCGTCCCGAACCGCCACCCTTCCTGTCGTCTTCATACAGCCTCTTATTATTATCACGGCCAGACGGACGGAAGAGTGATCTCTGTCGCTGCTTCTGCTGCTCCTGTCGGTGCTGCTTATAGGACTGTTGCGGATGAGTCCTTTTAGTCGACTTCCATGACAACCTCATGCTCTGCAACCATGGACGCACCCTTAGAGGGAGCTTGTCTTGCCGAGCGCCAAACAAGCCCGGACCAATGAAAGGCGCATAATATAATGCAGCCCTCATTTCTGGTCCTGGTTCTACGCAATCAAGAACCATTCCCCTCCGCTCCACCAATGATCTGGTGATCACCCTGGCCACACAATCCTGGGACAAGCGCATGGTGTCCCGGACAACTCCGGGAGCAGCCTGTGGCACTTCCCCACCTTCCGACATGCAGGTCACCATCCCCTGCAAGACGGTCCAACCATGCGATAGAGCAGCCATAGTCGCATCCTCAATAAGCGTTAGCTCATTGAACGCATCTTTCTTAGTCTGTGAAACCAATGGTCGAGAATGACCTTTGGACTTCCCAGCCAATGGCCTGTTCAGCGCTTCACGTTCCCCGACTGAAAGACGAGGAACACGGGCATACTGATGGTAGGCCTGCTCCGGAAAATGGAGCCTACTCCTTATCCCCTTAGTGGCCTTCGGTAGCGTATACACCAGCTGAATAAGATGGTACGCTGCGACTTCCAACATGTCATAAGACTGAGTATCTAGCGGAAGGGTAGGCATGGCCGAAGAGCCACTCGATAGAGCATTAGCCACACGCTCTAACATCAGTTCCATCGCCGGACTGTGCCCGAGACAGTCAGACATCCAGCCAAGGACCTGCACCCATTCAACTTAAGTGCAGAACGATGACTCGTCCATTAAAGACCTGCCATTTTTATCCTCCTCACCCTTGGATGAGACGGCCACCGACGATCCATGCCAAGAGCACGGACCAAACTTCCAATTCGAAGTGGGTCCGTGGCTCGACTACTCGCGGCTCAGTGTCTAGCAAATCACCAGACCAGACACAGAATCACCGCAATCCATCGGCTCCAGCACGGGAGCTGTGAGTATGTCCTCTAATACGGCAGGGCATGTGCCTCCGAGTGGAGCCAGCATACCCGCATCCGCGATGCCAATGGGAGCCGTAAACCATGGCTTGGATGGCACTCCGGATAGAGCGAAATTTGGGTGGAAGATGCCCGATGGAACGTCGACATCTCCACCTGGCTAACAGATCCATACAAGACCTGGGGGTGACCCGCGGGAAAGAACGGAATCCATCATCTGAGAAAGCTCTGGCATGCCAGTCTTCCATCAAAAGAAGATCTTTCTCCTCTGCCGTCGGCTCTTGAGCCGGTGCGAGAGAAGGGGCAGGTGCTTGTCCCTCCACAGAACTGGCCAGACCACCGATTGGTTGTCCTGCACCAGACTGCATCAACGGGACTGAGGACTGGAACGACTCGAACATCACCTTAAATTGGGCCGCCCAAATGCCCAAGTTTATTCGCTCATTCAGGCGCTCCTCCAATCCTTTAACTGATACCTGATCCACATTGGCCGCCTTATCCTTCACGATCCTCTCAGCGCGTGCACGTCGATCATGATCAAACTAAATCTGATGACCACTTAGCACATACGTCGCAAGGACTCTTTACACTTAGCACAGGCGACACAGTGATGTACTGTGAACTTCTGCTTCATGAAGCGATTACAGCATGAACAGGGGGTATCTGGTGGGGCCTTGCCCTGCCCCTTCACTTCACTTTCTGCGAACACAGAATAAGAATTAAAACGTTGCACATGGTAACATGAAGACGAGCAAAATGCACAATGACTTGATTGCAATCATTAAATTACTTAAAAACCTTAACTTCCTCTTAGATTAATATTGATCAAGTTTCAGGCAGGAAATATTAGAAAATTTTTAGTGAAAATTTTATAAACACAACCTGGAGATTAACTAACATTAAAAAAACCAAGAAATTAAGACCGATCGCTACAAACACCCTCGACAATGAAGAGAGAGATAATGATCGCCTTAAAACTAAGTGCATAGACATGCCAAGTCAAAACAAAACGTTAATCATGGGCGCAACCATCTTGGCTACGGACGGATCCATCTTGGAAGGAACCGAGTCACAAGAGAAATTAAACGAGTACCCAGATAAGATTAAAAAGTTAAAGGGTAATGGAGTGACTCCAACAATGGCTACCATTTTCAGCGATGTCCCTACACCTGTTGGTTTCTCGGTGTCATAATTCTGGAAAGTGTGACACTGCCGTTGTCAGAGTGGCACCGACTTTTGAAATGTTGGTGTCTGTTTTTGACACAGGTAGAAGTGTAGGGGGAACCGGTTATATGAACGTTGCCCCTGGGCACTTATTTTCATGATGGTGTCCCTTTTCGGTACCGTTTTGAGATACAGTGTGGTCAGAAAAATCCTATTTTTTGGGTGTGATTTTCTGTACCTGCGGGGCATCACTCACATGCGCGATGTCTCGCATGCGTTAGCTGTACTGATGCCAGACACAGTCAACACTACCTGTACGGGACATGTGGTTGGACCGGCAGCAGAGTGACAAGGCCCAAGATCATGTACTGAGGGATCAACAGCAGTACCCTCCTGTCACTGTGTTAAACCAGGCGTTGATGCTCCACATCTCCTTGGTGGTGATTCAGACTTTATGCGTTTCGTTTCAAGGTTTTTGGATACTCATCAGAGGTTTTAGGGAGGGGGTGGGGGGGGGGGGGGGTTGACGTTGAAAACTTATTGAGGTGTTGAAAGACCAGGAGTAAATTTTGTGACGTCAACTAATAAGTGACATCATTGGTTATGACTTCAGATACTTGAGCGACAGATCAAATCCATCAATGGACCTTTCCAGTTTTAGCTATGCCCCGCCCATCCCTAGTTAAGCTCTACCCACACTTCACTCATCTTGGGATCGATCGATCCGCAAATGCACCGACAATCAATTTCCAGAAAGCTATACAGGTAAACTGTTGAATATTTTGAAACTAATTTGACTGGGTGCTGGCACCCAGTCAAATTAGTTTTAAAATATTTAATAGAATGTTTATTAAATGGAAAGGACATACAATTCATACAACCCGACTGACTATTAAGTGTTTAAGACAGACTAAATCAAGTTATTCCTGCTGTAATTGATTATGACGTCATCCTACACATCACGTAGTTGATTATGACATCATATGATGACATCACGTAGTTGATTATGACATCATATGATGGATGGATAAACTGGAAAGGTCCATTACTTATCATTAACGTTGAGATAACAATCATCATACTTTGACTGAGCCTCCTTCCGCTTCCTAAGTTCCGTCCCCCTTTCCGGCGTATCACCGCCGCTGCTCATGCTATCATCAACAATGTTTCCATTCACCACTTCAAACCCATTCACTACTGGTTCCCCATTCTCAACGGGCGCTGGAGAGCTGGGAGACGCTGATGCTGAAGCGTTTGTGTTAGGTGCGCTCTCATTGGCAGGTGGAGCGACATCAGGCGTTATGATAACCTCCTCATTGCATTCTTCCAACATTTCAGCGTTAGCCTCAGAGCTCAGGACCTAGAATGGAAAGCATATTGGACGTATTTTTAACCCTTTCAGCAACATAAACCATAGAAAAGCACATTCTTTATGATGATGGAAATATTTAGTGGAATATCTTGACATTAACCCAGAAATGACTAAATTTGTTCAAACTATTAAAATATTTACTTACTGAATGTTCATTTGGAGGCCAAGAGGACTATCTTTGAAAATTTACCACCGGAATGACTGGCTCGGTTATTGAACCAGTCATTCTTGTGGTAAATATTTAAAAACTAGTCTACTCTTGGCCTGCAAATGGACATTCCACAATAGCATTACAGAGGCCAGTTTTGACCGGCTCCATCGTGAATAGGTTACTTTGCCTGAATACAGCAGATGCCATTAGCGCCAATAACCCTTTAAAACTCAGTGGCAAAAAAATGGAATCTGAAGTGCTCTTGTGAAATGTACAAAATTTCCACATCAAGATTATTTTTGCAAACTTATTACTGGAATGACTGGCTCGGTTATCAAGCCAGTCATTCTAATAGTGAATTCTCACAAATAATCTCTTTGTCTGTTTGGCGTGAATGGGTTAATGAACCTGAAGCATGAATACGCATGCTTCAAGCTTTAACTCTCAAATAACAGAAATGGCAGATACGTTCTGATGTTAGGAATCATCTATTGTACTCTAGTATACTAGTGCATGATCACAACCTCTCTCATGTTCATATCTGAGCCAAATCTGACACGTAGTTACCGAAATATTCATAGATCTGAAAATTGACCTTTCCACTTTATCCATCGATCATATGACATCATAATCAACTACGTGACGTGTAGGATGATGTCATAACCAATGATGTCAGGAATGACTCGGTTTAGTTCATCTTAAACACTTAATAGTCTGTCAGGTTGTATGATATGCATGTCTTTACCATTTAATAAACTTGCAGTTGAATATTTTGAAACTAATTTGACTTGGCGCTGTTGCTGCTAACATCACCCCGTTAAATTAGTTTCAAAATATTCAAATGTTTACCTGTATAGTTTTCTGGAAATTGATAGTCAGGGGGTTCAAGGATCGATCATTCCCAACACGAGTGAGGTGTGGGTGGACCGTAGCCAGTGATGGGCGGGGCCTAGTTAAACTGGAAAGCTCCATTGATTCAATGTAGATCAACTTGGGACTC
Source organism: Chaetoderma sp. LZ-2023a (assembly GCA_034401795.1). Taxonomy (NCBI): domain Eukaryota; kingdom Metazoa; phylum Mollusca; class Caudofoveata; order Chaetodermatida; family Chaetodermatidae; genus Chaetoderma; species Chaetoderma sp. LZ-2023a. The sequence goes on from CM067364.1 coordinate 81,071,621, forward strand.
GGTACACTCAGGTCAAGAATGGACGTGACGAAGCTAAGGATTTCGGCTGAGGACAAGACGCAGTGGGCAAAAGCGAAGAAGGACTGATTGCAGCTGTAGGATGTTTCTACTACTACAGCCACAGAATACAGTAATCATACATACAGATCAACTCTTTAAAATTATACATCACGACCAAACTCTCAAAATCCTTGTTTATGGCAACCAGCTTTGTTCTGTTGTACAGGCAGAAATGAATCCATGAATTTATTTCCAGCGGATACCAGAAAATGATGCTCTGTAAATAAGTGCATAAAGCGATTGTAAAACTGTGCCTCTGTATACAGTATAGGGAGATACATTGGACATAGTCTTATATAAGATCATTTTATGCACTTGGCCATTGGTTACGTAATAGGCTAAAGATTATTCTGACTTACCCTGAGACAGAGTCGCAGTGTGATTTGGGAAGTAGTTCCGGAATCCTTCAAGTCAAATCTCTGATCCAGTGTCATGTCTGGTGCGGTCAAACAACTCTTAAGCGGAATACTCACTTTCCCGAGGTTATTGTTCGATTTCTTATCTTCGACCTGAGCAAACATAGGGATATACCGTTAATAAAATCTGATAGGAAATGAAAACCAGTTTTGCCTTAAAACGTGAACGAGAATTCTTTCCACACATATGCAAGGTATACAGCGCCACGTGTAAGTAAAAACTATCAGAAATAGACTATCAAATATATATAAAAGATACAGAATCATGCAGGTAAGTAAAAGATATATACGGATACACATGATGACCTGTAAGTACAACAGATTTCAGAAATAAAATGTTTCCAAAACAAAAACAGAAACAGTAAATGTTAGTCAGTAAATGTTAGTCAGTAAATGTTCTGTTGAATATTTTGAACATAATTGGTTTGGATGACATCGCTGCCGCTTCCAAACCAGTTATGTTCAAAATATTCAACATTACATTTTATTTTATAAATGTTAAAAGTTATATGTGAGCTGTACTGTACATAAGCGACATCAGATATACGGCTGTTGTACTGAGTTATTATTTAACCCTTTAACTCGTCTTGTGTCAACAACAGCCTCAAGGCGCTCAAAATACTACTTGATATATCAATTAAACATTTTGATATTTAAATTTTAGAAGAATATTTGTAATTTACTCCTAAATTTAATTCGCCGGCTTAACCATTAAAGGCGTAATGGTAAAGAAAATTACAGTTTTTACTCAACCAGTGTCTATCTGCAGGCAGAGATAAGACTATTTTAGAAAATTTACCACTAGAATGACTGGTTCTGTTACCTGTGTCTATCTGCAGGCAGAGATAAGACTATTTTAGAAAATTTACCACTAGAATGACTGGTTCTGTTACCTGTGTCTATCTGCAGGCAGAGATAAGACTATTTTAGAAAATTTACCACTAGAATGACTGGTTCTGTTACCTGTGTCTATCTGCAGGCAGAGATAAGACTATTTTAGAAAATTTACCACTAGAATGACTGGTTCTGTTACCTGTGTCTATCTGCGGGCAGAGATAAGACTATTTTAGAAAATTTACCACTAGAATGACTGGCTCTGTTACCTGTGTCTATCTGCGGGCAGAGATAAGACTATTTTAGAAAATTTACCACTAGAATGACTGGCTCTGTTACCAGTGTCTATCTGCAGGCAGAGATAAGACTATTTTAGAAAATTTACCACTAGAATGACTGGCTCTGTTACCAGTGTCTATCTGCAGGCAGAGATAAGACTATTTTAGAAAATCTACCACTAGAATGACTGGCTCTGTTACCTGTGTCTATCTGCAGGCATAGATAAGACTATTTTAGAAAATTTACCACTAGAATGACTGGCTCAGTTACCTGTGTCTATCTGCGGGTCGAGAGAAGAGTAATTTTGAAAATTTATCACTTGAATGACTGGCTCGGTTACCGAGCCAGTCATTCTAGTGGTACATATTTAAAAATACTCTTCTCTCGGCCTTGCAAATAGCCATGTCTGAAGACAAATGCAATGTTGTTGTTTTTGGTCAATTTAACCATTAAAGGGTTAAGTTGATACAAGATGGGTTAATGGTCAAATTTTCTCAAGAAAATCTAAATATTTGCTTATTGAATATCAATTTGCGAGCCAAGAAGACTATTTTGAAAATGTACTACTGAAATCACTGACTCGATTTTCTACTTGTAACTAGCTATAACGGTGGTAAATTAAAAAAAATATCCACTTGGCCTGTAAATTGACTTTCGTCAAGACCACTGCCGAGGCTGGTTTGAGTCAGCTTCACCAATGAAATGTTAATAAACATGTCGGGATACAGATGAATATATTGTGTCTTTCTTACAGACATATCAATATCTTGGAAGTTAGGGGTGTGACCAGTGGAAGGTTAATAAACACGCCAGGTTACATATGGTCATTCTTACAGAAATATCAATATCCTGAAAGTTAGGATTGTGAACGAGGAACCTGAAGCTCTCCTCCCATCGTGGTTCCGTCGTGCTCTGCTTGACCAATGTCTCCTCTGCCTTGTGGCCGACAGACAGCTGGACATATGGGCATGGTTCAGCCAAGGACTTCTTGGACCTCTAGAAAATAGGTATAAAGAAAGTTTATTAATAAAATAATTTATAACTGCATTCAATGATTAGAAAAAAAGTTAATTTATTAAATTTGTATCTAGATTTCCCAGTTGCTTTTGTATGACATTCTTAGAATGAGGAGGGGGTGTACACATGTATGCAGTGACTGATCTTCCATATAGCGCGCCTTGTCGCCGAGTTCTACATTTATTAGCATGGTCATCATTATACCATTGTTTGTTTCTCTCCTCATGACTCTGAGGTTTGGAGTAGGTAGGGATAAATTCCTTTTTCCAGCAACAGACTTTTCCAGTTTATCGATCCATCATCTGACGTTATATGATATCATAGTCAACCAAGTGATGTGTAGGGTAATGTTATAAATAATTATGGCATGACTCGATTTAGTCCGTCTTAAACGCTTAATGGTCCGACTCACTGTATGAATTGTATGTCTTTACTATTTAATAAACATTCTGTCAAATATTTTGAAACTAATTTGACTGGGCACTGTTGCTGCCATAGGCAGCAACAGCCAAATTAGTTTCAAAATATTCAAACAGCCTACCTGTATAGTTTTCTGGAAATTGATAGTCAGAGAGTTCATGGATCGCTCGACCCCAACATGAATAAACTTTGGGTGGAGCTTAGCTAGAGATGGGCGGGACATATATAAAACTGGAAAGACCCATTGCACAAACTTATTGGCACAAAACGAAAATCTGTACATTCTATTTATCAACTTTAAGTGAGCTTGTATTTCATGGCACAACAGTCAACCAGTGCATATAATTCTATATCACACTAGTGTAATAAGGTCACACGCCGATGTAGAAATATATTATTGCGCCGTTGTCGGTTGGCAGCGATGATGTAATAATAGCGCTTGTGATGCTATTTTATGATTGTTAACATGTTGTTGAATGAAACATTTTGATTAATTTTAAACTCGGATGAGATACTATTTTTGTCTGAAAATTTTCTATTTAAGAAAAATACATTTAAAATGTCGCCAGGTTTAACCAATTGACTAGATATATATTAATGAAACAAATACTAAATAAAATCAATTTTTAAAGGCAAATGACAATAACATATTTTGGGTAGGTAAGTTTTCTACAGGGTTGGCATGGCTGGTAGCTAGGCAGAGGACAGCTGGTAGCTACACAGAGGACAACCTAACAATTTTCCTACAGGGCTGGTAGCTAGGGAGAGGACAACCTAACACTATTTTAATGATGGCCCAATGCAAGGACATACATGTTATGATAAAGAGTAAAAACACACACCTTTAAAAAACCCATATAGAAAATGTGCATTTGTAGACCAAGAGAAGACTATTTTTGAAAATTTATCACTAGAATGACTGGCTCAGTTATCGAGCCAGTCATTCTAGGGGAAAAGTAAAAATTTCTGAAGAGCCCTACAGAAGCAGTTTTTGGCTGACGTGAGTGTTAAAGGGTTAATACTATCAATGCAGGGAGTTAACTCTTGACACCCTGAAATTCCAATGTCTCAGTTTCAAGACAACTATTCCATACCAGAAATGATAAATTACTTATAATGTAAGGGCATATTCAGTTGAATAGTCTGAAAATAATTTGACTGTGAGATATTGTTGCCCATGGCATCATCAGTAACAGCTTCCAGATTAATTATATTCAAAATATTCAACAGCTTTCCTGTATAGTTGTTTTAAAATTTAAAAGTCTGGCATTTTCAATTAAGGGTTAAGGGCAAAGACAAAGGTGAATCATAAAAAGGAACTGTGGCTCTTTTAGTAAACATGCAGCAGTTATTGAACTGCAATATGTATACAAAGAAATCATTGTCATCATTGTCGTGATCATGATCATGATCACCCATCATCATCATAATCATCATAGTCAGCATCACCACCCACACCACGTCACCATCGTCGTCTATCACTATCATAGCCATCCTGATCGTCGTTGTCTCTTATCATCATCGTCGTTGTCTATCATCATCATCGTCATTGTCTATCATCATCATTGTCGTTGTCTATCATCTTCATCGTCGTTGTCTATCATCGTCGTTGTCTATCATCATCATTGTCTATCATCATCATCGTCGTTGTTTATCATCATCATTGTCTATCATCATCATCATTATTGTTATATTCATTGTGCTGTGCAAGGGAAGGGGACACATCAAAGACAACCGGCTATGAAACTCCAAAGGCAGATTATTAAAGATAGACTAATGACATGAGTGACGCTAACTTAATTGCAACATTGCAATTTTACTGGCATGTGACTGGTGGGAATACAATCTACATTTTTGACAATGGGCATAAATGGAAAATGAATGCTATGGTTCTACAATTATTGGTATTCCTGCATCATCTTATAGCGCACTACTGTACTGTGCCCAGGCTTCAATTACATGTACACTACAGCTCAGAAACTTAACATATTTCCACAACAAAATAAAACTCGATGCCTTTAACATTTTGGACTTAATTTGACTGGAAGGCATTGCTACTTAAGGTTAATCAATTTAAATCCAAAATATTCAACAGAGCATTTCTTATATCGAGTTAAAAATTGTACTAACTAACATGTCTCCGGTTTTGTATTGGAAACATGTTAAGTTATTTCTGAGCTGAACTGTAGGATGAAAGGTGTTCAATTTTCAAATCAACATCTCAGAGAAACAAGCTGGGATTATATCTCAAACACATTTGATTATCATGATAAGGTTGACAGATTTTTATAGCAGCTGTTCTTTCCTTTTATAATCAGAACGAAAATGTAGTGATAAAGCACTAATAGGACTGCTAATGTAATTACACCGAAGCCATCTAGGTGATATAAACCTGAAATCTTAAGACACAAAAAACTAATTTTTTTACCAATTTTATACAATATACAGACGTGTACAGAGCAACAGGTTATTGCAGGATAACTTTAAAACAGTTTAATTGAAAATTGTTGCTATAGTTAGTAGAACACAGTCTGCCTTAGACAAGAACAACTTCAAATCAAACTGTTTTAGAATACTCAATAGCTTTCAATATGAGCTATCCCCAAACCATACATCAGAGTATTCAGGGTAAAAGGGTTAATGTGAAAATATGCATATAATGCAAATAAATTAACCCTTTAACCCTCAAAGACCTGAAATGACAAACTGTTTATGATGCGCGATTAGGAATATACTGTTGAATATTTTGAAACTAATTTGACTGGAAACTGTTGCTGCCGTAGGCAGCAACTGGTTCCAGTCAAATTAGTTTCAAAATATTCAACACCTTACCTGTTATCTGTCTAGTTTTCTGGAAAACGAGTGTGGTGTGGGTGGAACTTATTTAGCGATGTGCGTGGAATAGCTAAAACTGGAAAGCTCCATTGCAAAACATATGCACACAAACTTATTTGTGAACGATGCATGTGTATAAACATTAGTTCAATAATATAGTAACCCTATAATGTTTAAACCGTCCAAACCTGGCCTCTGCTGAGGTTTCGAGGAATACATTTTTATATGTTAAGAGAATTTTTGAAAATTCACCACTGGAATAACTGGCTCGATAACCGAGCCAGTTATTCCAGTGATAAATTTTCAAAAATATTCTCATGGCCTGTAAATGGAGATTCAATGAGGAAAAAGCTCAATGCTTTGGACACATTTTGAGCATTAAAGAATTAAGCAGTTATAATGATATGAAGAGATAGATAGACAATTCAAACATACAATGACCTTGACCTATGGGGATAAGTAGGGACTGGGGCCTACTATTAAATACTTATAATCTCCAATGTTTATTACTCGGGTATATTGAACTGCCATGTGTACGGCCAAAACCAACGATTTAACGGCAAACATTTAAAAAATCTGTGCCATTGTCATGATTGGAGATACAACATTGGTTGTGCAGTTCAGGAAAAGTAGTGTTTAACCTCTAATTAATTTCAGCAGACATTTCTTTGGCACAATCCATTTCCGAGGTTCCTGTAACAACATACTAAATGTTCTAAAACGCTACCTACCTGTAGTTGAGCCATGCCTAATTTGCATACATCCTATGTGGCTGCCATTGCCATGTGTAAGAAACATGTCTTATCACTGCTCTCAGGCTACGGTTGTTTAAACTCGCAGAATGAGGACCAGGAATAATTTAGAATGTTACTATTTGATTGAATGACAAGGTCATGTGCATAAATACAATTTGACTGGCATATTATTAACTGTTAATGGTCAAATTTAGGCAAGAAAATTTAAATATCTGCCTACTGAATGTACATTTACAGGTCAAGAGAAAAAATATTGAAAATTTATCACTGGAATGACTGGCTTGATTATCAAGCCAGTCATTCCAGTGGTAAATTTTCCAGAATTGGATTCTCTTAGCCTATAAATGTACATTCCACATGATCATAACAAAGGCCGGTTTTGACCGGCTTGACCATTCAAGGGCTACGCACTCATGTTGTTGACCAACAAATGCGCTCTAGGTTCAATGAAGGAATTAGCTACATTTCCTCAACTACTGCAGCCTGGTCTCTGATGATCTATAAAATTCAATGGCTATCGGAACATTTAAGACAAATATTCCTGTCGTCGTATGAATGTATGAATGATGCGTTCCCACTCTTCTGAAAGCAATCAATCGCAGTGAAAAAATTAAAGAAAATAAACTTCAAACTGCACACAGCAAAGTGCAGAATAAATCAATTATTGTCAGAAGCAAAAAACGCAAGCAATACACAACATGCCATACCCAGGGTTTGACGGACACCAACTTGGCACTCTAGTGAAAGATAAAGGTTTTAACGACAGATTAATTAACGAATCATTGGTGGTTATGAATATTGAATTTTAAGCAACACCTGCAATCCATATTATTGAGCGAGACTCCGGTCTAATCATGCTTTCATAATTCATGCTAAATCTCACACATTGGGCGTGAGACTTAGGTAATTAACCGACTGCCTGCTGAATTCTTGCACAGCATATTTTCCATGGGGTTTAATTCTGGATATGCGGAATATTTAGAAAACAATTTGACTTAATGTTCAGCCAAATTGTTTCCAAAATATTAAGCAGATCGAGAGTTATTGCGCATTGAAATTATTGTCTGATAGCTTGCAGCATTCGATTCGGACAGTTACCCCTCCACTCACACCACAGGCCAAAAATCCCATGCAATAATCCATGCTGATTAAAATGTGAAGATTTCTGTCTAAAATGCACAAATCTACACCAGAAATGCATAGATTAGGTAAGAAAATCACAAATTTGGAACCGAAAGGCAAAGGTTTGGGTCAAAATAGCATTGTGCATTTACATGATTAAAATGAAAATCAAAATTTTTTTAAATCGTGACTATGATTAAAAATTAAATAATTGTTATTAATTTATTCTTCATAGCATATTGCAAAACCTATCTTTTAATTCCTCTTTAGTGACAGGCCACAAAAATTGACATTTTGCTCAACAAATGTATATCCATTTGAGGGCGAAGAACAAACTTTCTTTTAATTGAACCACTTGAATATTTTAAATTGATCAAATAGCCTGTCAGGTTGCACCCAATGATGGTCACGAAAGATACACTCTAAAATTCCGACATTTTGGGGTGCTAATTGATAATGGGGTGCCAATAGATAATGGGGCATTAATAGATAATGGGGTGCTAATTGATAATGGGGTGATAATTGATAATGGGGCATTAATAGATAATGGGGCATTAATTGATAATGGGGCACTAATTGATAATGGGGTGCTAATTGATAATGGGGCACTAATTGATAATGGGGTGCTAATTGATAATGGGGCATTAATTGATAATGTGGTGCTAATAGATAATGGGGCATTAATAGATAATGGGGCACTACTTGATAATGGGGTGCTAATTGATAATGGGGCATTAATTGATAATGGAGTGCTAATAGATAATGGGGCATTAATTGATAATGGGGTGCTAATAGATAATGGGGCATAATAGATAATGGGGCACTAATTGATAATGGGGTGCTAATTGATAATGGGGCATTAATTGATAATGGGGTGCTAATAGATAATGTGGCATTAATAGATAATGGGGCACTAATTGATAATGGGGTGCTAATTGATAATGGGACACTAATTGATAATGGGGTGCTAATAGATAATGGGGCATTAATAGATAATGGGGTGCTAATTGATAATGGGGTGCTAATTGATAATTGGGCACTAATTGGTAATGGGGTGCTAATAGATAATGGGGCATTAATAGATAATGGGGTGCTAATTGATAATGGGGTGCTAATAGATAATGGGGCATTAATTGATAATGGGGTGCTAATAGATAACGGGGCGTTAATAGATAATGGGATGCGAATTGATAATGGGGGTGCTAATAGATAATGGGGCATTAATAGATAATGGGCACTAATTGATAATGGGGTGCTAATTGATAATGGGGGTGCTAATTGATAATGGGGTGCTAATTGATAATGGGGTGCTAATTGATGAGGTGCTAATTGATAATGGGGCATTAATTGATAATGGGGGGTAATAGATAATGGGGCATTCATTGATAATGGGGTGCTAATTGATAATGGGGGACTAATAGATAATGAGGTATTAATTGATAATGGGGGACTAATTGATAACAGTTCTCCCCGAATCATTCATTTATGTCACGAATGATGTTTAATCACATTAAATGTTATCAGGGGAGATAGATCTGGCAAATATGGACAGATTTTGCCAACATGAAATTATCATGACACTGTCTTCCACTAATATATATACGCTTAAAGAATTGTGTCAGTTTGAAACATTCCGAGATATGGATCGGACAAGAAAATCTTAAGACACTTTTACGTCTTTCAGGGTGCATACGCTGGCAAATATGGGCAGATTTTGCCCAAACAAAATCATGACACTGCGTCTCCCCCTTCACATATTAGGACCCGCTTTGTGTGGGTGGAGGGGCAGAAAAGGGTGGGGGAGGATTGTCTTCCTCGATTGTTGTTCTCTTACATGTCCTAAATGTAAATTTACAAAACCTAAATGAGGGAGACACAAATGACCAATGACACATGCTTTTCACGACAATACCATATTCACGGGCAACATTACTTAGAAACTAAACAACAGAATGTTCATTGTATCCAGAACATTGAATACATACTGCTTTATTCTGAAGCAAAAACAAAAAAAGAAAATATGAAAGAAACAAAATTAAAAACTCAAACTACATTAAATAAATTAAAATCGTGCATTCATCTAACTAGAATTAAAATCATCGTGCAACTTATTCTAAGCTACTTCTAGTAAAAACAGGCACAACTACTGGATTAATCGTCTGCGTGTTAAATTTCTGCAGAATACATTTTCCATGGGGTTTAATTCTGGATATGCTGAAAATTTAGAAAAAATATTTGACTGAAAATTATTTTTAAAATATTCAGCAGGTCAAGAGTTATTGCCCATTGAAATTATAGTCTGGTGCAATGCAGCAGTCAAACAACTAACACATTCGTGATCAAGATTAGTCAAGAAAATTATAAATCCTTCCTCAGTGAATGTCCCTTTACAGGCAGAGAAGGTAAATTTTGAAAATGTACCACTGAAATATCTGGCTCGGTTATCGAGTCAGGTATGCCAGTGGTTTATTTTCAAAACTAGCTTTCTCCTGGCCTGTAAATGCACATTCCTCAAACCCACCACAAAGGTCAGTTATGGTTGTCTTGACCAGTAGTGGGTTGAATGAGGTCAATACATGTACAGTTAGATGTCATTGTTAGGTCACTACATGTCCAGTTAGATGTCTATGTTAGGCCACTACATGGCCAGTTAGATGTCTATGTTAGGTCACTACATGGCCAGTTAGATGTCTATGTTAGGGCATTACATGTCCAGTTAGATGTCTATGTTAGGCCACTACATGGACAGTTAGATGTCTATGTTAGGTCACTACATGGTCAGTTAGATGTCAATGTTACATCACTACATGTCCAGTTAGATGTCATTGTTAGGTCACTCCATGTCCAGTTAGATGTCTATGTTAGGTCACTACATGTCCAGTTAGATGTCAATGTTATATCACTACATGTCCAGTTAGATGTCATTGTTAGGTCACCACATGTCCAGTTAGATGTCATTGTCAGGTCACTTCATGTCCAGTTAGATGTCATTGTCAGGTCACTTCATGTCCAGTTAGATGTCATTTTTAGGTCACTCCATGTCCAGTTAGACGTCATTGTTAGGTCACTCCATGTCCAGTTAGATGTCATTGTTAGGTCACTACATGTCCAGTTAGATGTCATTGTTAGGTCACTACATGTCCAGTTACATGTCATTGTTAGGTCACTACATGGCCAGTTAGATGTCATTGTTACATCACTACATGTCCAGTTACATGTCATTGTTAGGTCACTACATGTCCAGTTAGATGTCAATGTTACATCACTACATGTCCAGTTAGATGTCTATGTTAGGTCACTACATGTCCAGTTAGATGTCATTGTTAGGTCACCACATGGCCAGTTAGATGTCAATGTTACATCACTACATGTCCAGTTAGAAGTCAATGTTACATCACTACATGTCCAGTTAGATGTCCATGTTCGGTCACTACATGTCCAGTTAGATGTCTATGTTCGGTCATACATGTCCAGTTAGACATCACTAGCTGTAAATATGGACAAATGTACGCACAGAATATAACAATATTATTTCAAATGCAAAAATTAACTTTTTCAAATTTTAGGCAGGTTGCAATCCAGGGCACAATATTATTATTTCAGAATATTAGATGCTAGTGACTGTCATTAAATCAGGAAGCTACCACTGTTGTTGTTGATTCTGCATCTGCTGTTGTTGATGTTGTTAAGGAAGGTGCCATTGTTGTTAAATAACCTGCCATTATTGTTGTTTGAATGACATTTGATTTTCAAAGTAAAGCCAGCATGTGTTGACAAAAATATTGAAAACAGATTACTGTTTTAATTAAATATAAATTAAAATTATTTAGAAAATAACTTACTGGAAGATCGCGAGCGGAATCAACATACACAATGAGAATACAAGATGAGATCGTCTCGTCGTCTTTTTCTGACTCAAGTTGCTGAACAACCTGTCAATCAAAATGTACAGTCATTTTAATAATGATAATTATGATTAATTAATACAATTAACCAGGTACGTTGTTTAATATAAAGATATTAGAGGTATTAAATGTAAATTAACTTCTTAATCCTCAAGTGGACCAAATACTCCCCTGCAGCGGTCTTGAGAAATGTCCATTTGCAGACCAACAGAAGGCTATTTTTTTTAATTTACCACCGGACTGACTGGCTCGATAAGTGAGCCAGTCAATCCTGTAGTAAATTTTCAAAAATACTCTGGGCCTGCAAATGGACATTTTCTCTGTGAAAAACCCAACACCCCAAACACAACCCCCCACCAATACTCCTAACCTTCCCTTAAGTCTGTCCAGCATTCATCCACAAAAATATGTACTTAATATATACAGGTAATAAGTTTATTACAATAATTATTATTATTATTATTATTATTATTATTATTATTATTATTATTATTAATCTGCGATGTCAATCACAGATTAATGTTTTTACTCAGGATCTTCCTTCTTATTATTTTTAATATTGTTAAGATTTTCACGACGTATCTCCTCCTACAGTTTTCACAGGATCAGCTCCAAACTTGGTCAACTTGTAGTACCCATTGGGACTTGCATTGCCATTGCTTTTATTCTGGATCCACCAAACAGTTTTTGAGCTACTCACCTTTGAGTGGGCAAAAAATCCCATAGGAAATGTATGGGGATGTTCTTTAAACTGCTACTAAACCTAGAGTTTTGAACGGATCACTACCATATTTGCTGAGGATATTACCACTGGCCATTTGTTTTTGAAATTTTTTTTTTCAAAATAGCCGCCAGAACTTTGACCTCCCAATGCATGGAAAACGTCCCATAGGAAATGTATGGGGATTTTCACATGTTTGAAGTACTACTACACCTAGGGTTTTGATCGGATTACTTCCATACTTGTGTAGGATATTACCACCGATTATTTTTGAAAAAAAGATTTTTTTTTAAATGGCTGCCATGAAAAATTTTGGCCAAAAATACCAGTTTTCGGGGTTTTTTCAGAAATGCTCTGGAAAAAAATATTTTTGTGTGTGGGGGGGGGGGGGGGGGGGGGGGGGGGGGAATGATGACCAGGCGCACCTTTTGGGGTCAAAATGAGCAAAAGAATTTTTGGCAGAAATGAACTGAGTGAAAAAAACCCACTTTTTTCAAATTTCCTTTTTCAAAATGCCCCCCTAAATGAGGCTCCGATCAACTTGAAATTTGGTGAACTCCTACGTCTTAGATTGACTTGATTTGGTGCCAAATTTAAACTTGATCCGACCAACGGTTTTCGACAAAATCACATTTACCGTGCCACATATTCCCATAGTAAACCTATAGGAGCAATATTGAAACAGTGTTAACTTCTACAGTTTTCTTCCGATTCTCTTCAATTGAAGCCAGACTCTAGAACATTGAAAGATCTAAACAATTTCCATTGAAAATTTTAATATCTCCCTTGGGGTCAAGGTCATTCACTTGTAAAGCTTTCCAGTTTTCATGTTTGGCATAAGTTACCTGCCCTTCATCATGTAACTTGAAAGATCATATTAAGACACATTTTATTTTATCCTTAGTGTCAAGGTGACCTTTTAGTTTGAGATAAAATCGTTAGTGAACATGTTAACTCTGCATTTCCATGCCACCATGTCCCCATAGGAAATGTATGAGAGCAATATTCGGATACTGACTGCTCCTAGAGTTTTACCTCTATCATCTTGAAACTGGAAAAATGTCTAGCATGTCTTGACCCACATGTTGACCCAAATATTTTTTGGGTCCAGTGACACTTTTTTGAGATCTGGCATAAGCCCAATTTTTGGGAATCAAGATAATTCATATTTCTAGGTTGGTCAGATACATTATACTACTATTGATTAATAAAATCAAATCATTGTCGAACATGTTAACCTTTCAGAAAGCTGCATTTCCGTTCCCAACATGTCCCATAAGGAATGTATGGGAACAATATTCAGTCAGCGACTGCTCCTAGAATCCTTTACGGATCATCTTGAAACCTAACATATTTCTAGGATCTCTCGACCTGCAAGTTGACCCAAAAAATATTTTCGGTTCAGTAACCAGTTTTTGAGAAAATGCTGCATAAAAACAATTATTTGACATCATGAGAATTCTTACTTCAGTCCCTGTCAGAGGGTTAACGTTTTTGACATCCCTAGATACCAGAGGCTACATCCCTGGATACCAGAGGCTACATCCCTAGATACCAGAGGCTACATCCCTAGATACCAGAGGCTACATCCCTAGATACCAGAGGCTACATCCCTAGATACCAGAGGCTACATCCCTAGATACCAGAGGCTACATCCCTAGATACCAGAGGCTACATCCCTAGATACCAGAGGCTACATCCCTAGATACCAGAGGCTACTATTGCTTACTAAAATAAAACCGTTAGTGAACATATTAACATTTCTATTATTGCAAATCTGCACACTAAACAATATTTCCATGATTTGCTGATAGATGACAGAATTATGGTCGGATTGTTTCAGCATTTAGATCCTCTGATCGGGGGCGGAATTGCCTCTCAGACACCATTTGCAGAACTCCGATACCCCGAACGGTTCATGAGATATTGAGATTTTTGTATCATAGACAAATATGTCAATAGGGAATGTATTGGAAATTGATTTGATGATAAATGACCCAGCTTTGGAAATATCATATCTAAACTTGGTACATTTCTAGTACACACCAGGCATGTATAGATCACCTACAGAAATTGGATCTGGTGTATGATTCCCGAGAATTCCACGTCTTCTTGTCCAAAAAGTACAACTGGAAATGTAAGGGAGTGCTTTTCGGACAGCAACTCGTCCTAGAGATTCTTGCAGATCATGGAGACACTTAACAAACTTCTAGCATCTGTTAACCCGCATCTGACACCTGGTCCATTGAGTACTATTTGAGATTTCTAGCCTCCAAACTTGAGACACTTTCAGTACACCTTAGGGCTTGGGATGCTTTTATTTTTCTTTTAGACCCTGTGAATAATTTCCGAGGAATATATGAGTGATATTCTGATAGCGACTCCCCTTAAGGTTTCTGCAGATAATGTTGAAACTTAACATCCTTCCAGAATCCGTAGTCGCACATCCGACCCAAAATCAAGGAAAAGGCCATCAAATGTCAAATAAAGGCAAAATTAATGAATTTTGTTTGGTCCAGGTAGTCAGAGTTAATCGAAATTCACTAGATTTAATTGCCTCAATCAACTTCAACAGGTAAAGGGAAGTAATTCATACCAAACGCTAAAATTGGTCGCTTTGACCCCTGATTGACCTTGACCTTGGACGGGTCACTTTCAAACCATCACCGTTGGATCTGGCATGTGTGATATATCTATAGTAAAATTTTCATGAAAATCAAGTAAAAAGACCTGAAGTTTGAAATAACCGAGTAATTAATGAATATTTTGGCCCATGTAGACAGAGAGAATCAAAATTCATCATATTGAATTGACTCAATCAACTTCAACAGGTAAAGGAGGTAAAGGGAGGCAATTCAAACCAAAAACAGAAATTAGTCATTTTTTTCACGAATCGCCTCCCTTTACCGTTAATTCATTAATTTCTCCTTTATTTGACATTTAATGGCTTTTTCCTTGATTTTGGTAAAAATTTAACTACAGCAACTCAGGACACATTATTTTATACTTCAGGGTCGAGGCTATCAGTTTTCAAGAAATCAGCCTTTCCAAAACTATGGGAATTTCAACTATCTTTGAACAGCGACAACACTTAGACTTTTTATCAGCTCAGCATCAGACATGTTCGATGATCATATGAGAAGAGGGCTTATAATACTCCTTAATGCCCAGTCATCACAGATTTACAGTTACTTCAGGAAATGTGTTCTAGTTATTATTATTATTATTGTTATTATTATTATTATTATTATTATTATTATTAACGTAAGTAGAATCTGAAGACAATCATTAAACAAGATCAATCAGAGATTGCAGACCCTCGCCGTCCCGTTTTTGTCACACACATGTAAAAAGCTCCTTTTTATTTTCTAGAATTTTTTTGGATTATCCAGATTTTTTTGGATCACACCAAAAGTTGTGGAATCCTAGTGTCTTTGATCCCACCATTTCGTGTAAAGATTTTAGCCAAATCACGCCAATAGTTTCAGAGATATCAGTGGGTACAGAATTTGATCAGATCCACATCTGGGTTCTTCTATCCGGATCACAGATGTCTAGAAATCATTTTGCATGGCAAATTCCTTTGTTGTTTTAAGATTTGAGTCAAATAGAATCAGTAGTTTTCATGATACATATTCAGGGCATACAGACAGATGGACCCGATCACAATACTCTCTTTTCCTACCAGGCCGAGATTAATAATACTGATATCAGCCTCCTGAATAACATTCTATATTAAATTGAATAATTTTAAAACAGTTGTCCTAGAAACCATCTGATAACCACCAAGATTCACATGCTCCAACCAGGCCAATGAATCGTAATATTTATAGATTGCATTCCCATGTCCATTATTACTTCACCTTTTCCAGAAAACTTTCAATACACATGTATACATGCAATCCAAAATTAAAATGCAAAAAAACCCCAAGTATTTCCTACAAAAAACAAATATTTCCCAGGAAATGCAACTTTATAGGACACTAATCAACCGAGTTATATTTGACTCATACATCCGATATGCCCAGTCATGCGTATAGACGTTTCATTACACAACAGATGATATTTGTCTAAGTGTTATCAGAGGAAAACGATGAAATATGATAATCGATTACTGTCAAACAGCCCTTAAACTACCTCATTAGATCATCCATAACCCTTATCATTCTGATGTCTATATACTATCTTTTACCCTGTCAATAGCAAAGAGACTGGGGTACATTTTTCAACAATGTTGGTGGACGGATGCTGTCTTCGACAGCACCATCTTCCACCAAATTGGTTGAAAAAGGTACACCAGTTCATCTTTTAATTTAATTTGGAAATTTAAATTTCTGACATCAGTGTGGTAAGGGTTAAATTATTTTACTTTTCAGGGTAACAAGTTATATAGGTAAATAGAGCGTACGCAAAATAATATACTAAATTTCTATCACTGATGTTACAAACTTAAGGCAAATGGAAAGAATAGTTGCAGTGCATCTTAAAGAATAGCCCTGCCTTCCGCTGAACCCCAACTTTGCTGAACCCCACCTTTGCTGAATGCATGAATCTTGAAGTCGAATGAACCATGAATTGATCCCAGTTACAAGTAGACACCAAGGTTGATTATTGTACACAAAAATCTATTGAAACTACAGCCAGGGCAACAATAAACTGTGATGTTCAATGAACGATGAAAATTAGGTCAAGCTGACCTACTTTTGACACATGACACACCTACAGGCCATGATGCATCCATATACAAAGTTTGTTGACTATATGTGAAATCCCTTGAAAATATGGTCCGCATGAAAAATTGGGACGGATGGATGTACAGACGGATGGATACACGCCCGAATGGTCAGAGATTAGTCATATATATCCCCCAATCACCACTCCAACCCCCAACAAGCGAGGGTATAAAGACAGTTTTATGGAATTGTTTGTGCATAAGTAGTAGAGCAGCAGGAACCAATAATCTAAGCATCGTCTTACTGAGCACGAACACTTAGGCTAATATACTATTGAGTGACATCATCTTGCAATGAATCCCATTGGCTGCTGTTTCACTGACTGTGATTGGCTGATAAGATTTACCCCGTTAATGTCTAAATTTGGTCAAGAAAATTAAAATATTTACTTATTGAATGTCCATTTGCAAGCCAAGATGAGACTAATTCTGAAAATTTAACACTGGACTGATTGGCTCGTTTATCGAGGCAGTTATTTCAGTGGTAAATTTTTTGAATATTTTTTTCTTGGCCCGCAAAGGGACATTCCTCAAGACCACTGTAGAGGCCAGTCAAGGTTAACTAATCAGCCAATCATCGATG
Source organism: Chaetoderma sp. LZ-2023a (assembly GCA_034401795.1). NCBI lineage: Eukaryota > Metazoa > Mollusca > Caudofoveata > Chaetodermatida > Chaetodermatidae > Chaetoderma > Chaetoderma sp. LZ-2023a. Next base: position 81,089,300 of record CM067364.1, read on the forward strand.
CACTGCACACATTTACACACTCCACCAGGAGGATGCTAGATGAGTCTGTGGACGCTGACAGGACTGAAATTACAAACGGCATGAAAGCGACGACAATGGAGGAGGGGGTGCTGGCGATGTCGAGATGCCCCATCTCTCATCCTATGATGGACAAGGAGGACCAATAATGTCTAATATTCTCACAATACAGTTCATCCTTGACCACTGTATCACCATGATGAGCAATGAGAGCTGTGGAGATTGACACACATAACACCAAACATGCATGCAGAGTTGATCAAACGCTAACAATGTATTGCAAGTTATCAATGAAGAAGCAATGATAAGACTAAAGCAGCTGATTTAAACTTTGCAATCAAACGTCACCTATAGGTCATTCTGCCCAATTCTGAACCACAATATTTGACAATTTCTTTGCGAAATTACAAAGATGAACAACTTAAATGGAACCGTTTAAAGGAGCAATATGGAGCCAATTGACATGATAGATGGGGGGAGGGGGAGGAGGAGGAGGACCATTTCTAGTTAGGCCACGCCCATTTCTAGTTAGGCCACGCCCATTTCTAGCTAAGGTCTGTCTACTTTTTTTACGCGTATTGGAATTGGGTTGCTACTTTGAAACATGAATTCCTAGCACCTATATTTCAAGGTAAGTTCTATTCTCACGACCATTGCAGAGGCTGTTTTTGGCTAAACTTGCATATTGTCCATTAACACCTTAAGGATGAAGCCGGCCAAAATTGGCCTCTGCAGTGGCCTTCGGGAATGTCCATTTGCAGGCCAAGAGAAGACTATTTTTTAAATTTTACCATTGAAATGACTGGCTCGGCTATCGAGCCAGTCATTTCAATGGTACAATTTTAAAAATAGTCTTCTCTTGGCTTGCAAATAGACATTCAATAAGTAAATATTTTAATTTTCTCAACAAATTTAATGGTTAAAGGGTTAAAGTGTTAACATATTGCTTAGAAATGTTTACACTGCTCTGTAAGGGGGTGAGAATTAACCTTTTAATGGTCAAGTTTGCTAAAATCCGGTGTTTGCAATGTTCTGGGAAAACATATATTCAAGATTATCTTTTTAACTTTTATTACAGAAATGACTGGCTTCATAATTGTTATTCTAGTGCAGAATTTTTAATAAGTCTTCTCTTGGCTTGTCAATGGAGATTTTCTATGAGAAAATTAGAATTTTCTTGATCAATGTTGCCGTCACAAGGTTAATAAGGATGCAATGCTTGTAAGCATCGTGATATGTTTTGATCGTAATGTCGTGTAAAAGTATTTTATGACATGCAATTTATACGCAAAATCTCAAAGAAATGTCAAATATTCTAGTTTCAGATCTGTAATATTTTAAAATATACTATTAAGTACTTAAGAAAAACCGAAAAAATACAAATATATTTAAATCCTTGAATCGAAACAGCCATAACGCAACAAACAGAAATAAACACCACATTAGTGAGAGTAGCAAATTACCATAAGAAACTCAACATAAGCAAAGTGTGATTCAAAACCTTTGCAAACAAAATATTTTCACAAAAACACGTAAAGACTCACCAAAACACAGTTTGTAGATGAATAAAGAAAACATTTAAAAATCAAAAACCACAGTATATATATTTTTAATTATCGCCAAACTTTTATACCTTGACATCCTGGTATATCAATATCAGTTTAGACGTACAGCTAACATGTTAAATATTATGAAACTAATGTGACTGGAAATTGTTACTCCCATATAGAGGCAAGAACAGCTTCCAGTTATATTAGTTTCTAAAATATTTAAGACAATGTATTTTGTAACATTTTTTAAGTTGTGGCTGGTGTGAAGTCCTGAAATGCTTAAAATCAATTCATTGAACACATACATTATTATAATAAAGGGTCCCACAGGTTTTTGAAAATTTAATTCAAGATCTTTTCAAAGATATTTGAGGTCAATAAAACTAATTTTTAAGGACCTTTTAAACCCTTTAATGGTCATACCGGCCAAAACCGGCCTCTGTAGTGGTCTTAGGGAATGGCCATTTGCAGGACAACAGAAAACTATTTTTGAAAATTTACCACAGGAATGACTGGCTCGGTTATCGAGCCAGTCATTCCTGTGGTAAATTTTCAAAAATAGCCTTCTCTTGGCCTGCAAATGGACATTTAATAAGCAGATATTTAGATTTTCTTGACCAAATTTGACCATTACAGGGTTAAAGGTGACGTGTCCTCGTTTACATCCTCTTCTAGCCGTCTTTTCCAGCCACATAATTCTTTATTATCAAATTATAATTACAACATTTTAGAGACAGGAGATTATACAAAATTATGTGACTAAAATACTTAATATATTAATTTCTATATTTTCGCTTGCTCTGCCATATAGCTGGGAGAGCTGGACAGTGACAAATTCAAGGGGTTTTCAAGGAAATTTTCAATTCAGGCTAAATTCGAGGACTTTCAAGGCCTTGAAAATGCAACATTTTTTCAAGGACTTTCAAGGTTACGGGAACCTTGTAATATCACAGATTATGGATAATTTTAACCCTTTAACACTCAAATTTGTCCAAGAAAATCATAGAAAATGTCCACTTGCAGAGCAAGAGAAGTGTTTTTTGAAAATTTGCCACTGAACTATATCGAGCCAGTCATTTCAGTGGTAAATTTTCAAAAACAGTCTTCTCTTGGTCTGCAAATGAACATTTCTCAAGACCAATGCAGAAGCCATTTTTGGCTGATATGAGGGTTAAAGGGTTAAAATATGTGATTAGAGGGATACTAATCTCATCGTTATTTTCACATTTTATCGATGAACTTTAGCACACATATTCCATCTAATTCATGGCCAGATGTTCTATACCTACAAATCATAGTAATTTGCATTTTCATTTCATTTCATGGACTTAGCTTCCTTCTACTCAACACGATACCCAAGAGACTGTAACACTCACCTGGACCATTTGCATTTGAACCAATTCACGATATTTTTCAGTAGATTTAAGATGGCCACCGAACACATTGACCAATCAAAATTCTATATAACGTTCTGAAGCATACCAATCTAGGGTCCTTCCAGCCGAGTTTGCTTGAAATCGGCCACGTACAGGCTTTTACCTGATTTATAGAAACTTTCAGGCAACCCAAGATGTCCACCAGAAGAATTCACCAATCAAAATTCTGTATACACGTTCTGAAACCTAAAAGTCCCATATCCTTGGTTGAAATTGCCCAAGCAGAATATGAGTAGAGTTTTAAGCGATTTCCCATTCAGAAACTTCAAGATGGTCGTCTAAAAAAATTGAGCAATCAAAATTCTGTATACAGGTTCTGAAACATACCACTTTAGCGTCCTTCCAGCTGAGTTTGCTTGAAATCGCCATGTGGTTAATGAGGAGTATGCTTTTAACTGCATTCCAGAAATTTTGAGAAAATCCAAGATGGTCACTGGAAAAAATGACTGATCAAAATTCTTGTTAAAAGTCTTGAACCGTACTACAACAGGATTCTTCCACCCGTTTCATCAACAATCGAGCGTTTTAAAGGATTTCCAGATAATGTTTGGAAACTCCAAGATATACGCACCGGAAAAATTAACCAAAATTAATTTTGAATAGAAGTTCTGAAGCCTACCACGATAGAACTCTTCCAGCTAAATTTGGTTGAAATCAGTCAGATAGTTAAGTAGGCGATGTGATTTGACGGAGACAGCTGGCCACCATGGTAAAAATTTACTTGGCCCATCGGGCAAGGTGAGCTAAATATATCCTTGGATGTTTCTGTGGACCAGCTTGCTCCAGAATCCATGGGTCCAACAATGGTTACCACACATGTTTTTGCATGTATAAATTTAAGTTGTAACTAATTTCATGTATCTGCTCTCTGGTCCTAAAAATCCTGGATATAGAACTATAAAAACACATCAAATATACGATGATAGTTACTATAGAATATATATGCACAAGAGTTAACCCTTTGATGGTCAGGATTGGTCAACGAAATCTAAAATTGTGCTTAATGAATGTCAATATATAGGCCAAGAGAACTCTTTTTGAAAATTAACCACTAGCATGTCTTTTATCGAGCCAGTCATTCTAGTAGTAAAATTTCAAAAATAGTCTTCTCTTGTTGTGTAAATGGACATTTGTTCAAGGCCACTGCTGAAGCTGGTTTTTGTCCGGCTTGACAATCAAAGGGTCAAACGGTATAGATAAGATTCATGATTATGTACATTAAAACCTGTGTAAAGAGACCACCTCAGATAGTAAACAATAATGCGTATGCACAAGTCATCTTTTAACCCTTTAGCACTCATATCAGCCAAAAACACCTTCTGCAGTGGTCTTAAGAAATGTCCATTTGCAGACCAAGAGAAGACTATTTTTGGAAATTTACCTCTGGAATGACTGGATCGATAACCGAGGCAGTGATTCCAGTGGTAAGTTTTCAAAAATAATCTTAACTTGGTCTGCAAATTGACAATTTGTACGAGAATTGAAAATTTTTTGGAACAAATTTGAGTGTTAAAGGGTTAATACACAATGGCTAATAAATAAGTCAAGATGTTTCCAAAACAAAAAGAGAAACATGTTAGTTAGTACAATTTTGAAAACGATGAATGAAACAGTCTGTTGAATATTTTGGATTTACATGTAATTTGATTCCAATCAAATTAAGTCTAAAATATTCAACGGGACGTTTTATTTTGTTTTGGAAACATGTTAAGTTATTGCTGAGCTGCACTGTACACTGTGCCTTGCTATAGGCTAGGTCTGTTAGTTCCTTAAGACAGTTAGTCTCCAAAAGCCAGGTGGACTTTGGTAAAGGTTTGTCAGTAATTATAAACCGCATACATGTAGAAATAACCTACCGCCCCTCACACCCACCTTGTCTAGTTCCAGTGGATTCTTAATCAGATACAGCCACTGCAGTCTCACGTGAACCAAGCCAGTTTTAACGTCCTCCAGAGGGAGCCACTGTTAGCGGGAAAAGATTGAAAATAAGACTATTTTAAGTTAAATTAAAATTCTTTTTAATATTACTACAATTTAAAAAAATAATTCAACAGTGGCGTGTTAACCCTTTAATGGTCATACCGGCCAAAACCGGCCTCTGTCATGGGCTTGTGGAATGTCCATTTACAAGCCAAGACAGTACAATTTTTGAAAATTTACCACTGGAATGACTGGCTCGATAACCGAGCCAGTCATTCCAGTGATAAATTTTCAAAAATTGTATTCTCTTGGCCTGTAAATGGACATTCAATAGGAAGATTTTAAAATATTCTTGTATATTCTATATCAAAAAAAAATATTGAGAATTAAAGGGCTAATTTCCAATATAAAATGTGCTGCAAAAGCAAAGATAATGCAGAGAATTGATGAATCCAGGTTTAGCCCATCTTCAACTACACTCCACCCATACCTCATTCACCCATGTTGGGATCGATCGATCCTGAACTCTCCGACTAGCAATTTCCAGAAAACTATACATCAGGTAAGTTTTTGAATATTTTGAAACTAATTTGACTGGGCGCTGTTTCTGCATATGGCATCAACCGTGCTCAGTTATATTAGTTTCAAAATATTCAACAGAATGTTTATTAAATAGTAAACACATATAATTTGTACAACAATGCTTAGCCCATCTTCAATTAAGCATTCATGATGCTGACGTCATTGATTATGACGTAATGCTACACGTCACATAGTTGATTATGACATCATGCTACACATCACATAGTTGATTATGATGTCAGGATCCACGACATATAGTTGATTATGATGTCACGGTACACATCACTTAGTTGATTATGACATCACGGTACACATCACATAGTTGATTATGACGCCTTACTACACATCACATAGTTGATTATGAGGTCATAATCCACATCACATAGTTGATTATGACATCATGCTACACATCACATAGTTGATTATGACTTCATGATTGATGTCACATAGTTGATTATGACATCATGCTACACATCACATAGCTGATTATGACATAATGATCATGTCACATAGTTGATTATGACATCATGCTACACATCACATAGTTGATTATGACATCATGATCGGTGTCACATAGTTGATTATGACATCATGCTACACATCACATAGTTGATTTCATGATTGATGTCACATAGTTGATTATGACGCCATGCTACACATCACATAGTTGATTATGACATCATGATCGATGTCACATAGTTGATTATGACATCATGCTACATGTTACATGGTTGATTATGACATGATATGATTGATAGATGAAGTGGAAGGTGAATTAACTCTTTAAGATGTCAAAATTGGCTTTTATTTCATTTATATAGAAATCTGCTACAATGAAGAACATTTAAATATCATAGTCCACTGTTTTCTCGCTTTCACAACTATTCCTCCCACATTTATCTGGTGACTTGCTCCTTATTCTAACTACATGTACCATTTATGAAAATACAACAAAATTGAACGTAGAAATACACAATAAAGAGCAATGTCTGCAGGACCAATGTCAACAAAATCACCACCAGCCTCAAATACTGTATTGATTATGATATGGCATCCTGCCACAGACAATACAATCGGCTAACTGGTCACATGGTACATCTTAAGGGAGGTAACTTTTGTGTACATACAATAATATGTACAGGTAATTAGAAAAAAGATTTTTGACAAACAACATTTCAATGATTGAATTGAACTTGTGAATCTGGAAATTTTTTCGCATGATTATATAGCAATGGCAAGAGTTAGCCAACGCCCCTTAACCCTTTTACACTCATATCAGCCCAAACAACTTCTGCACTTCTCTTGAGATACAAACAATGTAGTGTCCATTTGTAGAGAAAGAGAAGACTATTTTTTAAACTTTAACACAGGAATGACTGGCTCGATAATCGAGGCAGTTATTGCAGTATTAAATTTTAAAAATACTCTTCTCTTGCTCTACAAATGGACATTTTCTATGAGAAAAATGAAATTTTCTTGAACAAATTCGAGGGTTAATTGGGTTAACAGGTGTGATTTATAAATAGGCTAGTACAACAGTGGATAGCCACAGTCACTAGTGATTGATACCTAACTGTTCTCGGGTTGAGAATGAAGTCGGAACTCTACCCACGTTTTACTTGCAGTGATTTATACATAAATCGCTAAATTGCTATGTCATGATATCACCCTAATCATTAACCATTTAAACCTCACAGGCCCAGACACAAAACTCTTTATGATGAACATGTAAAGAACATTCTGCTGAATATTTTGACGGAGAGCAGTAGGAAGCAACAGCTACCAGTCGAATTAGTTTCAAAATATTCAACAGCTTTCCTGTATACATGTCCTGAAATTGAGGCAGTGGAATTTGAAAGGTTTAAAGGTTAATGATCAGACAAAATTTAAATTTTCTAATAGAAAATGTGTATTTGGAGATCAAGAGACTATTTTTAAAACTTTACCACTGGAATGACCGGTTATCGAGCCAGTTATTCCAGTGGTAAATTTAAAAAAATCGCTTTCTCTTGGTCTGCAAATAGACATTTCTCAAGATCACGGCAGACACCATTTTTGGCTGATATGAGTGTCACAGGATTAATAACGATTCATAATAAATTATAATATAAGTCATTTGATCAGTGTTATTTTGAAGTGATTAGTAATTGTAATTAAGCAATGCTGTTAAACGTAAGATAAAATCAAACTCACATGCATTGCCAATGTTAAAAGTTTTAGCGAGTTATTATTAAAAAAGCAATTGTTAGTAATTTTATTAAATTTTATTAGATTTTATTAAATTTTATTTTGCTTTTATCCAATTATTATGCTCTCACAATATCGGTGTTCGTTTTTAACAAATGTTATTTCAGAATGATTCCTCCCATTATCTTCTCCAAAATTAGATACATGTATAGAGTAAATAATAAATAATAATAATAATAATAACAACAAGAGGCCCAAGGGCCTGTGGCGCTCACTTGGACCATTAGCATTTGAACCATTTGCATTTAAAAAGATATGATGGATAATTTTTGGAAAATCCAAGATGGCCACCTAAAAAATTTACCAATCAAAATTCTGAATAGAAATTCTAGTCTACCTTGATAGGGTCCTTCTAGCCAAATTTTTTTTAAATATGTCAAGCAACTAAGGAGAAACAGTGTTTTGATAATTTCTGGTAAATTTTTCATAAAATCTAAGATTTTCACGCAAAGAATTGATTAATCAAAATTCTGAATAGAATTTCTAGAGCCTACTCATCCATAGAATCCTTCAGTGAAATTTTTTTTAAATATGTCAAGCCGCTAAAGAGGGGTAGCAATCTGACAATTTCCAGTACATTTTTAATAAAATCTCAGATTTTCACCCAAAAAACAGATTAATCAAAATTCGGAATGGAAGTTCTGGAGCCTATGACGATTGGGTTCTTTCAGCCAAATTTTGTTGAAATCGCTCGGAATGGTAAGGAGGAGCATTTTGACAATTTCCAGTACATTTTTTATAAAATCTAAGTTTTTCACCCAAAAAATTGATGAATCAAAATTCTGAATGGATTTCTGGAACATATGACCATTGGGTCCTTTCAGCCAAATTTGTTTGAAATCGGTTAAACTGGTAAGGAGAAGAAGCATTTTGACAATTTACGGTAAATTTTTAATAAAATCTAGGATTTTCACCCAAAATATTTACGAATCAAAATTCTGAATGCAAGTTCTATAACCTATGACCATAGGATCCTTTCAGACAAATTTGATTGAAATCGGTCAAACGGGTAGGGAGAAGAAATTTGACAATTTCTGGTAAATTTTTAATAAAATCTAGGATTTTCACTCAAAGTATAAAATTTACGCAACAGAATTCTGAATGGAAGTTCTAGAGCCTATGACCCTTTCAGCCCAATTTGGTTGAAATCGGTCAAAATTCTAATAAGAAGCAATTTGACAATTTCCGGTAAATTTTAATAAAATCTAAGTTTTTCACCCAAAATATTTACGAATCAAAATTCTGAATGGAGGTTCTATAAGCTATGACCATAGGATCCTGTCCGCCAATTTGATTGAAATCGGTCAAAAGGGTAAGGAGAAGAAGCAATTTAACAATTTCCAGTAAATTTTTAATAAAATCTACGATTTTGGCCCAAAAAATGTATGAATCAAAATTCCAATTGATCCGATCACAATAGCATCCTTTGACCAAAATTTAGTTAAGATTCGGCTATTGGTTAAGGAGAAGCAGCGTTTTAAAATAAAAATTGACGGACGGATGACGGATGGTCGCCACGGCATAAGCTCACTTGGCCTTTCAGGCCAGGTGAGCTAATAATAATAATTATAATAATATTTAATATATTTGATATATATGGCAACCTTTAAATTTTTTCACCCATTATAACCTTGACAACATTAAGGAGGGAAAAAGAATATTGGAACAAATATCTTAATGATTTCCAAAATCTACCAACAGACACACAAAGAAAAAACAGATCTGACAGAAAAACCAACATACACAGACAAGGAAGACAGACAGAAAAACCAACACACACAGAGAAGGAAGACAGACAGAAAGACAAACACACACAGAGAAGGAAGACACACAGAAAGACAAATGATGCTCCCATTAATAGATGTCATTTAGCTTTTGGATATAAATTCATTGAATTTTTGTATAACTGACTCATTTGGAAACATAACCTGTATATTTGGGAGCCAACAATGGTGGGTCTTTAAAATGAGTGGTCCTACCAGATGATAGTGCTGCGACGAGGTACCAAGTGAAAAGCAATGGTGATAAACCATCACCTTGTGGGGATTCTACTGATGTCTCAAACTGTGCAGAAAGCGTGGGTTTGACGTGGTTTTTTAGTTTTGTATTTGTCAATAAGTCGCACCAGTCGCCATAGTTCATCATCATCGCAAACAGCTAGATGGAGAAATTGAAGGATCTGTGATCTCTTGATGGAACATGTATCAAATGCATGTGACATGTCGATTCCCATCTTGTAGAAGTACCAATGCTTGCGTAGTACCACTGATGTCAACACTAGTTGAGCCTAGACTATGTCAGCAAAGCTACGTTCTCTCTTAAAACCATTTTACCGAATTCCAGTAAATTTTTCAATCATATCACTGATACGAGATAATGTCACAATTGATAGAATTTTCAGACTTTTCTGTTCAAAAGCACTATTGGTCTCAGATTGGATAGAGCTCCGGGTTATTTCTTAGACTTTGTGAGTGCAATGAGTGTATCTTCTCCCACAGCATCGATAGTGAGGTGTTGTTCAAAGGCAGAGTTGGTGACATGTGCGATTTGTGTCTGCATATTTAAGGAGTTCATTATTAATGATGTCAGACCTGTATGCATGACCATTCGCTTTTCTAACTGCTGCTTCTGTGATTGGCTTTTGTATGGGTCGTGGCTGCCCTTCAAATGAGGGCAGAGGAAAGTTTTTTGCGTCAGTGAACTGATCTATGAATCATTAATCGATTATTTTAGCGTTTCCCTGGTCAGATGCCAATGAGGTGCCTAGAATCCAATCCAATTATATACAAAATATTCAACAGAACATTTCTGTGTTTTGCGATAAGACATCAAAGAATATAGTCTCGGACGACTGAAGACGAGAAAGAACCTAAAGGAGCTTAGGACACTCGGTTTGGACAACATACATGTACAGTGGACAGGATACAGTGGACAAGATACAGTGGACAAGATTGAACAAATACTGATTGCAGCTGAAAGACGTTTTTACTTCTTCAGCTACAGAGCACAGTTACTCACCATTGACATCATCAATTGAGCTGAAAACTGTTATCCTCTTAACTAGAAATGCTCAGCTTCAGCATTATTTTCAAAATAGAGTCAGACCTACTCTTTCATTTGTACTAAAATCAAGGACCCAATCTATTTGGCCATCCATATATATATGATAGCTGGCTAAATAAAGTACGTGTACATGTTCAGTTTTATATGGTCATCATTGAGTTGTTGATCCATATTCTACTGTGTATTCAGACTCTTGACCCTATAACACTCAAATTTGTTCAAGAAAATTCTAATTTTCTCAAAGAAAATGTAAATTTACAGACCAAGAGAAGACTATTTTTGAAAATTTACCATTGGAATGACTGGCTCGATTATCGAGCCAGTGATTTCAGTGGTAAAGTTTCAAAAATAGTCTTCTCTTGGTCTGCAAATTTACATTTCTCAAGACCACTGTAGAAGCCATTTTTTCTGATATAAGTGTTAAAGGGTTACCAGAGGGATCTAATCTGTCACTCAGCAATCACATAACATGATAAACTGACATCACAATCATAATCATATACATTTGTAGGTCCGTTGTAAAAATCTTAGTCTGTCAGATAATTGTTGAAATTGCATGTCTTTCAAAAATTTTAAATTTGATAAACATTTTGTTGAATATTGTGAAACTAATTTGACTGGGAGTTGTTGGTGCCCGAGTCAAATTAGTTTCAAAATATTCACTAGCTTCCCCGTATAGCTATGATGAGATTCTGCAAATTCGGGTTTTCAAGTTACAAATTAATTCTAAAGCTGCATTTACCTGGCACGCGGGGTGCGGAATGCGGAACAGAAAGCGGGTATGCGGAATGCGGGTAAAATATCGCGTGTACCATTTACCTGCATGTGGCATCATTGCATTATTTTACTGCATTTTTATTGGTGATATTGCAATATTTCTATTAAAGGACAATTCCGGGATGATAAAAAGTGTACTTTATTTGAAAGATTATTACATGTTTAATGAAATTGCGCCAGAATAATAACCAGATAGAAATAGCGTAACCAACTATCGCTAGATAAAGTCGGTAAAATTGACAATTTTTCGCACATCTGGCCGCTGCCATTTTATCGCGTCTAGCGACGTCAGCCCCGCACCGCCGCTATTGCTATGACTGGAGGAGCGAGGCCAATAGATGCGGGTATATATTTTAAGGAAGTATATGTAAATGATAATAGCAAACGAACCGCTGAAGCGATTCCAATGATTCTAGGATCTCTAAATAGGCGCCGACCTCCGGATTAAGATGATATAATGGATGTTAATATCGGACAAGAGGTTCAAAAGACTGGAATAAAAAAAAAATTATTCATCTAAGATACGATCTGAGAATATGTTATCCTTTTTTTGGTAAAATTCAGCATGAGATGGTTTTTGTCTCGCAGACTCTATCTTTGCGTATTGTTATTAAATTGGAGTGTGCTTAAAGCTGAAAGAAATAGCTATTCGCCTGACCAATTATAATTTTGCTCACGTAAATATTTCCAGAGATATCACCAAATGAATTAACATTTTGATATAAAATCTGGGAATTTTCATATTGCCCAGCAGGCTGTAGTAATTTCAATAATTAAGATATTTTGATGGAATTTTTCCCGTTATGCGATAACATTATAAAGCTTTGGCACAGCAAATTCGGTCATTGTAGCTGTAATACTCATTCTGATATGGAATGATGGATAGAGCGGATCCTGAAATTTTTGTTTGAAATTTTGCTGGCTTAGTTTTTCCCGCAGAGTGTATCTTTTGACCCACTAGGCTGATTCTAACATCTCTAGCATTGGATAAGTCTTCGAATTTGCAGCTACAGGTAGGTATTAGAATTATTACAATCGGTTCTGTGGTTCCGGCAATATTATCATATCATATGCTTTCTTGGAATATATATTTACACTGCCTGCGACACACGCTATAACGGTATCTTGAGTTGGCTGAATAATTTGACAATACGCACGTGTCAAGTGTGCCACTTCATTTAACCCTTATCACATAGTGTAAAATGCGTACTAGCCTACTTACAGAGATAGTGCCGGGGTACATGTACATTTTGAGGGGAAAAAATATTGCTGAAACGTGTTGCTGTCGTGCACAGCAATGCCTTACAGCAGCATTGTTATCAAAATGAACACATTCTGATAGGATAGAGAAAATGGAATCTGTGCTTCAGCGGTCGAGGAGTTAACGATTTCCCACCGTCTTCAGATACTGGAATTACTTGAAAAACTTACTAGCTTAACTGGACAATGTTCTAACCATTACAAATTAGCACATGTTAGGCCTCCATGCATATACATATTTACTGTACAGCCTTCGTGCTCAGCAAAGATAGCGTTGGTGCGGGGATGACATCAGGATCTCGTGAAATCTCGCTCTCGTTGCAAGAAAATGGCACCACCCGGGAGATAAAATAATCCCATGTTTATGATGGTATAATTACTCGTGTTATTTGTCTATTGTTTTTATTTAGGATTTAATGTTAGTCATATAACAGTCTTTCACATAAAGTACACTTTTACCAATCCCGGAATTGTCCTTTAAATTTCTTTCAAAAGCGACAACACATTCTGTTATGCTTTAATATCTAGTTTTCCACTGAGACCATTACAAAATGTTTATGTATGGATGCGAGAGATGTAGATCCAAAATGGGCGGATACTGACGACTAGATTAAAAATGATACCTTGGCCTAATCTAGCAACATGTAATTACAATATTAGTGATTTCCTAATTTTCTCGACAAATTAGTTCTTATAATTTTAGACGATGCATCAGCTTTAACTACTTGGATTACTACTTGCTCTATCCCGGAACAGAATCTTTTCCGTCCAGAAAAATCGCTACACCGAGTGATCGGTTTTTCCGCATCCCGCCGTTCTGCATACCGCGTGCAGGTAAATGGATGAAGGAAAATAGTAAAGAGCGTTTCCGCAACCCGCTTTCCGCATGCCAGGTAAACGCAGCTTAACACGCCTAAAAGGTGGGTGGAGCTTAGACATAAATGGGCAGGGCATATCTAGAAATGGATCCCTGTAAATTATGATACTGGTATTGCTGGTCTGAAAATGTAAAAGCATTGGGAACAGAATAATAGTGCATAGTGTTCTGCCACCAAGCGTGTACATCAGACATATATATATAGAACATGGTGCCTTATAATATGAATACACCGATCTTGCGGGTGGAAACTGGCAATAGCTGAGGGTCAGATGGTTCAATGGTACAAAACACGGCATGTTTTACCTACAGTGTCGAGGACCCGCCGTGGTATCACCAGCGACATAGGAACGGATAATCTGTGGTGAATGAAGAATGTGACATTAAACTGTTTCATTCTATTAACCCTTTAGTCATCAAATTTGTTTAAGAAAATTTGAATTTTCTCAAAGACAAAATGTCCATTTGCAGACCAAGAGAAGAATGTTTTTGACAATTCATCATTGGAATGACTGGCTTGGTTATCGAGCCTGTCATTCCAGTGATGAAATTTTCAACAATATTCTTCTCTTGGTCTGCAAATGGACATTTAGCAAGACCACCACAAAAGCCGTTTTTGGCCGGCTTTGTTGTTAAAGGGTTAAGTTATGAATGGCGTTTAGCATATACGCTACAGTCATGACAGTTTGAAATTAAGGCCCACTAACCAGTACAAGGCTAGTAGAAATTTGCAGTCTTGGGTTTAGTATTGCTTGTTTATTGACCGGTCAATGGCGTAGTAACAATCAGATATGCGTAACCAGTCAGTCCAGTGGAAAATTTTCAACAATATTCTTACGGCTTGCAAATAAACATTACGAAAGACCACAGTAAAAGCTGTTTGGGGCTGGATTGGGATAAGGGCTGGATGATAAGAGCAATTACAGATTGCAGACTCCCACCCTCAAGTTTTTATCACATTGTACATGTTTTTGATTTTCCATATAATTATATTTCAGACTTTCCAGATTGGTTTTCAAATTTTTTGGAGCATACTATGCTACCATTTCTTCACTTGTTTTAAAATTTGAGCCAAATCAGACCAGCGGTTTCCGTGATATCCACATGTCCAGAATCTGGATCATGGCCAATGTTCGGAAATCCTCTTGCATGGAAAGTTCCTTCGTTGTGTTAAAATTTGAGCCAATTGTTTTCGAGATACAGCTTCAGACTCACAAACACACAGACTGCCACGCTGCCACGCACACACACTCACTCGCACGCATGCACACACGCACATAGACTCACAGACAGACAGACCAGATCGCAATACCCACTTCCGGTTACGGAGCAATGGTAAGGAAACAAGACTCATGTTGGTTATTTTCAAAGAACTAACTGGGAACTGTGTCTGCTTTTAAAGGCAACA
Organism: Chaetoderma sp. LZ-2023a; assembly: GCA_034401795.1. Taxonomy (NCBI): domain Eukaryota; kingdom Metazoa; phylum Mollusca; class Caudofoveata; order Chaetodermatida; family Chaetodermatidae; genus Chaetoderma; species Chaetoderma sp. LZ-2023a. The sequence continues at coordinate 81,104,438 of CM067364.1, forward strand.
AGGGTACTACACTTAGTGATTATTAAAACTCATTGAAAAGCATTCAGCCTCTTTATATTTAGCACATTTAAAATTTGAATTGGTATGAGAACGAAACAGTCAGTACAACATTGTGGCCAGGTGAAAAGCACGAATCCTAAACAGCGCGATGAATGAAAATATGGATATATTTATTGAGAAAGTAATTGTTTGTTAAACTAAATATGGTTTAGGCCGGTCCTGGACACATGTAGGGATAATGTATTACTTATACCCGCTAGGCCTATATGAAATCACAAAAATATTCCACAGGCGCATCAAACCTAACACACCAATAACAATAGTAGAATTATTCGAGGTCAGTTCCTCTTTAACACTCAAATTGCCCCTGCAGTGTGCTTGAGAAATGTCCCTTAACAGGCTGTTTTTTGAAAAATTTCCCACTGGAATGACTGGCTCGATAACCATCATTATAATGATAAGTTTTTCAAAAATAATTTCTTTATCTGCAAATGGACATATTTCAATGAGAATAAATTTGAGTATTAGGTTTAAAGAAAACGTAAACACAAAATAAAATATGATAAAATGTTCATCCACTACCCTTGAAAAACTGCAACATATTAAAAAAATGTTTTAATTCAGCAGAATTTTAAATACCTAAAATAACAATACCATCACCTGAACTTGAAATTAGCTACATTTAACTATTTTATTCTCAAAATTGGTTAAGAAAATTTAGATTTTCCCATAGAAAATGCCCATTTGCAGACCAAGAGACTGTTTTTGAAAATTGACCACTGGAATAACCGGCTCAGTTATCGAAACACTCATTCCAATGGTAAATTTTCAAAAGTAGTCGTCTCTTGGTCTGCGATTGAACATTCCAGAACACCAATGCGGAAGCCATTTTTGGCCAGCTTGTGAGTAACCAATTCTTTCTCGACCGATCGAGAGAGTTATTAACAAACATTGAATATCCAGTAATATAATTACAGGAATCCATTTTTTAAATGACTGCCATGGTTACTGAACTGCGACAGCAACAACAGCGCTAAGTTTTAAAAAATACTCCCTATTTTCCATATATAAATGGGCATTATTTCTACGCTGATGAGATGTCCAACCGGCTACCTCCTGAAATAAGGTTAGGTATTAGTAAAAACAACGCTTTTTATTACTGCGTTAACAGTTAATGATTGGAATTATACAGGAAAGCGGCAGAATAGTTTGAAAACCAATTTCACTAGGAGCGGCTGCTGCCACAGTTCCCAGTCAAATTAGTTTCGAAATATTCAACAGAATGTTTCTTACATAACAAAGTATTTGTCAGTTCTGTTTTGTGTTGGTTAACCCTTTAATGCTCATATCAGCCAAAAACGGTTTCTGCGGTGGTCTTTAGAAATGTTGATTTGCAGACCAAGAGAACAGTATTTTTGTAAATTTACCACTGGAATGACTGGCTCGATAACCGAGCCAGTCATTCCAGTGGTAAATTTTCAAAAATACTCTTCTCTTGGTCTGCAAATCGACATTTTCTATCAGAAAATTTAAATTTTCTTGAACAAATTCAAGGGTTAGAGAGTTTAAAAGGGTTAATACAATAAGTTGATTAGCATGGTGAAACACCCGCATGCATAAACATCACGCCCTGCCAGAGTGACCAGTGTCCGGCAATGATTGGTCTACATACTGAATCGCTGGCGTTATCCTCGATAGAACCTATTTCAATATTGCATCTGTTGGAAAGAGTAATGTTACAATTTATAACGAATGAGATTAAATTTAAATTTATAAGGAAATGAAAGCGAACTCTAATCCTTGAAAGTCACATGTCTAAATTTCATGATAACGTAGAGGAAAGATGCTGACTATTTTGACATTAATTCGATTGGAAGCTGTGACAGCTCTCAATCAAATTACTTTCAAAATATTCAACAGAGTACATTTTTGTACTCCATACATTAAAGAATTTATTGTTTAGGGTCCATGATGGTTAAAGAGTTGAGACATTCAATGATAAGGATTAACAGTTTGTAGTTGTCTTAAGGTATGTCTATTTGCAGGCCAAAAGATGACTATTCCTGAAAATTTATAACTCGAATGACTGACTCGATAATCAAGCCAGTCATTCCAGTGATAAATTTTCAAAAGTAGTTATCTCTTGGCCTTCAAATGGACATTCAATAAGCAAGTATTTTGATTTAAATTGTTTTCAAAATATTTAGCTAGGTCCAGAGATATAACCCTTGGAATGTCGTCTGCAAAAACTCAGCAGTCAGACGGTTAAGAAATGTCCAACAAGACTATTTTTTTCAAAATTTACCACTGGAATGACTGGCTCAGTAACCGAACCCGTGGGTAAATTTCCAAAAAAATAATCTTCTTTTGGTGTGCAAATTGATACTTTCTATTAGAAAATTTAAATATTCTTGAAGAAATTTGAGGATTCAATGTGAAATGTACCAACCTGCCTAGATAGTCATCTTTATTTCCCGGATCTTCATCCCTGATCTCCATCTCCAGGTACTGACCATTCTTCTCATCAATTATAGCCTACAAGATAAACTCAGGTCTTGTATCTTGTACACAAACTGCAATTTAACCATTAACCTATCAATGGTCAAGAAATGGTCAGGCGCATTTAGATTTTTGCTCAGCGAATGTCCATTTGCAGGCCGAGAAAAGCCAATTTTTAAAAATTTACCACTTAAATTACTGGCTCCATAATCGAGCCAGTCACTTTAGTGGTAAATCTTCAAAAATACTCTTCTTTTGGCCTACAAATGGACATCCCTCAAAAGGTCTATAGAGGGTGGCTTTGGCGGGCTTGACCACAAAAGGGTTGAATCAGCTCAATGTTTTTCTGCAGTCAGAACATCTCCATATGTAGTTTCCCATGCAAGTACAGTGGTGGTGGCTAAAATCATATGACCACTCCATATGCCAAATTATTGTGCAGCTGCAGTAATCTGCAAATCACAGGCCCGTATGGATATGATCTGTATAGCAAGGTTAAATATGTTGATTCCCATCTTGTAGACATCTCAATGCTTTGATAGTACTACTGATCTCAACATTCGCTATGACAAGTCTATATCGCTCAGTACACATACCGGGGCTTAGGCTTCATAATCGGACCAAGGGTCTTGGACCATGTCATTAGTTTTGGATACGTCAGTGATCGCATTGTATTCATCGACCTGGCTATACCTACGCGAAAACAACCCCCCACTGAGTGTCGCATTGTCAACACATATGGCCCAACTACAGAAAAAGTCAAAGCGAATCCAGCAATATTAGATTCCTTCTATGCAATCTGTTTGTGTGTGATTTCAACTCCAAACACGGAACTGCGGACAAAAGTTCAAGACTTGGCTTATACATAGGATCGTACGGAGAGGGCATACGCACCAGCAATGGAGATGCACTGGTGGCATTCCTCAGTTCCAACGGACTATTTGCCACAAATACGCCTTTCAAACATCCATGCCGTCACCGGACAACATTGACCGGAGACATTGCTGATCGCAAAGCCCCAAAAGGTCTACGGCTACAACATGTCTTCAACCAAATAGACTTCATACTATGCAAGACAGAAGCAAAACCTCTACTTCAATAAGCTCGTACCTATGGAGGCACAGACGTCAATTCTGACCATAAGCCAGTCATTACACGCCTTCAGATGAACGATCTCTATTTAATATATAAACGCCACACCAGGCAAGAGGGTAGAGTCACAGCGACACTGACACATAAATGTCATACAAAAAGGCCCTCGGGGAGCAGATAGCTAACATCGACGTCAGCTCCGATACAATTGAAGCCATAACCAAAATTCTGAAATCCATGGAATCATCAGCTACCAGCATCATAGGCATTCTTAAAAACAACCAAACTAGGTATACTGACGACCCTCTAGTAGTAAAGCTGTCAGCAGAAAGCGTATCAAAGTGGCCAAAGTGAAGACCGCTCCAAACTATGCCGGGAGCGCAATAACTAGGTATACTGACGACCCACTAGTAGTAAAGCTGTCAGCAGAGCAGAAAGCGTATCAAAGTGGCCAAAGTGAAGACCGCACCAAACTACGCCAGGAGCGCAATAACATTCTGCGCCACATTAGCGAACGCTTAAAAGATCTGGTTATTCAACAAGCAGACTCCCTAGCAGATGAAATCACTGCCACAGATGACTGTCAGTCACCGAGCCCTGAGAGTTACTGACTACACACCACCACTCACTGTACACAACTCTGAAGGACACTTTATCGGGACTGACCAGGGAAAAGCAGAGGCGATTTGAGAATGGTTCAAGGAATAGTTCACTGACCACAATGATGAGCCCTTGCACCCGTTCTCAGGAGACACCAGGCCATTACTAACACCAATTAAAACAGCAGAACTTGCGAAGGCACTTAAAGCCCTGAAAAATGGACGTGCCTTTGGAGCTGATGGCAAGAGCAATGAACTATTCAAATATGCAAGTGACATTATCTCAAAACTGATCACGCACCTAATCAATTCAGCTTTTATGCACCACCTTCACAATGCTGTAGGTCAAGGCATCCTTATCGTGCTACCCAAGCCCAAGAACCCACCTGGCACACCACCCAATCTGCAGCCCATTGTGCTCTTCAACATCATATGGAAAATCCTATCCAATCTTACTCTATGCCGCATCCGAGACAAGATCGATGACTTCACGGGATCATGTCAGTGACTTCAAACGTGGACACAGCTGTGCAGACATTGTATGGGCTAAACACATGCTTGTGTCGGTAGTCATGTCCAAACACTGGGATTTCCACAAAATGGGCATTGACATGTCACGAGCCTTCGACACAATTAAACGCTCAAAGATCCTAGATTTACTACATCAGGCCAGGTGCAATGAAGATGTGCTATGACCAGTGAGACTACTGCTTGCAGACACCAAGCTGAGAGTACGAGTCAAATCAGTGAAGTCTGTAGAGTTTGAGACATTAATCGGCTCCCCATAGGCAAATGGTCTATCTCCGGTGCTTTTCACTTGCTACCTTGCTGCTGCATTGAAATCTGTGCGGGAAAGTTCCACAAGACCAAACCCTCCCCACCCGTACCCCTTTTCAACACTGGGTATGCCGCTAGAAATGGAATATGCCGACGATGTGGACTTCATAGACGAGGAAAAGAAATCCCTTGCCGAACTTCTCCCAATAGCTGCAAGCAAACTCAAAATTGAGAAGCCAAAACAGAGTTCACCCACATATATCTATCTACAAAGCATGAAATAAACGAAATCTAGGATTTCTTTTTTCACGAGAGAGTTGATACTTACCTCCCTAATACTTTTGATATTGCTAAATATTGGCTTTCACTCAATAAACACTCAGATTTAAAACAGTTAGGTGCCCCTACTGGGCAGGGAGTCAGAGCGTAGTCCGGCGGATGCCAGCCCCACCTCCGCGCATGCGCAGACTAGCACTTCCTCTGACTAGATTATTGGCTGACACACATGCAACTATTAAGAGCCTGAAGACCGAGCCTCTGTGGGGTGGAGAGGCCGGGTCCGTATCTAGGGAGGTAAGTATCAACTCTCTCGTGAAAAAAGAAATCCTAGATTTCGTTTATTTCACTTCAAGAGTATACTTACCTCCCTAATACTTTTGATATTGCCAGAATTCGAAAGTGAATCTGGCGGGAGGGAGGCGAGGTCAAAAGACCAGCTCATCCCTATACGCTTTTCTGCGTTTAAGGCACTTAAACTTCTGAAACTGTAAGAAAAAACAGTCAGGATTTGACTAACCATCGGATAACACCACCGATGTATGAGAGATGACCGAATGTCATATGCGCTCCCCCCCCCCTCCTTCCTGGGAGGAAGAGACGACTGACCTCAATGTCCTATACGCTCTCTACGTACAAGTGCCATGTACTACAGGACAGAGACGAAAAAGCTCCATTTTCGTAACTCTCAACAATGAACCACACAAATACACAAACCATCACCATATTAATAACGGGTAATCGTGACAATACAATCAACAACGGACAACACATGAACAAGACTGACCTTGTTGAAAATGGCTGCTGACATCATCTTCCCATCGGTAAAGACTGATGCAGGCCCAAAAAAGTGGGTGTTTCCATAAATTAATTGTGATATATATAAGTAATGAGGAAATCACCTCAAAAAATATAAACCGATTTATTTTTTCAAAACCGACAAGGCGAGAGGATTAGAGGTGTCACGGAGATAATGGTCTGTAAAACTTGACTCACAGTGCCACTGGGCCACCGACATAATATCATCCACAGGGACCCCATTAAATAGGGCCGTGGATGTCACTACGCCGCGGACACTGTGAGCCTTGGCCACGTCAACCTGCTTCCCGGTGGCGGATTTATGGCAAAACTGAATGCATTCCACAATCCACCTGGAAATGGTGTCCTTAGAAGCCCTCCCATGGGGTTCAATATATGACAACCATAACGCTGACTGGTCGGTGCGCCATGCCGCCGTACGTTGTTTGTACCGGCGCAGCGCCCGGACGGGACACCATGCTTTAGAATTAGGATCATATCTAGTTAAAGCAGGCAAAATAATAGGTTGACCTGGATATTTCAACGACTGATTTTTAGCCAAGAAATTAATCCTAGGTAGCAGCTTAAGGCCTTCCCCTGAAACCACAAAACGGTCATCCTCGGCTGATAAGGCATGAATCTCACTCCTACGCCTAGCCGAGGCCGCAGCAATTAAAAACACAGTCTTCAGTGTTAATAGTTTCATAGAAATGGAACTAAGTGGTTCAAAAGGCTTATCACCTAGTACTTGAAGCACTAGCGATAAACTCCAAGACGGAATCACCGGTGGATTCCTTGGTCTTAGATTGCCCATGCCTTTAATTAATACATTCAATGTATTTACTTCATCACTTCCCCTCTTAGCCAAGCAAGGAATAACAGACATTAATGCTGACTTATAACCAGCAATAGAGTTAGGCTTGAGGCTATAGGCATCATAGAGGTGACAGAGGAAATCAGCTACTACTTGAATAGATGAATCCATTGGATCAATACATCTTTTTGAGCACCATTCTGCAAATCTGTTGATTTTATAATTATATGCTCTGGAGGTTGACCCCCTCCTGGCTTTGGCCATAAACATGGCTGCTTGCTCAGAAAAGCCCTCCTTAATTCTAGATTCCTTGACAACATCCACGCAGTCAATCTGAACATTGACGGATTGTTGTGAAGGGCCTTGCCCTGGAAGATAATATCGTCCATCAGAGGCAGAGGAACCGGATTGCAGACCAGAAGGTCCAGCAGATCCGTATACCATGATCGGCTTGGCCAATCCGGGGCGATCAGAAGCACTTGGCATTCCTCTTGTCTGATTTTCTGAAGAATTTTTGGAATCAGGATTGCTGGAGGGAATGCGTATGCATACATTCTCCCCCAGCTGATAGCTAATGCATCTGTTGCGAAAGCGCTTGGATCCGGAATCGGAGAGACGTACGTCGTCATCTTCGCATTCTTCTTCGTTGCGAACAAATCGATGTTGGGTTTCCCCCAATGGTCGAACAGACGATCCGCCACACATTGATTTAGTTGCCATTCCGTGGGTAAAACACTCATCCTTCGGCTCAATGAGTCTGCTAGCAGGTTTAACCTTCCCGGAATATGAACTGCTTTCAAGGTAATCTGGTGATCCAGACACCAACAAAGCAGTTTCCATGTCATCATACAGAGACTGGGCGACTTCGTTCCGCCCTGGCGGTTTATGTAAGTCACAACTGTTGAGTTGTCTGAACGAATAAGAACAATCTTGCCCTGAACTTTCTGTAAGAAATGTTCCAGGCCCAGGACTACTGCTCTTAGCTCCAGTAGATTTATATGTTCCTGTGACTGTTCCAGATTCCAAAGCCCTGATATCGTGGATTCTTCCAGGCAAGCTCCCCAGCCCTCCATCGATGCATCTGTATACACAGTCACCTGAGGGTGGGGAGGGGTTAGCAAAAACCCCCGGCAAGAGATTCTCTGTATTCAACCACCATTGCAGGTGGTGAATCAGAGGCGCCAACACTGACACATTCGAGTCCAGCGAACCTGTACTCTGGGTCCATTGTGTCATGAGAAACAACTGGATCGGCCGCCTGCGTAAGGCGGCCTGAGGAATGACTGGTTCCAACGAAACCATCAACCCCAGCATTCTCAAGTAAACCCGTGCCAGGACATGACGACTGTCGCACACTGACTGAATCAACGAGATGAGTATTTGAACTCTCTCCTGAGTAGGATAAACATATCCTGTCTCTAGATCGAAGAACATCCCCAGGTAAACAAACTTCTGGGATGGAGTCAGCTCTGATTTTGGGAAATTGATCATCCAGCCCAAGTCTGTGAGAATTTTCAAAACAATCTCCAGATTGGCGGACAAACTTTCCCGGGTGTGCGCTTTCAACAGCCAGTCGTCTATGTACGTGTGGACTGCTATGCTTCTCCTGCGGAGGTATGCTGTGATCGCAAGAACCACACGGGTGAAAACCCGAGGAGCCGTGGAAATTCCGAAGGGCAACACCCTGAATTCCCACTGTCTGCCCTGGAATGCAAATCTCAGGAAGCGACAGAAACTCCCGTGGATGGGGATGTGGAAATAAGCGTCCTTCAAATCTATCGACGCCGTCCACATCCCCCTCTCCAACCCCGCCAACACCGAGCGCACCGTTTCCATCTTGAAACTGGGCGTCTCGATGAACTTGTTCAATGGCTTGAGGTTGAGAATCGGTCTCCACCCACCGGTGCGTTTTGTTACTAAGAACAGGGTTGAATAGAAGCCCGGACACCTTTGTGCCGGCTGAATAGCTCCCTTTTGTATGAGGGAATTTATCTCCTCCTCGATACACAACCTTTGCTCTGGATCTCTCGGAATGGGAGTCCAGATTGGCACCAGAGACAGTCGCGACGGCGGGCCTGTCACCCACTCTGGATGATACCCGACGGAAAGCCATCGCAAGACTAAACGGTCCTGAGTTAACCGTTCCCACTCTTGCATGTGGCCGGCTAGCCGGCCTCCCACCGGCCCACCTAGGGACCGCGGTGGACACGAGGCATGCAAGAGCGGCACTGTCTCCGCCGCCATACACACCGGAGTGGTTCTTACCGCGGTAAGCGTCCTGTCAGGACCGATAACCACGCCCAGATCCTCGCGCGACCCACCCCGCCCCGCGCGCACCTCGGTGCGCGGGCGGCTGCCTGGCTGACGGCGGCTGAGGAACCTGCGCCCCCCTCGCTGCTGGCCGAATCGCACGCGGCCGAGGCCGACGCTGCGACGGTGGCTGGCCACTGACCTGGCCAGCACCACCTCGAGCCTGCAGGGGACGATACGCCGGGGCCGCGGCGCGAGCGTTAGCACGACGCAGCACATCAAACTGCTCGCGCAGCGCCCTCTGGTTATTCACCAGGGTGACCGTCTCCTGGAGGTGGCGACATCCCTCACCTCCAAAAAGACCAGGGCCCGTCATAGGCGTACGCAGTAGCCTATTGTACAGGTCCTGAGACGGGCACAGATTGTCCAGGGCACACGTGCGTCTTGCCCTGACACTCCTGGTCACCGCCCGAGTCACACAGTCCAGCGCCAGGTTAATACCATCCTGGATGGTTCGCTGGACAGTGACCGGACTTGGCTGGCGCGATGCGGATGCCGTTACTACCCCCTGAAACAGCTGGGAGACGTGGGACAGAGCGGCAATCGAAGCCCTCCCACTCTCCTCCGCATCACGCAACGCGGTATTCGCCGAACGCAACGCGTTCGCGCACAAGACACCCGTGTCAGAACGGGTGCCTGGCCGCGCATCCTCACCCAAAGCCGCGCGGTCATCCACGCCGGGCTTGGGTACCACACCGTACCGCTGGTAATCCAGGGGCACGATGCGACAACGCCTGGCCACCTCGCGAGGGGCCTTCGCGAGACGTCCACTCGACTTAATGGACGACTCCGCCGCCTTGAACATGTCAACGACATGCTCCGCCAGCGGCAGAGAAGGCATAGCGTTAGCAGTCGGTTTCCCAGCTAACCACGGCGTGTGAACACGCTGGCTAGCCGACTGCTCCACGGGCAGATCAGGCCTAACGCTCACCAACCACTGGCAAGCGTCATACCAATCCTCCTCCGTGGCTAACTGCGAGCGCTCTACAAGACGGGGTCCTTCGTCTTCCTCCTGAGCGCAAGCAGTAGAGCTTGACGGCGGGTATGCTGATACACCTGGCAAGCCAGGGAAAACACGCGGGCCTGACAGCACCGGCATGAGAATATCACTGGTTTGACCAGGAGCAGGCACCGTGGCAGAGCGCGGGGTATATATAGGCTCACCACGGGCCCGGCCAGCACCAGCAACACCCTCGGCAAGCCGAGGTATGCGGTACCGCTGGCCATCAGCAGCGCCCTGGGCCACCACCTGAGCTGCGGACTTTACTCCAGGGTGAGTAAAACCGTGGAACAAGGCGCCTGTATTCCCCGCGAGGGGTGCACAAACGTCTTCATCCATGTCCACGTCGTCAGACGGCGACCCTAGCAGGTAATCCTCATTACCCTGGTCAGAAAGATTAGACCCCGGGTTAGCAAAGAGAGCTAACCCGGGCTGACCAGGAACGGTGCCATAGGAGGTACTGGCCACCGCGGCGTGCGGATACCCCTGGACTGATAAGCAGCCAGCTGGTTCCAGCGACAACCGTCCACGGTCCCCTATCGGCGCGGCAATAAGCCTGCTGCCAGGGCCGTGGAACGCCCCCTCTAATGGGGCCACCTCTGAATCGTCGGACAACGGAAGCGGACTAAGGAAAATCGATCCAGAGGCGGGGATTACCTGCTCCGAAGCCGATGATGAGGACAGTAAAGGATTTGGTCCAGGAAGCATGCCACGAAGCAACCCTGGAACCAAATCCTTTATTGTCCTCTTCATCTCTCCCAACATCTCGGTCCGGAAGGCCTCCATATCCACCGCGGACGAGACCTTCCCCTTACCCTTCCTACTTACAACCTCTCGTTTCCGCTTCTTCTTCTTCTCCTCCTCTACCACCTTGTCCGTCGCCTGTAAACAGCACAAGAATTCGGACATTAACTCGCCCCCCCAGTGCTTACATATGTCACAATTAACCAATGGACCACAAGGGCTACATTGACAGCACAGATGCGGCCAGAACTTATCCGGCAGAAAACGACCACAGGACGCGCAACCCGGTCCCTGAAACAGGGCAAAGGACAAGGAGTATGAGCAACTAGTTAAGCTTAGAAACTCAATCCAACTCAAAGAGAAGGAAAACGATCATAAAGATCAATATACATCAGAAAGCAGCATAGCGCTTGAATTGCTGATAAACACATAGCCAGGCTGATTATGACGTCATTAATCCCGTGACAGGAAAAATTCGATCCCAACAAAACATCCAAGTGCAAGGACGAATTGTATGCTGAATGGATAAGTTGACTACACAACCATCAGATACATATAGATAACTCTTTTCTGGCAAAAATGTTAATTATCTCCCTTTGTTTGTTTACAATAATTAACATCACCACATTATCAATAACTAGATACCTGACACTTTGTATAGACAAACCATCCAACGTGACGAACCGGAGAACTCCACCATCTGCACGCCTCTTAACTCTCTCCACCTCATGGGGAAGGAATTGGATCAAGAGGGCAAAGTGAGAAGACCTTTATACTAGGCCTCCAACTCACTGGACATATTTTTCATTTGGTTAGATAACCTAACAGTGTTAGTAGGAAATGGAACCATGGTGGAGAGAAAACTAACTCTCTGCAACTGTGATGTCACCACCTAGCGTCATACAGACCTGTGGACATAAACAGAAAGAGAAATTAGTCCTAGGAAGCACCGAGTTGACCTAAACCAACTAACTAAGGCGCTTATCACGGTAAACGCGAGTCCCAGAAACACAATACACCGGGAAGAAAACTCGCTAATTTTACTAGAAGTCACCTGATTTAAAGGTCCTAAGTCCTTCTTTGGCGAATTGAAACCTCCCGCCATCCAAAAAAGTGACTATCACACCAACCAACACCACTTAAACTAGTTTAAGATAAAGAAAAGCTTCAGCACAAAAAGACATGTGTGAACTCTCTGCCAATAATCTAGCAAAGAGGAAGTGCTAGTCTGCGCATGCGCGGAGGTGGGGCTGGCATCCGCCGGACTACGCTCTGACTCCCTGCCCAGTAGGGGCACCTAACTGTTTTAAATCTGAGTGTTTATTGAGTGAAAGCCAATATTTAGCAATATCAAAAGTATTAGGGAGGTAAGTATACTCTTGAAGTGAAATGATGATCCACTTTGTGACGCCAAACCATGGAGAAAAAGTAAAATCCTGGGCTCACTGCTTTCCAGTACTGCTGACATTGCTACACGTTGTGTCATGGGGAACATAGCTTTCCAGTACTTCTGGAAGCTATGGATTCGTAGATCAAAGATGCCCTTGATAAAAAGGCTACATTTATACAATGAAACCTGCGTATCCTTGATGCTGTATAACTGTAACAGCTGGGCAGCTCCAAAGGCAGCTCTAGACAAACTCGATGCCTGCCACCGCAAAAACCTGTGCACCATCACTGGACATCGATGGCCAGACAGTATAATTTCCAGTGATGCACTATACAAGATGTGTAATACTTCGCCGCTGTCTGTAAGTCGCCCAGCAAAGATGGTTCATGTTTGGCCATGTGCTAAGTATGCCAGACGAGGCACCAGCACAGTCTTGGAATTCGCCCTACTCGGAGCCAACAAATACACAGCCAGGAGAGGATGTCATTGCATAAATCTGCTAAGAGTGATAAGAGGCGACGTCAAGAAAGCAGGACTCGGTACACTAGTAAAGAGTGGACCCGAGGAAGCTAAGGAATTTGGCTGAGGACAAAACACACTGGGCAAATGTGAAGAAGGCCTGATTGCAGCTGTAGGATGTTTTGAATACAGTAATCATACATATCTCTCAGTCTAGTTACGCATAACGTCCTCTCTTAAAACAACTCTGCTAGTTTCCAGTAAATTTGTCAGTCTCATCTTTTGATTTGCTGCTCAAAAGCACTATTGGTCTCAGGTTGGGTAGACATGGTAGAGGTCCGCTGGTTTCTTACCCTTTGCCAGTGCGATGACTGGACCTTCTCCCTCAGCATCAACAAGGAAGTGTTGTTCAAAAGCAGAGTTGATGATGCGTGTGATGTGTCGAGATGGTCTTATCTGCATATTAATGCTGACAGGCCTGTGCTATGGCCATTCATTAGAGAGGCTAAAGGTTTTCTAGCTTCTGATTCTCTTACTGGCTTTTTGCAGGAGCCGTCATTGGCCTTCAATATTTTGCAGCATTGAACTGATTTTTTAACCATTCCTAGAATATTTCAACCACTCTCTCGTCAGAGCCGATGAAGTGACCATTAGAGTTATGTACAGCCAGTGGTTGTAGTAGTGCTAATTTTGAATGCTTTGCTTGCTCTGAAAACTTTTCAATAATCATCGGTGGATGTGATTTCATTTACCACGTCATCTGCTCTTTGGACGGCAAGTTCTTTCAAAATCGCGCTAATTTCACACATGTTTTTACTGCTCTTTATATATGCCTAATCATGGTGTTTTCTGTTGTTCAGATATAAAAGACGTGTACACTGAAGCCTTACTACTCACAGTACTAATTTGTACACATGTCTGAACAGACCAATATGGTCCTCACAGTTATATTTATAGCAAATCTGAGCCAAGAAAAGATAGCATTTAAAAGTTTACCACTGCAATGACTGGTTCGCTAAACGAGCCAGTCATTGCAACGGTAAATTTCCAAAATTGTCTTCTATTACCCTGCAAAATAGACATTCACTCAGACAAAATTTTAAAATTTGTTGGGCAAATATTAAGCATTAAAGGGGTGACAGTATCACCTATGAACTCACTTTCAAGGCAACCAGATAGGAAAACTGTTGATTATTTTGAAACTAATTTGACTGGAAGTCATTGCTGCCTTAGGCAGCAAAGGCTGCCAGTCGAATTAATTTTTAAATATTCAACACTATAAGTTTTATAATGTAAAGAATATACCTTTTCAGGGAGTTGTCGGTGAAAGACTTAAGAGGTAAACAAACAGCTTTGTTATATACCATACATATGTTTATATATCTTATGCAAAATCTGTCTACCTCATATACTTGATTCCATTCTGGCTTGACTGTATTGTTAATAACACGGGTTGTGAACTTCTGTGCACCAACTGAAACATAAACACAGAGGTAAATCGCTAACCATTTAATGCACAAATTTGTTCAAGAATCTTTCAATCTTGCCATAGAAATAGTTGTTCATTTGTAGACAACATTTGCAGACAACAGTTGTAGACAACATTTGCAGACAACATTTGCAGACAACATTTGCAGACAACATTTGCAGACAGCATTTGTAGACAACATTTGTAGACAACATTTGCAGACAACATTACCAGACAACATTTGCAGACAACATTTGCAGACAACATTTGTAGACAACATTTGTAGACAACATTTGCAGACATTTGCAGACAACATTTGCAGACATTTGCAAAACCAAGAGATATTTCTGAAAATTTATCACTTGAATGACGGGCTCAGTTATCGAGCCAGTTATTCCAGTGTTAAATTTTGAAAATTAAGTCTTCTCTTGGTCTGTAAATGGCTGTATTAAATAACTACTGCAACTTACAGTACAGTGATGCAGGGGTGGGGGGTGGGGGGGGGGGGGTACAGCATGGTTCATGCCGATTGAATCCATAGTATACAACTGGTGTATCAAATAAAATATACAATGCAGGCAACATAGGAACATAATAATATCACATAATAATGTCATAATGACACAATACATTCCACATCAGACAACTACAACCAATGATGGACAGCCACTGATGACGCAATTCCTTCCTTTTCGGACAATTGCAGCCAACAGCGGATGACTGCGAACAACAGTTTCTTAACAACAGTGTACAATCTAGACGCTTCCAAACCTCCCCCACTCCACCACACCCTCACCCCTCGGAGAGTATATAAGGCACAGACCTTATGAGGACTAGAATCCTTGACTCGATCTCCACTAAGATCAGTGTCAGGTGTTTAATATTTTCAAGCCATAAATTCCTATGAGAAGTGACAACAGCTGTATTAAGCATTTAAACGTCAAATTTGGCTAAGAGAATCTAAATATTTGCTTATTGAATGGCCATTTGCAGACCATGAGACTATTTTTTAAAGTTTACCACTGGCTCAGTTATCGAGCCAGGCATTCCAATGGTAAATTTTCAAAAATAGTCTTCTCATGGCCTGCAAATGGGCATTACTCAAGAGCACTGCAGAGGACTGTTTTGGCGGGTTTGTCCTTTAACCTTTACCACTCTGATATCAATAATCCAACTTTTATTGTGGCAATATCAAAGAAACTGCTGTACATTTTTCAACAATTTTGATGGAAGATGTTGCTGTCTACGACAGCACCATCCCACCAAATCTGTTGAAAAATGAACACCAGTTCATCTTTTAATTTAATTTGAAAATGTAAACTTTTGACACCAGAGTGGTAATGGTTAAACATGTTAAATGGTTAAATAAGCATCTTCACATTAGGCCACAAAAGCTGGTGTATTCAGAGATTGGCGTGTGCTTGGGTGGAGGGGAGGCGAACCAATATTTCTATAACCTGACTGCATATGAAACCAGTCTTAGACTCAAAAAAATCAATTGATTGCAATACCTTAGGCAAATTCGCATCTACCGGTGGACTTTGCATCTGGTTTGTGTGTGGGATTGTGCGCATGCTTACGTGCTTGCATCCATGTGTACGTGCATGCAAGGAGAGGTGGAGATGGGGGGTGGTGGCGGGTGGGTGGGGTGGTGGGAATAGAGATACATCTGGAAAATCATAACACATTCTGCTGAATTATAGGTGCAGTTTGGAAACAGCCCGCCCAAATCTCCCCAAATGGCCATTTGGAGGGGACACGCCCTCACTCACAAATCCCACCAATACTGGATGTAGCAAGACGTAGTGTTGTAAAAATACAGTATCCACAGAATCACAGAGATTTTCTCAAAGCAGATCTCATCTAAAAAGGGGGTTTTCGTGCCCGAGATATTCATATTTAAACATGACATTGGTGCTATTATAAACTTCTGACTAATGTCTACCGGGAATATCATTGAGATCATTGCCTATTTCAAAATTCATTGCTAAATTCAATAGAATGAAAAAGTTACCCTGGTTAAACAGTGTTGCCTGTATTAGATTTGCTTAGCGGTTGTTCCACGACGACGTCACAGCTGCTTGGAATTCAAGGGACATAATTCATGACGCGATATTCTAACGCTACTTTATTGGCAATAAATATAAAAATATGCCATGTATTAGCAAATTGATAACAGCTATATGATTTGGAAGGCCTGGATATATTATGATTTGGAAGGCCTGGATATATTATGTCTTAAAATACACTCCATATATGACGTTTAATGCTCAAATTTGGACAAAAATGTCAGAGTTTTCCTTTTGGTTAATATCTATTTCAACATGTTCAAGGTTAAGTAGAGGAATTTCAAAATTTATTATTGGAATGACTGGCTCGGTAACTGAACTTAGCCAGTTATTCTAGTGGTAAATTTTCAAAAATAGTCTTCTCTTGGCTTGCAAATAGCGATAAGATAACACAATAGCTAGATTTTCTTGACCAAATTTGACCAATAAAGGGATCTGTCTACGTTAGGATAACCAAGAAACTTTCATTAACTCTATAACTCTCGCATTTGTTCAAGAAAATTTAAATTTTCTCATAGAAAATGTCAATTTTTTCCATGAACTTTTTGGAAAATTTATCACTGGAATGACTGGCTCGGTTATCGAGTCACTGGTAAATTTTCAAAAATAGCCTTCTCTTGGTCTGCAAATGGACATTTCTCAAGACCACTTCAGACGTCATTTATGGCTGATATGAGTGGTAACGTGTTAAAGACAGGTGGTTACTGAGTACAGGTTACATATGGGAGCCCCAAGCTGGTGGTTCATTAACCTGGGTGGTCCTACAACCACCTAGCTTAAAGCATGACCATCAATTTGTCTAAAGACCAAGATGATATGTTTATACATGTAATATTACTAACACACCAAACCTTTAATTATTGCATAAGGATCAGATTTTCCTTTTCCCATTAGTCCTATATCAGCTTTCTTCAAATCTCGAGCTCCGATCGCATAGATCCGCAAGACACCCTGTCAACAAATATATATTTATTTTAAATTTAAAACTTGTGGCTTCAGGTATGTTGTGAGAGCTTGGGAGTTCTAAGCACCTGTCGCTGTTAAGTTGTTAACGGATACCAGAGTGGCTGATGAAGTCGTAAAACAAACCATCCCAATATCCAAACTGACAGGGACAGATCTGGTTTTTGCAATGTTCTAGCCAATAGATTAGCCAAATAACATTTTCGTTAGACAAATCGTAAATATTTTATCCACATCTTTACTTCAATGTCATTTATGAACATGTTTACAGTCAGTCATCATCAGTTAATACAATCAATTCTACAGTCCAGAGGCAATACGGTCTTAATATATAAGAAATGTGTTGAATATTTTGAAACTAATATGACAGAATCAAAAGAGCATCCGCTTTTGTTTCTACGAGAATTGTTAATACTTACCAGATGCACTATTATGATAATGTCTATTATCTAGTCTAGCTTAAAATAAACAATTAAAACTCTGCACTCTTCATGGTCCTGCCCATACTGTCTGGAAATTACCATGCCTCAAGGTACCAAGTCAATTCCCAACAACAGTCAGATTCATCTTATATTTGTCTTGACAAACAGCGAAAGCAGCTCAGCCTCACCTCAGCGGGGCGGCTGAGGTGGGGCCATAGTACATCATAGAAATCAGTGAATGACGACTCGGCATGCCATTGTGCTACAGAGTACAGACATCACCTCCTCTAAAGACACCCTTATAAAGGGCTGATGATGCTGCTAGTGCTCAGACTTGATGGGCGTTCACATGATCAATCTGCTTTTATGTAGCGATTTTGTGCAACATCTGAATAGCAACGACTATCCATCGAGAAATGGTATCTTTGAGACATAACCACAGAGATTTTGGGTCATCTCTCCACTCTTCAGTACGTTTCTGATACATTTTCAGACATCTGACAGGACACCAAGCAGAAGAGTTTGGGTCATGCCTAATTAAACTTGGCTAAGTGATCGGCTGTCCTGGATATTTAAGTTACTGATTCGTTGCGAGGAAACAAAGACGTGGTAATAGTAGTAAATCTTTACTCGTAACGACAAAACGGTCTTCGCTTCTCCTCCTCGCCGATGCTGCTTCAACCAAGAAAAAGAAGAAAACCGACTTAATAGTTAACAGTTTAATATCTATAGATTTAATTGGTTCAAAGGGAGCATGCCATAAAACCTGTATAACAAGAGATAGATTCCATGCTGGGATAGGAATTGGCTGTCTAGGTCGCAAATTACTCATTCCTTTAATAACTTCATTCAAAGTGTTGTTCTCCACTCCTACAGTGGCCAGACTGGGAAAAACTGAAGCTGATGCAGACTTATATGCTGCTAGCATTGAAGGTACAAGCTTATCAACCTCGTACAAACGACAGATAAAATCTGCTATGTGTTGAACAGATGCAGAAAAGGGATTAATATCTCTTCTCTTACACCACTCTGCAAATTTGTTGATTCTATAGTTATACGTCTTGGTGGTTAACCCTCTTATGGCTGAAGCGACAAACTTCGCTGCTTGCTCAGAAAAGCCACCCTCAATTGCTCGCTGCTTGATAACATCCATGCAGTCAATTGGAACATCTCCGGTCTGTCGTGAAGATACAGACCTTTGTTCTGAGAAATCAGATCCCTTCTGTCTGGAAGAGGGATTGGATTGCAGACCAGAAGGTCCAGCAGATCCGTAAACCATGATCGGCCTGGCCAATGAGGGGCGATTAGTAGTACTTGGTATATGCCCTCTCTTATCTGTGCCAGAACTTTTGGGATGAGAATCGTTGGAGGATACGCGTACGCCTACATTCCTTTCCAACTTATCGCCAGTGTGTCTACTGCTAGAGCTAGTGGGTCCGGGATCGGTGACATGCATGTGACCATCTTTACGTTTCCTTTCATCGCAAAGGAGATCCACATTCGGCTTGCCCCAATGTTTGAAAAGAACCTCCGCTACCGATTGGTTGAGTTGCCATTCCGTCGGATGGCAAACCGTCCTTCGACTGAGAGCATCCGCTGGGATGTTCAGTCTTCCTGGAATATGTGCAGCCCGAAGAATAATATTCCTCTCTTGGCACCACAGCAGGTTCCATATCATCATACACAACTCTGGTGATCTCGTCGCGCCTGGGCAATTCAAATAAGACACCACTGTTGAGTTGTCTGTCCTTACCAGGACAATCTTGTCTCGGATTAAGTTCTCGAATTTTCGAAGTGCTAATGCCACCGCTAATAATTCGAGAACATTTATGCGTTTCTGCGCATTGGTCCGATCCCATTCCCCTGACACTGACAGATCATCCAGTACTGCTCCCCAACCCGTCATCGATGCATCTGTAAAGATGGACATCTGCGGTTGAGGAGGTTGTAAAGGAACACCTCGCAGGAGATTCTGTTCTGATAACCACCACTGAAGATGGAATATCAATGGTTCTTTTACTGGAATCCTCAGAGACAACGGATCCGTTCTCTGAGACCAGAATGACATTAAGTACATCTGACTCGGCCTGCGTGCGCCCGAGTGCCGCATAAGGAACAACCTTCCCCAGAGATACTAGTAAACCCAGTATTCTGAGAAATTGATGCGTCGTCAGATAGACTCCTAGAGAAACACCCGGATACATAAACTCCTGGGATGGAGTCAATTCTGATTTCTCTAGATTCACAATCCATCCTAGGTCCTTTAGTAAGGCCAGGACTACCTGAAGATTGTTGCGCCGAGTGACTGGATTCCCCGCCTTCAGTAGCCAGTCATCTATGTAAGTATGAACAGCTATATTTCTCCTGCGAAGATAAGAAGTCATGGCGAGAACCACTTTGGTGAAGACCCTCGGTGATGTGGTCAGACTGAACGGTAACGCATTGAATTCCCAAATATTGTCTAGGAATGCAAAGCGAAGGTATTTCTGAAAAGGAATTGACATTGGAATATGAAAATATGCATCCTTCAGATCTATTGATACTGCCCACATGCCTTTTCTCAGCCCTGTCATCACCAATGCCACAGTCTCCGTCTAAAATTTTGGTGAGAGAATGAATTTGTTCAGCAGTTTGAGGTTGAGAATCCCAGGGAGGACTAATTGCAGACTAAATGAATCGCCGTCTTCTGCTGAAGATCTAAGATTTCTGAGCAAATGGCATCTAGACGATCTGATTCCCTTGGAACGGGAGTCCCTACTGGAGTCGATGTTAACGGAACTAACGATTGACGGATGAGCCAGTTCGGTTTGTAGCCGTTTCTTAGCCAATGACAGATTAAACAATCTTGCACGACCTGTTGCCACTGGTTTGAGAACAGATGAAGTCTGCCTCAGACGGTAGGAATCTGCACACAGCTCGCTGTCGATGTTGCACGATAAGACGCTAATTCGCTTGGGTGAAGATTCTCGACTCCCTTCGTTCCTGCGCCACCGGTACGGGTCTCGTTGGAAGCCCATCAGGACCATCCCCCACGGCCACCTCGTTGCTTCTTGGAATAAGTGTAATAACAATGTACTGGGCATGTCCGCCTATGGTAGGCGTGTTGGTCCAGGTAAAGGGTGTTCCCTAACCTGCTAGATTGATGCCTATAGGTTCCATCGTGTGGAGCTGGTGTATCCAATGGCACTCCTTTTGTCTCCTCCATGGTGTGGTTTTCATCATCGGGATCTGAGGAGAGAACCAGTATGATTCTGAACTGCCCGTCTGTTCGTGAGTGTCCAGGTTTGTTGAAATGCCTGGCGACTGGGGTGTCGTATCTCTCACTTTTGTGGAGGTTTGATATAGATCTCAGGTGTTCCTGAATTCGGATCTTAAAGGTGCGCAGGGATTCTCCCACGTATTGTTTGTTGCATTTGCTACAAGTTAGGAGATAGACGATATTTCTAGTTTGGCAGTTACCTATGATTTTGGCCTTGTAGGTTAGGCCCGTGTGGGAGCTTGTGAAGAATCTGTTTTTCTCCATCCTGTGGCAGATGGTAGTTTTTTGTTTTGCATGCGATAAATGGGTTTCTGTGCGTTACAATGGCGTGTTCTTCCTGTATCCAAACAGCGGTGGTTCTGGAAATGCTAACCTGCATTTGTTGCTGGCTTCCAGAATTGGCCAGTACTTTTTTATGGTTTTCTTCAGAAAAACGCCTGTCCTGGTGAACTCACATACAAAGATTGGTCTTTGTATTTGAGTTTTGGCGGTTGTTTTTGGTGGTGGGTGGAGGATTTGTTGTCTGTCTTGTGATCTGGCTTTGGCCCTGGATTTGTTCAGGATGCCTGTGGGGTAGCCTCGTGCTTCAAAGTGTCCTTGTAGGAGGATACTGTTTTTGTCATAGTCCTCTATGAGCGTGCAGATGCGTCTCAACCTGAGGAATTGTCCGTATGGGGACGAGTCCTTACAGTTTGAGGGATGGGCTGAGTCATAATGCAGGTAGCCGTGGGTGTCTGTCGGTTTTGCATAGAGATCAAAGATGATAGAATGGTCCTGTGTCTGTTTGACCAGTGTGTCTAAAAAAGAAACTTGTGTTTCTGAGCATTCCATGGTGAATTTGATGCTCTGGTGAGCTTCATTCATGTATGTGACGAACTCTTCTAGGGCTGTTTTGCCATGCTCCCAGATTATGAATATGTCATCTATGTATCTAACATACAGTGCAGGCTGGTGTCTTGGAATAAGACGGCCCGGGACCGCTGCCACGGCTATCCTTATGGTAGCCGCCACGACCCAAGCCACCACCCTTCCTATCATCTTCATACAGCCTCTTATTAGAAGACTTGTATGAAGACGAACGGCCAGGTCCCTGTGAACCGGATGCCCGATGGGTATCATGACCAGAAGGACAGAAGGGCGATCTTTGGCGCTGCCTCTACTGCTCATGTCGATGCTGCTTGTAGGACTGTTGCGGCCGAGTCATCTTCGTTGACTTCCGCGACTTGCCGACAACCTCCTGCTCTGCCATCATAGACGCAACTTTGGAGAGGGCTTGTCCTGCCGAGCCGCCAAACAAGCCCGGACCAATGAAGGGTGCGGAAGATAATGTAGCCCTCATCTCCGGTCCTGGTTCTACACAATCGAGAACCATTCACCTCCGCTCCGCCAATGATCTGGTGATCACCCGGGCCAGGCAATCTTGGGACAAGCACATGGTGTCCCGGACAACTCCGGGAGCAGCCTCTGGCACTTTCCTACCTTCCGCCGCCCAGGTCATCATACCCTGCAGGACGGTGCATCCGTGCAAGAGAGCCATAGCTGCTCTCGCCGCATCCTCAATGAGAGTTGAAGGGATCCTTGTTAGCTTGGGAAACCATGGGTCAAGAATGACGCTTGGCTTTCCCAGCTAACAGCCTATTCAGCGCTTCTTTTTTCACGACTGAAAGCCGAGGAACACGAGCATACTGATGTTAGGCCTGCTCTGGAAAGCGGATCCTACTCCATATCCCCTTAGGGGCCTTGGGCAATGAATATTTGGGGTAAACCAGATCGTAAGCCGCAACTTCTAACATGTCAGAAGTCTGAGTGTCCAAGGGAAGTCGGGTTGGACATTCAGCCAAGGACCTGCACCCATTCAGCTTCGGTGCAAAAAGATGATTCGTCCATTAATGGACTACCATTCTCATCTTCCTTCTTACCCTTGGATGAAAATGCCAGCGATAATCTATGCGGAGAGCTACGGACCAAACCTCCCACTCGAAGCCGGTCTGTGGCTCGACTACTTGCGGCTCCAGTATCTAGCAAATCACCAGATACGGAATCACTGCAATCCATTGTGTCCACGACGCCGACGGGGGCCGTATAACACGGCTCCGATGGCACTCCGGACTGAGCAAAATCTGGAACGTCGACATCTCCACCCCGTTGACAAACCCGTACAAAACCTGTGGGTGACCCACGGGAGGTACCGGATTCTGTCACCTGTGAAAGCTCCGGCATGCCAGTCTTCCATCAGGAGGATATCTTCTTCCTCCGCCGTCGGCTCCTGAGCCAAAGCAAGAGGAAGGACAGGTGCATGTCCCTCCGCAGAACCAGATACGTAATCCTGCATTAGCCTGCATCAAAGGAACCGTGGACCGAAAGGACTCAAATGTCTCCTTGAATTGGGCCGCCCAAACACCCAAGGCTGAGTCCATCCACTCATTCAGGTGCTCTTCCAGACCTTTGACTGATGCCTGATCCACTTTGGCTGCCTTGTCCCTTGCATTCTCTCCAAACGTGCATGCAAATCGCGATCAAATTCCGCCACCATCTCCGATGATCACTTCGTACATACATCGCAAGGGCTTCCAACTTTGCACTTTGCGCAGGCAACACAGTGATGTCCCGAGAACTTCGCTTCATGAAGTGGTTACAGCACGAGCAAAGCGTATCAGGCGGGGTCTTGCCTTGCCCCTTCACCTTCTGCGAACACAGAATAAGAATTACAATGCTGCACATGATAATATGATGATGAGTAACACACACAATTTACTTGATTGTAATTTTAAATTACGTTAAAAACATTAACTTTCTCTCAAATTAATGATAACCAAGTTTTAGGCAGGAAGTATTTGAAAATTTCTAGAGTGAAAATTTTATAAACACAACTTGGTAAATAACTAACGTTAAAAAAGCCAAGAAAATAAGACCGATCGCTACAAACACCCTCAGAGAGCGAGAGCTAAAGATCAGCTTAAAATAAAGTGCATAGACACGCCAAACCAAAACAAAACGTTAATCATGGGCGCCACCATCTTGGCTAAGGGCGCATCCATCTTGGAAGGAAGCGAGTCGCAAGAGAAATTAACTGAGTACCCGGATAAGATTAAAAAGTTAACGGGTAATGGAGCGACTCCAACAATGGCTACCATTTTAAAACAATGTGCCAATTTACGGAAATTTTAAACAGTCATCACGGCACGAATATATTAATTCTAGATTGATACAACTTGCCCCTGTGATGCTTTCCCTTTTCCTTCCATGAAGATTGCATTCGCAAATCTAATAATACACTCTAAGCGCAAAATTTAGACTAAATTAAGCTGACTAAAAAACGTGACTGCAAAGTCGAGCAAAATAGACGAATCTGACTGTTGTTGGGAATTGACTCGGTACATGGTAGCTATGGCAATTCCCGGACACAGTATGGGCAGGACCATGGAGGGTGCAGAGTTTTAATTGTTTATTTTGAGCTAGACTAGATAAGACATTATCATAATAGTACATCTGGTAAGTATTATTCGAAGTAGAAAGCTGTTGCTGCCTTAGGCAGCAACAGCATTCCATCATATTAGTTTCAAAATATTCAACAACATAAACAGGAATTTTTGCTTTGCAATTATAACGCTGGAATTAGTCAGGATTTACATGTAGCTAATCAAGAAAATTCAATTAATTTTAATCATTAGCCAATGATTTAGCCAATTCAGCTTTTCATTAGCCTGATTTCAGCTTTACTAGCATTTGGCTAATTGGCTAGTGGGTAGATCGGTCACTGAAACATTAGTTTTTGAGTAGATTAAGTTGTAGTTTAGTTATATATCAGAAATAAGGAAGTAATGGAGC
The DNA here is from genome assembly GCA_034401795.1 of Chaetoderma sp. LZ-2023a. NCBI lineage: Eukaryota > Metazoa > Mollusca > Caudofoveata > Chaetodermatida > Chaetodermatidae > Chaetoderma > Chaetoderma sp. LZ-2023a. Next base: position 81,129,205 of record CM067364.1, read on the forward strand.
GATACGATCTGTCACTCAAAGTTTCTGACATCATAATCAACTACGTCACCTGTTAACTGACATCGCAATCACAATGACGTAACTCAGTCACGAAAATCAAAGTCTGTCACTGACGTGTATGAATTGTATGTCTTTGATGACAATATTTAATAAACATCATACTGAATATATTGAAACTAATTTGACTGGCAGCTGTTACAGCAATAAGCAGCAACAAGCCCCAGTCAAATTAGTTTCCAAATGTTCAACAGCTTACCAGTTGTATAATTAACTTGATATTAAGATTCTGGAAATTCAGGTTTTCAAACTTTTAAATCGATTCCAATTTCCAACATGCGAACTAAGTGGCTGGGTCTTAGCTAGAATTGGGCGGGGTATAGATAGAAATGGGCATGGCATGGCTAGAAAAGGGCAGGGCATGGCTAGAAATGGGCAGGGCATGGTTAAAAATGGGCAGGGATGGTTAGAAATGGACGGGCATGGACAGAAATGGGTGGGGCATAGTTAGAAATGGGCATGGCATGGTTAGAAATGGATGGGGAATGGCTAGAAATGGGTGCGGTATGTCTAGAAAAGGGCAGGACATGGCTAGAAATGAGTGGGGTATAGCTAGAAATGGGCGGGCCTGGCTAGAAATGGGCCCCTCTATTTATTTACATGACACAAGCTATACAATGGTTTTTACTTACTTGCGGCAGCGGATACTTGAGTTTGTTCAGATCAATATTGTTTGCCAATGTGAATGGCATTCTGTTTGGTAGGACCATCATATTGGCGACATAATCCTCAATAACTGTTCTCAGTGTCTCCCTGAAACGTTCACACAAAATACACATACAAATTAAAAGCCATGATGGTGGGACACAGATGTCCTGAGATAATATACAAACAAAACGTGTTGCTTTGAACCTTTTAATTATGCTTAAATTTATTCAAGAAGACTAAACGAAATCAAGGATTTCTTTTTTCACGAGAGAGTTGATACTTACCTCCCTAATACTTTTGATATTGCTAAATATTGGCTTTCACTCAATAAACACTCAGATTAAAACAGTTAGGTGCCCCTACTGGGCAGGGAGTCAGAGCGTAGTCTGGCGGATGCCAGCCCCACCACCGCGCATGCGCAGACTAGCACTTCCTCTGACTAATTTATTGGCTGATACACATGCAACTATAAAGAGCCTGAAGACCGAGCCTCTGTGGGGTGGAGAGGCCGGGTCCGTATCTAGGGAGGTAAGTATCAACTCTCTCGTGAAAAAAGAAATCCTTGATTTCGTTTATTTCACATCAAGAGTATACTTACCTCCCTAATACTTTTGATATTGCCAGAATTCGACAGTGAATTCGGCGGGAGGGAGGCGAGGTCAAAAGACCAGCTCATCCCTATACGCTTTTCTGCGTTTAAGGCACTTAAACTTCTGAAACTGTATGAAAAAACAGTCAGGATTTGACTAACCATCGGATAACACCCCCGATGTATGAGAGATGACCGAATGTCATATGCGCTCCCCCCCCCTCCTTCCTGGGAGGAAGAGTCGAATGACCTCAATGTCCTATACGCTCTCTACGTACAAGTGCCATGTACTACAGGACAGAGACGAAAAGCTCCATTTTCGTATACTCTCAACAATGAACCACATAAATACACAAAACCATCATCATATAAATAACGGGTAACGTGACAAGAAAATCAACAATGGACAACGCATACACAAGACTGACCTTGTTGAAATGGCTGCTGACATCCTCTTCCCATTGGTGAAGATCGATGCAGTCCCAAATTAGTGGTTGTTTCCATAAATTAATTGTGAAATATATAAGCAATGAGGAAACCCCATCAAAAATATATATGCCTAGTTATTTTTTCAAAATCGACAAGGCGAGAGGATTAGAGGTGTCACGGAGATAATGGTCTGTAAAACTTGACTCACAGTGCCACTGAGCCACCGACATAATATCATCCACAGGGACCCCATTAAATAGGGCAGTGGATGTCACTACGCCGCGGACACTGTGAGCCTTGGCCACGTCAACCTGCTTCCCGGTGGCGGATTTATGGCAAAACTGAATGCATTCTACAATCCACCTGGAAATGGTGTCCTTAGAAACCCTGCCATGGGGTTCAATATATGACAACCATAACGCTGACTGGTCGGTGCGCCACTCCGCGTAGGTTGTTTGTACCGGCGAAGCGCCCGGACAGGACACCATGCTTTAGAATTAGGATCATATCTAGTTAAAGCAGGCAAAATAATAGGTTGACCTGGATATTTCAACGACTGATTTTTAGCCAAGAAATTAATCCTAGGTAGCAGCTTAAGGCCTTCCCCTGAAACCACAAAACGGTCATCCTCGGCTGATAAGGCATGAATCTCACTCCTACGCCTAGCCGAGGCCGCAGCAATTAAAAACACAGTCTTCAGTGTTAATAGTTTCATCGAAATGGAACTAAGTGGTTCAAACGGCTTATCACCTAGTACTTGAAGCACTAGCGATAAACTCCAAGACGGAATCACCGGTGGATTCCTTGGTCTTAGATTGCCCATGCCTTTAATTAATACATTTAATGTATTCACTTCATCACTTCCCCTCTTAGCCAAGCAAGGAATAACAGACATTAAAGCTGACTTATAACCAGCAATAGAGTTAGGCTTGAGGCTATAGACATCATAGAGGTGACAGAGGAAATCAGCTACTACCTGAATAGATGCATCCATTGGATCAATACATCTTTTTGAGCACCATTCTGCAAATCTGTTGATTTTATAATTATATGCTCTGGAGGTTGACCCCCTCCTGGCTTTGGCCATAAACATGGCTGCTTGCTCAGAAAAGCCCTCCTTAATTCTAGATTCCTTGACAACATCCACGCAGTCAATCTGAACATTGACGGATTGTTGTGAAGGGCCTTGCCCTGGAAGATAATATCGTCCATCAGAGGCAGAGGAACCGGATTGCAGACCAGAAGGTCCAGCAGATCCGTATACCATGATCGGCTTGGCCAATCCGGGGCGATCAGAAGCACTTGGCATTCCTCTTGTCTGATTTTCTGAAGAATTTTTGGAATCAGGATTGCTGGAGGGAATGCGTATGCATACATTCTCCCCCAGCTGATAGCTAACGCATCTGTTGCGAAAGAGCTTGGATCCGGAATCGGAGAGACGTACGTCGTCATCTTCGCATTCTTCTTCGTTGCGAACAAATCGATGTTGGGTTTCCCCCAATGGTCGAACAGACGATCCGCCACACATTGATTTAGTTGCCATTCCGTGGGTAAAACACTCATCCTTCGGCTCAATGAGGCTGCTAGCAGGTTTAACCTTCCCGGAATATGAACTGCTTTCAAGGTAATCTGGTGATCCAGACACCAACAAAGCAGTCTCCATGTCATCATACAGAGACTGGGCGACTTCGTTCCGCCCTGGCGGTTTATGTAAGTCACAACTGTTGAGTTGTCTGAACGAATAAGAACAATCTTGCCCTGAACTTTCTGTAAGAAATGTTCCAGGCCCAGGACTACTGCTCTTAGCTCCAGTAGATTTATATGTTCCTTTGACTGTTCCAGATTCCAAAGCCCTGATATCGTGGACTCTTCCAGGCAAGCTCCCCAGCCCTCCATCGATGCATCTGTATACACAGTCACCTGAGGGTGGGGAGGGGTTAGCATAACCCCCACCAAGAGATTCTCTGTGTCCAACCACCATTGCAGGTGATGAATCAGAGGCGCCAACACTGACACATTCGAGTCCAGCGAACCTGTACTCTGGGTCCATTGTGTCATGAGAAATAACTGGATCGGCCGCCTGCATAAGGCGGCCTGAGGAATGACTGGTTCCAATGAAACCATCAACCCCAGCATTCTCAAGTAAACCCGTGCCAGGACATGACGACTGTCGCACACTGACTGAATTAATGAGATGAGTTTCTGAACTCTCTCCTGAGTAGGATAAACATATCCTGTCTCTAGATCGAAGAACATCCCCAGGTAAACAAACTTCTGGGATGGAGTCAGCTCTGATTTTGGGAAATTGATCATCCAGCCTAAGTCTGTGAGAGTTTTCAAAACAATCTCCAGACTGGCCGACAAACTTTCCCGGGTGTGCGCTTTCAACAGCCAGTCGTCTATGTACGTGTGGACTGCTATGCTTCTCCTGCGGAGGTATGCGGTGATCGCAAGAACCACACGGGTGAAAACCCGAGGAGCCGTGGAAATTCCGAAGGGTAGCACCCTGAATTCCCACTGTCTGCCCTGGAATGCAAATCTCAGGAAGCGACGGAAACTCCTGTGTATGGGGATGTGGAAATAAGCGTCCTTCAAATCTATCGACGCTGTCCACATTCCCCTCTCTAACCCCGCCAACACCGAGCGCACAGTCTCCATCTTGAAACTGGGCGTCTCTATGAACTTGTTCAATGGCTTGAGGTTGAGAATTGGTCTCCACCCTCCGGTGTTCTTTGTTACTAAGAACAGGGTTGAATAGAAGCCCGGACACCTCTGTGCCGGCTGAATAGCTCCTTTTTGTATGAGGGAATTTATTTCCTCCTCGATACACAACCTTTGATCTGGATCTCTCGGATTTGGAGTCCAGATCGGCACTAGAGACAGTCGCGATGGCGGGCCTGTCATCCAATCGGGATGATACCCGACTGAAAGCCATCGCAAGACTAAACGGTCCTGAGTTAACCGTTCCCACTCTTGCATGCGGTCGGCTAATCGGCCTCCCATCGGTCCACCTAGGGATAGAGGTGGACATAAGGAGTGCAAGAGCGGCACTGTCTCCTTTGCCAGAAACACCGGCGCGGTTCTCACCGCGGTAACCGTCCCATCAGGAACGATTACCCCGCCCAGATCCTCGCGTGCCACGACCAGCACCGCGCGCACCACGGTGCGCGGGCGGCTGCCTGGCTGACTGCGCCTGAGGAGCCTGCGCCCCCCTCGCTGCTGGCCGAATCGCACGCGGCCGAGGCCGGCGCTGCGATGGTGGTTGGCCTCTGACCTGGCCACTACCACCTCGAGCCTGCAGGGGACGATACGCAGGGGGTGCGGCGCGAACGTTGGCACGACGAAGCACCTCAAACTGTTCGCGCAGCGCCCTCTGGTTATTGACCAGAGTAACCGTCTCCTGGAGGTGTCTACATCCCTCACCTCCAAAGAGACCAGGACCTGTCATAGGCGTACATAGTAGCCTATTGTAGAGGTCCTGGGACGGGCACAGATTATCCAAGGCAAAAGTGCGCCTTGCCCGGACACTCCTGGTCACCGCCCGCGTCATACAGTCCAGAGCCAGGTTGATACCATCCTGGATGGCTCGCTGGACTGTGACCGGACTTGGCTGGCGCGATGCGGATGCTGTTACTACCCCTTGTAACAGCTGGGAGACGTGGGACAGAGCGGCAATCGAAGCCCTCCCACTCTCCTCCGCATCACGCAACGCGGCATTTGCCGAACGCAACGCGTTCGAGCACAAGACTCCCGTGTCAGAACGGGAGCCTGGCCGCGCATCCTCACCCAAAGCCGCGCGGTCATCCATGCTCGGCTTTGGTACCACACCGTACCGCTGGTAGTCCAGGGGCACGATGCGGCAACGCCTGGCCACCTCGCGCGGGGCCTTAGCGAGACGTCCACTCGACTTAATGGACGTCTCCGCCGCCTCGAACATGTCAACGACATGCTCTGCCAGCGGCAGAGAAGGCATAGCGTTAGCAGTAGGCTTACCAGCTAACCATGGCCTGTGTTCACGCTGGCTAGCCGACTGCTCCACGGGCAGATCTGGTCTAACACTCACCAACCACTGGCAAGCGTCAGACCAATCCTCCTCCGTGGCTAGTTGCGAGCGTTCTACAAGACGGGGGCCTTCGTCTTCCTCCTGAGCACAAGCAACAGAGCTTGACGGCGGATACGCTGATATCCCTGGCAAGCCAGGGAGAGCATGCGGGCCTGATAATACCGGCATGCTAATCTCACTGGTTTGACCAGGAGCAGGCGCCGTGGTAGAGCGCGGGGCATATACCGCCCCACCACGGCCCCGGCCAGCACCAGCTACACTCTCGGCAAGCCGAGGTATGCGGTACCGCTGGCCTTCAGCGCCCAGGGCCACAGTCTGAACCGTGGATTCTACCCTTGGGAGAGTAGAACCGTGGAAAAAGGCGCCTGTATTCCCCGCGAGGGGCGCACAAACGTCATATTCCATGGCCACGTCTTCAGACGGCGACCCTAACAGGTAATCATCATCCTCCTGGCCAGAAAGATTAGACTCCGGGTCAGCAAAGAGAGCTAACCCGGACTGGCCAGGGAAGGCGCCATACGAGGTACTGGCAGCCGCAGTGTGCGGATACCCCTGGACTGATGAGCAGCCCGCGGGTTCCAGCGACGACCGTCCACGGTCCCTATTGGGCGCGGCAATAAGCCTGCTGCCAGGGCCGTGGAACACCCCCTCTAATGGGGCCACCTCTGAATCTTCAAACAACGGAAGCGTACTAAGGAACGTTGATTCAGGGATTACCTGCTCCGAAGCAGATGATGAGGTCAATAAAGGATTTGGTCCAGGAAGCATGCCACGAAGCAACTCTGGAACCAAATCCTTGATTGTCCTCCTCATCTCTCCCAACATCTCGGTCCGGAAGGCCTCCATGTCCACCGCGGACGAGGCCTTCCTCTTACCCTTCTTACTTACGACCTCTTTTTTCAGCTTCTTTTTCTCCTCCTCCAACTTGTCCTTCGCCTGCAAGCACAAGAATTCGGACATTAGCTCGCCCCCCCAGTGCTTACATATCTCGCAATTAAGCAAGGGACCACAGGGGCTACACTGAAAACATAGATGAGGGCCAAACTTGTCCCTCAAAAATCGTCCACAGGACGCACAACCAGGTCTCTGAAAAAGGCCAAAGGACGAGGAGTATGAGCAAACTAGTTACGCTTAGAAACTAACCAACTCAAGAGAAGGAAATGATCATAAAGATCATAATTTTTATGAGAAACCAGCTTCGGACAACTTTAATTGTAATTAAAGAGCAAAGCTGATTATGACGTCATTAATCCTATGACAGGACAAAATCGATCCCAACAAACATCCCAGTGCAAGGACGAATTGTATCTTTAACCAGAACATGTGCAGAATGGACATTTCGACTACACAAGCATCAGATAAATACTGATAACAATGGCAAATAGTGTTAATTATCTCCCTTTCTCATATCAATAATTAATACCTGACACCTTGTCTAGACAAACCATCCAACCTGATGAACTGGAGAACTCCACCACTGAACGCCTCTTAACTCTCTCCACCTCAAGGGGAAGGAATTGGATCAAGAGGGCAAAGTGAGAAGACCTTTATAATAGGCCTCCAACTCACTGGGCATAGAATTTTTGGTTAGATAACCTAACAGTATTAGTAGGAAATGGAACCATGGTGGAGAGACACAAACCCTCTGCAGATGTCATGTCCTTATTTCTCCTTCACACAGACCTGTGGACATAAACACAAAGAGAGATTAGTCTTATATAGTACCTAGTTGAAATAAACCAACTAATCAAGGCGCTTATCATGTTTAGCGCGAGTCCCGGAAACACATTACAACGGGACAAAACTCGCTAATTTTACTAGAAGTCACCTGATTTAAAGGTCCAAGGCCCTCCTGTGGCGAAGTCGCTCTCTCTGCCATCTTAATCAGGGATAAACTTCTAGCAAACCGTCTCAAAAAGCTTCGAAAAGAGTATAGAAAGTTTCTAACACAAAAGCATGTGTACACTCTCAGCCAATAAATTAGCAAAGAGGAAGTGCTAGTCTGCGTATGCGCGGTGGTGGGGCTGGCATCCGCCAGACTACGCTCTGACTCCCTGCCCAGTAGGGGCACCTAACTGTTTTAATCTGAGTGTTTATTGAGTGAAAGCCAATATTTAGCAATATCAAAAGTATTAGGGAGGTAAGTATACTCTTGATGTGAAATTAACTTTTCTCAGAAAAAATGTTGAATTGCAGGCCAAGAGATGAATAATTATGAAAATTTACCGCTGGAATGACTGGCTCGATTATCGAGCCAGTCATTCCAGTGATAAATTTTCAAAAGAAGTATTCTCTTATTCTGAGAATGGACATTTCTCAAGGCCTCTGCAGAAGTCGATTCTGGCCAAATATCGAGTAAATACAGGTATGCAGAAATTGAGAATGTACGCAACCCCCTTTATTTATTTTAGGTAACCTATTTATGTACAAAAAACCAGAAACTACGTAAACAACTAAGCGGTTGTGATAGAAATATTTGCATAACTTTGGCACGAACAATAAATGGGACGAGGAAGCTTAGAGATGTTAGTTAGCCAATGTACATGTGTATCTATAAAAGAGACATAAAATTACGTGAATAGAATGTTACCAGAGTGGGCGTCTGTGTGCATGTGCTATCTTTTCTCTGTACATACGCTACTCTGGGAGGGCCTCAGGAAGATAACTTTTTATTGATGATGTACCCTCATTAACCCTTTCCCGATGAAACCATCCAAAACTGGCCTCTGTAGTGGTGTTGGGGAATGCCCATTTGCAGGCCAAGAGAAGACTATTTTTGAAAATTTACCAATGGAATGACTGGCTCGATAACCGAAAATCTTAAAAAATAGTCTTCTCTTGGCCTGCAAATGGCCATTCAATAAGTAAATATTTTAATTTTTTGAACAAATTGAGTCATTAAAGGGTTAAATAAAGATTATTATTATTATTATTATTATTATTATTATTATTATTATTAGTGGGCTAAGCCATCATGGCTGGCACCCTATTGTTTTTCTGTTTATTATTATTATTCCGCTCTTCGACTAAAAATACAATAACTTGAAAGCTTCCGGCGAAAAATTGCCAAGACTTTACAGGCTATTTAGGAAGTAATATTGGATAGCTTTTGAGCCCAAATGAATCTGATTGGCTGCTGGGCTTGGTGGCCATCTTGGATTTGCTTAAATTTTTCGCAGATTTTCAAAATTCATCTTCTCCAAAGCCACTGGGCCATTTTGGCTGAAACTCAGAATGTAGTATATAGTTATGGGTCCGAATAAAAATTGTTCAAGCGAACTTGATTCGACCAGTGGTTCGGCGGCCATCTTGATGATGTCATAATCTGTAAATTACTTTGCAGTTTAAAAAAATCTCTCAAACCACCAGGACGATTGATGAGAAACTCAGAAGTTCGTATGTGGGTTAGGCCAAGAATCAAAATTGCTCAAGCGAACTTGATTGGCTCATGTCTGCGGCGGCCATCTTTGTGATGTCATAACATACAAAATGGTGTTTTTTCTGAGACTACTTGACCGATTTTTCTGAAAATTTGGGAATATTATAACGTACGTAGGCCAAGTCAAAGTTGAACAAACGATATCGATATCTCCAAAACTCTGGCCGTAATTGGTCAATGACATGTGAGTATTTCGGCAGCCATTTTGAACTTTTTTATTTGAGGGAATTTGACAGTGAAAATGGGTAGGCATGGGTAAAATGGTGTTCTGGTTTCAAATTTGTTAGTTTTGAACGTGGGAGACTAAGTCATCGGCGGCCATCTTGGATATTCCGTGGGCCGAAAAATCTCCATAGGGAATGTATGGGGAAATTTGTGAAATTTGAATCATGTTTTCTCCCAGAGTTTTAGGCTGATCAACTTGAAACTTGGCAGTCTTCTAGCACTATGTAGCCCGTGTCTTAACCTCAAAAATATTTTTTGTCCATGAAGTGGTTTTCCCGAAAATCCTGAATATGTAATTTTTGGGCAGAGTGGTGAAACTTCTAGGGGGGTCATTGTTAAAATTTTGCAAATACGTAGATACTATATGCACCCATGGATCGATGAAATAAAATCATTAGCGAACATATTAAAGTGTCTAATATTGCAAATATGCGGACTGTCTTCTATTTTCGTGATTTGCCGATAAATGCCGCAATTCTAGGCCGATTGTTTCCACATTTGGTTTATCAACTTCGGAGCGAATCCCGATCAGGAACCGTTTACAGAATTCGAATATCTCAAGTGGTTCCCGATATATTATGATTTTCTCATCAGGATTCAATTATGCCATTGGAAATGCATTAACCAATTAACCAGCGTTAATGCAGGGTTTTCACAATGAAAATAACGTTATAAAGGTTTTTGGTGATGCTGATTCCGAATATCACAGTTTCGAAAGTGTCCGATCATTTCTTTAACAACCAGATGCCGAGTTATATAAATTAGACTACCTTCTCATACATTTTTCAAGGGAGGTAATCAAGTAAAGTCAATATTTATTCATTTTAATTTTTAACTTAAAATTACAATGTTTTAAATGTTTAATACCTTACATATTTACAGGAGATTAGCAGGCATAGCAGGCTCTACATGTTAAATATGACACCACCTTTCTTCGTTCTTCTTAAAGGTAAATAATTATTTTCTATATAGACTAAAAAACTACCTTGTATCCCATAACGTATCACCCGAGTTGGTATATTGCCTTTATACGTTACGGCCAACTAAAACAATTTTGTATTAATATTTTTACTGCCGTTGTTGACACATTATTGTTTGTTTTTATAAAAACATTCAATGATGGGTAGACTGGGCAGATAAATAAGATTCCTACTGTAACCTTCTCACATAATTCAATAAAATTGACAGCTTCTCACATACAGTAATTCAATAATATTGACAGCATTAATCCAACTTTATCAAATCTAAGGGGCTATTTAGGTTCTACGCCACCTATAACAGCTGGCTCAGATAAGTTTCTCGTCTTAGTGACCAGGATGCAAGCCGCTTGCCCACCCCCCCCCCCCCCGATGCATCGCCGGCTATATTTATATATTTATTATTATTATTATTATTATTCGAGTGAATCCTCGTGATTGAGGGTTGCCTTCTATGTGCAGTGACTTCCCCCGTATCACACTAATGCCATCTTGTCTCCTCAAGAGATAGTGTGTGTGATGTTATTTGAGTGCCAATGAATTATACTGTTTATTATGTAATAACCAAGTTCTTGGATATTTATCCCCACATTTTGAAAAAACGTCGGGATATTGTAATCGCCTCCTGTCCATCCGTCCGTCACGCTAACTCCTTCCAAACCGCTGGGTGGAATTGAACCAAATTTGGTATGTGGGTTACCCATAGGAATGCGCTTTGCAAGACAACATTTAGATTAGGCTCCGCCCCCAAGGGGGCGTGGCAGGGGCAAAAAGGTCAAATTGATTATAATGTATCTCGCCCCAAAGCGTTGCGTGGAATTCAACCAAATTTGGTATGTGGTTTACTAATAGGAATGCGCTTTCCAAGACGAGATATAGATTAGGTTCCGCCATCAAGGGTGTGTGGCAGGGGTCAAAAGGTCAAATTGATTGCCTGTCTGTCCATTCACGCTAACTCCTCCCAAACGGTTGGGTGGAGTTCAACCAAATTTGGTACATTGTAAGGTTACCCATAGGAATGCGATTTGCAAGACGATATTTAGATTAGGCTCCACCCCATGGGGGTGTGTGGCAGGGATTAAAAGGTCAAATTGATTATAATGCATTTCAACCCAAATAGTTGCGCAGAATTCAACCAAATTCGGTATGTGTCTTACCAATAGGAATGAGCTTTGCAAGACAAGATATAAATTAGGCTCCGCCTCAAGGTGGTGTCGCAGGGGTCAAAAAGTCAAATTGATTGTTGTTCTTCTCTTCTCGGATGGGACTTTAAATTGAGGTCCCGTCATACAGTGCCCATCACTGTGTGAACGTGAGCTAGGGTTAGGTAGGCGAGAAATTTCGGCATAATCAAAGTAAACCGGATGCTGAATGGATTCGTCCTCGGATGGAACCACGCAACATACGGATTACAAAATCAAAACAAAATTGCTAGAATTAGAATCTTTCGGACTTTTCGATGGGACTATGGAGGGATGCAACCCGGATGACTGATCGAGTTCATCCTCGGACGGACAGTCACCATACGGGCTACCTAATCAATCAAAATCAAACAAGTGCGCGCTGGTGCCTGCTCGGATGATGGCCAGAAGAGCAAATGGGTCCCAGGACCCGAAAGACCCCACACCCCAACCTCCCCACTCCCCCCAAAGGGGCCGGGAGGTCTCTGACCTAAAGGCCCCCCCCCCCCTGGGTACATCAGGTCATAAGACCGTACGCACCTACACCCACGCCCCCCCCCCCCCCCCAGCACCTACCCCATCCCTTCCCCACCCCCGTTAGGTCCAGGTTAGGCCATCCCCATCACCCACGCCCAAGCATGAGGAGCAACAGAAAAGCCATGGACAAGAACAGCAACATGGGACAAAATCAAGAGACAACAATTAACACACACACACACAGAGACACAAGCTAATGCACAAACCGACGTCACAAGAATTCACAAGAATTCAACAGAAACCATAAAGGCCAGGCGTGAGTCTAGACCCTAGCATTGGGAACTAGCATATAAACGCCTTAAATATTACAACACACACGATTGTCCGTCTGTCCATCACACTAACTCCTTCCAAACCGAATGGAATTCAAGCAAATTTGTTATATGGGTTACTCATAGGAATGCGCTTTGCAAGATGACATTTAGATTAGGCTCCGCTCCCAGGTGGGCGTGGCAGGGGTCAAATGGTCAAATTGATTATAATGCAAAAGTATTAGTTTTTATTTTCCATCGGCACGAAAATCGAGTGTACTTTGACAGAAACTGAACCATTGTTTCAGTGCAAATCTTAGTGGTATAATAATGTCATTCATATGATATGCGTTAGCATATGTGAATAGACATCAGGAATAAACCGATTTTGTGCAATGGTGCATTGTTGTGTTGTCATATATGTTAATTATTAATTATTATCACCCTGTGTTAAAAAAATGTTGGTGATATTGTAATCGCCTCCATCCGTCTGTCTGTCCATCATGCTATCTCCTCACAAACCAATATGTGGAATTAAATCAAATTTGGTCTGTGGGTTACCCATATGATTCCGCTTTGCAAGACGATATTTAGATTTGGCTCCACCCCCAGGGGTGGGGCGTGGCAGGGGTCAAAAGGTCAATCAGTTGTAACGCAACTTCGCTGAAATCGTTAGATGGAACGGAATGAAATTTGATATCTGAGTTACCCATATGATTGCGGAGTGCAAGAGGCCCTTTAGATTTGGTTCCGCCCCCAGGGGGTCATTTCAACCTGATGAAATTGATTGTAATGCATCTCCTCCGAAACCGTTAGACAGAATTCAACCAAATTTGGTGTGTGGGTTACTCATATTAATGTGGAGTACATGAGCACATTTACATTTGGCCCCACCCCCAGGGGTGGGTGGGTGGGGGTCCAAAGGTAAAAAAATTGATTATAATGCAACTCCTCTGACACTGTTGGATGGAATTCAACCAAATTTAGTATGCCAGTTACCCATATCAATGTGGAGTGAATGAACACATTTACATTTGGCCCTGTCCCCAGGGAATGGGGGAGGGGTCAAAAGGTCATGAAATTGATTGTAATGCAACTCCTCTGAAATCGTTAGAAGGAACTCAAACAAATTTGTTATCCGGGTTACCCATATGATTGCGGAGCGCAAGAGGCCAGTTAGATTTGGCTCTGCCCCCAGGGGGTGGGAGAGGGGTTAAAAGGTCAAATTTTAACCTGCGTAAATTGATTTAAGGCATCTCTGAAACCATTGGACGGAATTCAACCAAATTTGGTATGTGAGTTACCCATATCAATGTGGAGTGGATGGGCTCATTTACATTTGGCCCCGCCCCCAGGTGTTGGGTCAAAAGGTTATGAAATTGATTGTAATGCAACTCCTCTGACATTATTGCACAAAATTCAACCAAGTTTGGTATGTGAGTTACCCATATGATTGCCGAGTGCAAAAGGCTGTTTACATCTGGCTCCACCCATGGGGTGGGTTGGGGGTGTGTCAAAGGTTCAAAGAGGTGAATGTGGGGATTTGCGATGATGCGTCATCGACCGATCAATCTAGTTTGAAACTAATTTGACTGGAAGGTGTTGCTGCCTATTCAAAATATTCAACAGCTTACTTGTATGATCTCTTTTCTTCCACATAGCCAAACTATAGCTGGCAACTCAATGACTGAGCATATATACCATGGCAACCACACTAGGGTTTTTTCTGATTGGTAGAAAAGTAAATCGTGACAGCCATTATAGGCTGGAGAAATGTATCACCATTCAGCTACTAAAGCCTGAATAGCTTTTGTTGTCGGCAGGGATGGATTAAGGGTGGCAAATTCTATCACCTGAATGGTTAGTATAAGATACATGTAGATAGATAGATAGTGCATTTATATTGCGTTGAACTCCATGCGATTGCATGCTCTAAGCGCTGTACATCTGATCCCCTGTTCATTTGACAGTCTAAGCCTGGCAGCCTCATACGGTGCACAGAGAGCTATGTCATCTCAGGTAGTTATTTACAGCTAAGATAGGGGAGTTTTCCTTTAACAAGAGCTGCGCAGACTATAAATAAGACCCAGACAACATAATGTTGTGGAAAATCTGCTTTCGCACAGATTAACGAGTCACCCACTCGCTCAATCTGTGCGAAAGCAGATTTTCCACATCATAGCTTAACCTACATGTAGCTTAAGTAGAAATGAGCACGGCATAACTAGAGATGGATCCATTCATTATCAGGTCGGAAATGAATGATCCATAAAATAAGATTATATGTTCTCCTAGATATAGATGAGCTTATAAAATGCTTCAACACACTACTTAACTCTGACTACTGCAAGCCACCAGACAATAATTTCAATGGGCAATAACTCTGAACGTTTCGAAATATTTTGAAAACAACTTGACTGAATGTTGCTGCTGGCCTAGCCACCAACAACTTTCAGTCAAATTATTTTCAAAATATTCAGCATATCCAGAGTTCAACCCTATGGAAAATGTAGTCTGTAGGAATTCAGCAGCCAGGTATTTAATAAACTCTCTCTTTCTTGATAGATGATATTCTCGCTAACAGCTTTTAGCATTTATCAACATTCCCCGTCTCTCGAACATGCTTACAATTTAGTAGGTCAGACAAAACCTTAATACTTACCCAACAAATGGCGCCTCCAGGGCATTGGCCATCTGTGTCAAATTGAAATCTATTTCCTACGATGTAAAAACAATGTATTGAAAAATGTAAACTCATCATGTTAACCATCAAATTTGTTCCAAAAGATTTCAATATTCACACATACATTTTTTTTTAATTTATCACTGGTATGATTGGCTCGGTTATCGAGCCAGTCATTTCAGCGATAAATTTTCAAAAATAGTCTTCTCTTGTTCTGCAAGTGGATATTTCTCAAGATTACTGCAGAAGCTATAGCGTGAGTGTTAAAGGGTTAATGCTGGTTATTCTAAGCATAACATTTTTATCTTGCAAGTTTTGTTTCCTATATTGTAGAAATTAACTGAAAATTAACTAATTAATCTACAGTCAATAATTGTCTTAAATTTATAAATCAATTTTATGGTGTGCGTGAGCGCGTGCATGTGTGTGCGCGTGTGTGTGCATACAATCGATCTAGCCTCGTACCTCACACTAGATGTTGTCATTGATCTGATGATCTTGACCTCTGACCTCTTGACCTACGAGCTTTTGCACATGAAATCAAGAAGCTTCTTCAGGGACCATCAAGGACAACCTGCTAGCCAGGTTTGTTGAAGCTACTTGGGCTCGAGGTCCCATTCTGGACACGCAGGCACAAACATACACACACATGGACATCTCACACGCACATGACTATTACAAACGGATTGTGACACTTTTATGTAAGACAAACAAAAGCAGCAAAATTATCCATACAGGGAATATAAAATATGAATATATAGAAGGGATTTATCGCAAAATTCAACGGCATTGACCACGATACTTACAGGATTATTTAAAAAGAACACACTCATGCCCCCGATCATTGGCATAACACCAATAAGTGGCTTGAACACAACTCTCATTGTACCACGTAGCTGGAAAGAAAATTATATTATTTTATTTAATTTTATATTAATTACTGTACATGTACATAAAGGAATACCGGGATTTTCTTACTGGAGCTAGCGGTATCTTCATGGCAATCATGCCAGAAAAACCTAAAAATATTTTCAAATTAATTTGCCTAAGTCAGCAATGCTTTCCTGGCAAATCGGTTTCAAACTATTACACGGAGCAGTTTTTACATCGGAAAGGGTTTATTTGCAAAAATACTAATGTATTCAGAGGGTTAATCGTAGATAATTATTGATGATGAGAGATGTATGATAACTAACTGTGTACCATAGTCCAAACTTTTTCCAGACTTAGTTTACCAGTTTACGTATCCAGTTTATGATACCCCTCATGAACGTATGTTTCAAATCCTATAAGGTTTGTAAATACATCAAAATTAGAAACATGGCAATATTTCAAAGATTATTTTATTTACACAATACTGAGAATACCATCTTGTAATACTTAGCAAAAATGCCTTATCGATAAGTCTGATAGCTGATTCATCGCAGGTGATTCAATACAAGGGTTATATCCCTGGAGCTGCTAAATATTTTGAAAACAATTTGACTGTGAAGGTTGCTGGTGGCTAGACCACCACCAACTTTCAGTCAAATTGTTATTAAAATAGTCAGCAAGTCAAGACTTTTTATTCATTAAAATTATTGTCTGGTGCCTCACAGCAGTGAGACAGGTAACAATCTATCCTGCGAAGCTCCGAAGTCAGTTCAAGATAACCTTGATGCCTGTCACAGCAGACACCTTTGTAATATAACCTAACATCACTGGCTAGACAGTATAATCTCCAACTGCGCGGTATACACTCACAGCCCCACTGTCAGTGAACATGGCCCAACAAAGATTGTCTATGTTTGGCCAGGTTCTGTGAATATCACAAGACACCCCTGTCCAGGAAGCCTTGTAATTTTCCGTACTAGACATCAACATTTACAAAGCTAGTAGAAGTTACCACATCACAAACCTGCTGAATGTACTATGCACCGACCTAAAAGAAGTTGCACCGGGTACACTGCCGACCACAAGGAACCTGAGGAAGCTAAGGACCTTGCTTTACTTGTATTTTATCCTTGCCCTATACTTGTATTCAGGTCCGTCTGTCTGTCTGTTCAGAGATGTACTTAAAAAACAAGAGGCCCAAGGACCTGTGGTGCTCACCTGGACCATTGGCATTTAAACTATTTGCATATAAATAGACATCAGGGATGATTTTCGGAAAATCCAAGACGGCCACCCAAAAATTGACCAATCAACTCTTGTTTAATATTTTGAAGCCTACCGTCATAGGATCGTTCCAGCCAAATTTTGTTGAAATCGGGTTATTGATTGAAGAAGTACAATTTTTAAATGGTTCCGGAAAACTTTCAGAAAATCAAAGATTGCTGCCAAAACATTGACCTATCAAAATTCTGAATAGAATCTCTAGAGGCTATGACAATAGGATCTTTCCAGCCAAAATTGGTTGAAATTGCCCAAGCGATTAATGAGTAGTATCTTATATGAATTCCCATTTATCGGAAAACTCAAGATGGCCACCATCAAAATCAAGCTGTCAAAATCCTGTATACAAGTTCGGGGCGAGGGTTCTCCCAGCTGAGTTTGGTTGAAATCGGCCAAGCGGTTAATAAGTAGCCTTTTACCTGATTTCCCAAAATATTCAGAAAATCCAAAATGGTTGCCGGAAAAATTGACCTATCAAAATTGTATATGCAACTTCTAAAGCCTACCGCCCTAGGCTCGTTCCAGCCAGTCTGGTTGAAATTGACCAAGTAGTTAATGAGTAGATGATTTTCAGCCATTTTTCGGGAACTTGAAGATGGCGACGGAATAAATTGAAAATTCTATATACAAGCTCTGAAGCATACCACTTTAGGGTCCTTCCAGCCGAGTTTGCTTGAACTCGTTCAAATGAGGAAAAGCCTTTTAACCGATTTCCCACAATTTTCAGAAAATCCAAGATGGCTGCCAGAAAAATGGACCAATCAAAATTCTGTATACAAGTTCTGAAATCTACCAGCCTAGTATCCTTCTAGACAAGTCTGGTTGAAATTTCTCAAGCAGTTAATAAGGAGTAGCATTTTAAATGATTTCCCGCCATTTTTTTGGAAAATTCAAGATGGCCACTAGAAAAATGGACCAATCAAAATTCTGTATACAAGTTCTGAAGAATACCATGCTAGGGTTCTTTCAACCAAGTTTGATTGAAATCCGCCCTGCGGTTATCGAGTAGGCTTTTAAGTGATTTCCAGATATTTTCAAAAAATCCAAGATGGCAACCGGAAAATTGACCAATGAAAATTCTGTATACATGTTCTGAAACATACCAGCGTACTATCCTCCCAGCTTAGCCTGGTTGAAATTGTCCAAGCAGTTAATGAGGAGCAGCGTTTTAAACGATTTCCCGCAATTTCTCAGAAAATTTAAGGCGACGAAAAAATTGACCAATCAAAATTCTGTATACAAGTTCTGAAGTCAACCCCCATAGGGTCCTTCCAGCCAAATTAGGTCGAAATCCGCCAAGTGGTTATTGAGAAGTGGCCTTTTAAAGCAAAAGTTGCCAGACGCCGGACGGAAGGTCGCCATGCCATAAGCTCACTTGGCCATTCTGGCCAGATGAACTAACAACTGATCCAATCTGGCTCAAATTTTAGCACAACACAGGAGCTTTCCAGACTTTGGATATAATCATATCTAGATAAGATTACATTCTAGATCGATGGATATTTTTGACACTACTGGTCCTATTTTACATAAATTTTAACAATAAATGGTGTGATGCTGATCAATCGTAAAACCAGTGATTCTAATAACGGTCCTTTTAAGGGTATATACACCAAAAATACAGCTTGGTACGCCCAAAAGTAATGACCGTGGGTTCCATGGGACTTCTGAAAATCTTGTATGATTCCTAAATATACAAATTAATTTTATGAGCTTTGCACTAAAATCTAGCAAGGTGTCCCGATGACTTAGTTGTATGTCCATGCACCCTCTAATTTTAGCGTGGATGAGAAAATAACTGCATGGAAACCCCTTATAAATTTCAGGTTAGCACCCACAGATTTCAGCCACCAAGATTTCAGAGTGTGGTGTCCATGGCCACCCCCCCCCACACCCCAAACCAATCACACCAATAAACCCCACCCCCACACCAAATTTAGATACCCTTGGAAACACAAGGTAATACTTATAACAGAGCATGTGTTTTGAAACATGCTCGTGGAAACATGGCAGAACATCAAGTAACAGGTGCTTCTTTAACCTACCTGGAGTTCCTTGATGCCAGCTGGTATTCCCTTTAGACTGAACTGAAAATCTGAGTCACTGTTATACCTACAAAGAGAAATGTTCAAGCACATTTAATCACATGCATCCCAGCTCAGAAATAACTTGTTTCCAAAATAAACCCACAAACATGATACATGTAGTTAGTACTGTTTTCACTTCAATGCAAGAAATATTCTGTTGAACATTATGGATTCCGACATAATTTGATTGGAAGCCAGCAGCAATATCCTCCAATCAAATTTTAGTTCAAAGTATTCAATAACTGCATATTTTATTTTGTTTTAGCAATGTTGGCTGTATTCGACTGGGCAAAAACTTAGAGCACATTAGCTCCATACAGAATATTTTTTATTTGACTGGTATTTCCTGGAAAAAATAGAGTGCGAAAGAAGCCAGAGCCAAACGTGTGGCATGTTTCATAAAGTAGGTCACGTAATGAAAAATTAAAAAATGCGGGACTTAGGGAGGTGAACTCTACCATTATTCACCATTCACTATGACTGAAAACAGTGCTGAAAGGTGGATTTTATTTTCAACATTGTCAAATTTAGGCGATATCTTGTTTCTACCTCTTCCACACTGAGATTTTTTTAATTCGACTGACCAGTGAGTTTGCATAGAGCACATTTTTGCCATTGCACAAGTAGATTTACTCTACGTAAAATTCCCAGTCAGATACATGTACAGGCATTATAAGTTGTTTCTGAGTTGTACTGTATATAGATCCTTAACCATTTAATGGTCAAGCCGGCCAAAACCAGGCTCTGTTATGGTCTTATAGAACGTCCATTTACAGAACAAGACAATACAATTTTTGCAAATTTACCATTACCGAACTTATTTTGTCTTTTTGACTGAATACATTGTATGTTAGGAACTAACTGAATGTATTAGTAATTGACTAAATATATTAGTAATTGACTGAATATGTTAGTAATTGCCTGAATATGTTAGTAATTGCCTGAATATGTTAGCAATTGACTGAATGTGTTAGTTAGTACTTGACTGAATGTATTTGTAATTGACTAAATGTATTAGTAATTGACTGAATGTGTTAGTAATTGCATGAAAATGTTAGTACATGTAATTGCCTGAATATGTAGTAATTGACTGAATATGTAATTGACTGAATGTGTTAGTTAGTACATGACTGAATATGTTAGTAATTCACTGAATGTGTTAGTAACTGACTGAATGTATTAGTTAGTACTTGTCCGAATATGTTAGTAATTGATTGAATGTGTTAGTAATTGCCTAGATGTGTTAGTAATTGATTGAAAGTGTTAGTAATTGCCTGAATATGAAATAGTAATTGACTGAATACGTTAGTAATTGACTGACTATGTTAGTAATTGACTGAACATGTTAGTGATTGACTGAACATGTTAGTAATTGACTGAATGTGTTAGTAATTGACTGAATGTGTTAGTAATTGACTATGTGTAATTGATTGAATGTGTTAATATTTGACTGAATGTGTTAATAATTGACTGAATGTGTTAGTAACTGACTGAATGTGTTAGTTAGTACTTGTCCGAATATGTTAGTAATTGACAGAATATGTTAGTAATTGACTGAATGTGTGGGTAATTGCCTGGATGTGTTAGTAATTGATTGAAAGTGTTAGTAATTGCCTGAATATTGGTTAGTAATTGACTGAATGCGTTAGTAATTTACTGACTACGTTAGTAATTGACTGAACATGTTAGTGATTGACTGAAAATGTTAGTGATTGACTGAAAATGTTAGTAATTGACTGAATGTGTTAGTAATTGACTGAATGTGTTAGTAATTGACTGAATGTATCAATAATTGACTGAATGCGTTAGTAATTGCATGAATGTGTTAGTAATTGATTGCATGTGTTACTGTATGTGTTTGTAATTGACTGTTAGGAATACTAAGTATTTGACTGAATGTGTTAGTAATTGACTGAATGTGTTAGTCATTGACTGAATACATGTATGTTAGTTATTTACTGAATGTGTTAGTAATTGACTGAATATGTTAGTAATTGCCTACATGTGTTAGTATTTGACTGAATGTCTTAGTAATTGATTGCATTAGTTAGTTATTGACTGAATGTGTTAGTTATTGAATGGAATGTGTTCATAATTGACTGACTATGTTAGTAATTGACTGAATATGTTAGTAATTGACTGAACGTGTTAGTGATTGCATGTGTTAGTGATTGGCTGCATATGTTAGTAATTGACTGAATGTGTTAGTAACTGACTGTATGTGTTAGTAATTGACTAAATGTGTAATTGACTGAATGTGTTAGTGACTGCATGTGTTAGTGATTGACTGAATGTGTTACTAATTGTGTCAGTAATTGACGGAATGTGATAGTACATGTAATTGACTGAATGTGTTAGTAATTGACTGCCTGTGTTAGTAATTAACTGAATGTGTTAGCAATTGGCTGAATATGCTAGTAATTGACTGAATGTGTTATTATTTGACTGAATGTGTTAGTAATTGATTGCATGTGTTAGTAATTGCTTCTCTTACTGTAGTTCCAAGTCCATAACAATCTCATCGCGCTTAACATTGTTTGTGTACACCTTAATACCACCAATTCTTGGAGGCTGCAAAATAAAAAAATTATAATTTGAAAACTCTCATTAACCCTTTACTGGTTAAATTTGGTCAAGAAAATCTAAATATTTCCTTATTGAATGTCCACTGCAGGTAAAGGAGTTTTTTTGAAAATTTACATCTGGGATGACTGGTTCTATAAAATCGAGCCAGTCTTTCTAGTGGTAAATTTTCAACAATACTTTTCTCTTTACCTGCAGATGGACATTCTTCAAGACGACTGCAGAGGATGGTTTTGGCCGGCTTGATCATTAAAGGGTTAGATTTAATATATCCACTCACAATCCGGCGTGTCTGTAGCACAATTCTAACGTTTTCTATTCACCGACAAACATAACATGGATCCATTTCTAGCTACATGTATGTCCCGTCCATTTCTAGCTTTGCCCCATCCACTGTTAGCTATGCCCTGTCCATTTCTAGCTATGCCCCATCCGCTTCTAGCTATGCCCTGTCCTTTCTAGCTATGCCACGCCCATTTCTAGCTATGCACGTCCATTTCTAGCTATGCCCCATCCATTTCTAGCTATGCCCTGTCCATTTCTAGCTATGCCCCATCCATTTCTAGCTATGCCCCGTCCATTTCTAGCTATGCCCTGTCCAATTCTAGCTATGACCCGTCCATTTCTAGCTATGCCCCATCCACTTCTAGCTATGCCCCGTCCACTTCTACCTATGCACCGTCCACTTCTAGCTATGCCCCATGCACTTCTAGCTACAAATGTATGCCTCACCCAGTTCTAGCCATGCCCTACCCGTTTCTAGCTATGCCCCATCCACTTCTAGATATGCCCCACCCACTTCTGGCTATTCCATCTTCTAGCTATGCCACACCCACTTCTAGCTATACCCCGCCCAGTTCTAGCTAAGCCCCATCCATTTCTAGCTATGCCCCACCTCGCTTCTAGCTATGCCCCGCCCACTTCTAGCTATGGCCTGTCCGCTTCTAGTGATGCCCCGCCCAGCTCTAGTGAAGCCCCGACCACGTCTAGCTAAGTTCTACCCACTTTGTACATGTATTTAAATGGATTTCAATACATTGAACACTGGATTCCCAGATTCCCAGTTTCAAGGTAACTACATGTATACAGGTAAGCTGTTGAGTATATCTTGTCTGGGGTGGGGTGGTGGTGTCGGTGCTCATATCTAGAAACAATTTCCAGTAAATTTAGTTTCAAAATATCCAACAGAATGTTTATTAAATTGTAAATTCATCAGACATGTAACCCACACCCTTTCTTTTCTTTACGGATCAATTGATCCCTCCATTAGTACACAGTTCATACACAAGTCAATCTCCTATATTAGATAAACTCTTGTTGAATAAGACTTACATGTATTAACCCCCTAACCCTTTAAGCCATAAATTTGTTCAAGAGAATTTCAGTTTTCTCAAAGAAATAGTCAATTTGCAGACCAAGAGATGATCACTTTTTTTTAATTTACAACTGGACAGTCATTCCAGTTGTAAATTTCCAAAAATTGTAAGCTCCAGTCACTTTCTATGCTCATTGACTTTGATTTTACCACTTGGAACCATGAGTTCTCAGAATCCCAACTTCAACGTAACTACGTGTAAACTAGCTGTTGAATATTTTGAAACTAATTGGACTGCGGCTGTTGCTGCATATGGCAGCCTACAGAATAATGAGACATTACATGTAGGCACAAATATCTTACAATATCACCGAGGTCCATTTTTGTGAATTTAAAACTCTGCATTGCTGGTGTTTGACGCAACATCGGCTCCACATTCTCTGTTAGGTATGTCTTCACGTAATCACCGACATATGGCCACATCTGGCTGAGGATCTACGAGGAAAGTAAACATCGGTACAGTAATCATACAGACATGTTTATTATCAAAACAATACTTTAACACCTTCAAATCTCAGAAAAAGTATACTCGCTATGATATAAAACTTATTTGGTTGAAATTTTGAAATTAATTTGACTGGAAACAGTTCCAGTTTCCCGTCAAGTTAATTTCAAAATATTCAACAGTTTTGTTGTATGGAATGTATGGTTATGTTGAAAATGAGATATATAGGGAATTCATCACTGAAAGGGTCAGGGCTTGAAAATTACATTTTTTACTGATGATTTCCCTCACGGCTTTCCTTGATATTTTAAGTTGCCCTCCCTATCATGCCTATCAATGCAATGTTAAATTGAAGAAAAATTGAGTTGCCATCTTGCCGTACACAAAAATTTGATTGTCCCGGGCTGCAGGAATGCGGATTTTTCGATCCCTGAGAGTGAATGTTTTAATGCTCGACTTTATGATGCTAAAATGAACTACGTACTGGTATGATGCTTGAAATTACGATGTTGCAATTTGACATGCAATGAACTACGATGCTGGACTTTAAAATATAATTCTACTTACATAGACGAAGGCTAAATAGAGAATGCCTAGCAATACAGTTATCAGTGACCAGCCTGGTCACTGATAACTGTATTGATAGGCATTCTCTATTTAGCCTTCATACCAGGACCGTGGACCATTCGATCTCAAGATCATTGTGTCATCCCCTCTCATTACAAGAAAGTATGTGTCCCGGTTTGGGTCCAGTATGATTAAGCCAACATGAATCCCTAAGTTGAGGTAAACCTACATTGGATGCTGCTACGTGGACCTACATGTGCTAGTCTACTACATCTACAATGTACTAATAATTGAGTACACCAAAGCACAACAATTGCTAGTTAGCTATGAGTAATGCTCACCAGATAAGCAATTTAAGTGACTGACAGAGCAAGAGAGATTACATGTGTCTTTAAAATATAATCAGGATAAGATCACCCAACGGTGAGACCTTTTAATACTAACCTTAACACCTTTGTGCCTACACTCAGGACTACATCGGCCGGTTCACTCAGGACTACACCGGCCGAGGATGGCCTACACTCTAATATGTTATTGCTAGCAATATTTTGACATAAACTGTTGTCTCCCTTTAGGTGTTAGACGCACACAATAACGGGCCCATGTATCACATCATCAGTATAGGTATCACTGTTCGGTTTGTGGATCTGGGGGACGATCCACCCTCAAGCCGGATGATAATCTCTCAAAACACAATGATGTCCGTTAAGTTTCAATATTCAGTGGTTCTTATTCTCTGAACGAATTAAGCTAAATCACAACTTTGAGACAATGTAGGGTCACTTATCTAATCTTTATTCATCATTGTTGCACGAGATCTTCATTCTACAGTTTATAATTTAAGATGAATTATTCTCTTCTATCAAATATTTATTATCTAACATTTAAACTTTCCTTCTTAATTAATTAATTTCCTAAGCAAATGTCTTATAACACTTTTTCTTTATTCTTGTCAATATTATCTTTATATTTCAGTACAATTCATTATCCAACACGAGACCTTATGAAAGACTTATATTTCTTTTAAACAAATGATTCTGAATCTTATTGTTTCTAAGTCCAAAACTTATAATGAGAATGACAAGTGATTCCAAGAATGATCAAAAACGGAATGCCCAAAGTGGGCGCTTTTCTCTTTATAAAGGTTTCTGGACCTTCACGTGACCATTATTGACTTCTGGACACGTGTTCAATGAATTTCACCTACGTCATAATCAGATCCAGCCTAGGTCATAATTTATTCCTGTTTATCATAGTGTCTCAGACTGGATAACAAATTGGAACTGTCAAACTGAATAGTATGCATGGATTCTTGTAATTGCAAATCTGACAGAATCGAAGCCAGTAATGGACTTTTATACCGTATAGCATCCATGC
This sequence comes from Chaetoderma sp. LZ-2023a, assembly GCA_034401795.1. Classification (NCBI taxonomy): domain Eukaryota; kingdom Metazoa; phylum Mollusca; class Caudofoveata; order Chaetodermatida; family Chaetodermatidae; genus Chaetoderma; species Chaetoderma sp. LZ-2023a. The sequence goes on from CM067364.1 coordinate 81,154,872, forward strand.
ATCAAGCTTCAGTTCTATATCAGTACCAAATCTGACAGTTTTCTCATTATTTTGGACCAACTCCCATTACTGAGAGTTTTATGTGATCCCTGTATTATCTAGTACACTTTTAGGACCCTGTCTTTTACCCAAACTAATTACTATAGAGAACAGTTAACACGCACTGGCACTATGTATAATTCGTCTGCTCTGTATAATCTCTTCTTCCCCTTTTCCTTCTATTTTATTCTTAATTTCATTATTTATTGGAACAAAGCAATTTGCCTTGAATGAACTATTGAAGGCCCAGCATATGATATAGGCATAGCTCATATTTTAAGAAAGTACACTCCATCCCACAGGGTCCAATTGTGCAGAATTCTAGTGATTCCATCCACATCATGGCGATGGTATAGTGCATAGCAGTATCAGGAAATCCAATTACTAAATCATGGGACATCTATGGCCGGTGTAGTCCTGAAAGAACAGGTTGTTTTTAGGTACATGTATACATACAAACAATGTATGCATTTGAAAAAAACCTAGTCACGACAGTTTTAAATATGCGCAGGCAAATATAATTTTCTGATTTTCATTGGACTAAATTTTCTATGGGGTTTAACTCTGGATCTGCTGAATATTTTGAAAAAAATTGACTGAATGTTGTTGGTGGCTAATCCACCAACAACTTTCAGTCAAATTGTTTTCAAAATATTCAGCAGATCCAGAGCGGTTCAATTGCCCACTGAAATTATTGTCAGATGGCTTAAAGCGTTCAAACAGTTTAATAAAAAACTCATACCTTATTGATCCATTCAGCTCTCTCCACATCAGGGAAGATCACCTAAAACACACAAATAATTTGTAAAAAATTATTCCTGAAAAATTTTGACATTAACCTTTGAACTTTCAAATAAAACAGTCAGTCAGGCAAGCTCTTATTTACCCCAGACAGTATGCTCAATTCTGACTACTGTTCATGTACATGTTAGGCTTGTGCGATTATTGCTTCGAGTGATCATAATCGATTACATGTATTTAAGAATAATCGTGATTACTTGATTAATCAGCCTGGGTACAAATTTCCCTACATACCGGTAACAAGAAAGGCATACCAATGACGAAAGCTGCAATGGTGGTTAGCAATGTCCATTTGTAGTCAGAGAAGTCTATTTTTGAAAATGTATCACTGGAATGCCTGGTTCGATGTTCGAGTGTGGTGATAGATTTTCAAAAATAGACTTTTCTTGGCATTAAAATGGACATACATTCGCTGAAAAATACCAATGTTCGTGACCGATCACATTAAAGAGTAGGCCTAAATGAAGTGGTAAGTTTTGAAATATTTTATGCAAGAGATATTATTCTCGATAAGGCCCGTTTTATAAGTCGAACTTTCTGTTGCGCCGCGCCAATGTGCCAACGAGAAGTTCGACTTATTAAATCGGACCTTATTCGAATATTTAATTTTCTATCATTTAAATTCACGATTTAAAAAAATAATCATAAATTTCGATTTAATCCTACAATCGAGCAAACTTAGTACATGTGTGTAGTCATGGATACACAGTAAGTACGATATAAAGACAAATTTAACATTGCAAACGAAAAAACAGGAAGCGAATCGAAGCAAACCAGATAGGGTTGTTGCAAACACGAAGCACGCCTCATCAACTTCTGCATAATTACTTAACTGTTATTTGTAGAAGGCTAACTTATACTTTTTGTCTTTAACAATTTATAACGACACATATACTGAATGTGTAAGCATTGTCGCATTGAGCAACGATGTCATGGTATGGGTTGAAGGGTATTAACTCTTTAACCCCCATATCAGTCAAAAACGGCTTCTGCAGTAGTCTTGAGAAATGTCCATTTGCAGACAAAGAGAAGACTATTTTTGAAAATTTACCACTGGAATGACTGGCTCGATAAATGAGCCAGTCATTCCAGTGGTAAAGTTTAAACAAGAATTCCGCGGAATTAAATGTCTCGCCTGTCTCGTGTTTGTCACAGTGGCATTGACCTTGTGACCTCCCTGTTATCATGCTGCTTCCTAGCACTATAGGTAACCATGTATCCAAGTTTAGTTCCAATACGATTAACCGAACCTGAAATATAAATGATTTGCGGAATGGAAAAACTTAAGGTTGAAAAAGACAATAACTTTTGTTTAACGCAAAAACTTAAGGTAAAATAGTAACAAAGATTATACCATGACCTTTGACCCCCATAACCTTGAACCCATGATGCCCGCATCAGTGTGCTGCTTCCTTACGATGTATATCTCCATGTATCCAAGTTTGGGTCCAATTGGATCAGGCATTGCTGAGATATAAGACAATAACTTTTTGTTTAACGCAAAAACTTAACGTAAAATATTAACAAAGATTATATTGTGACCTTTGACCCCATAACCTTGACATCATGACCGCTTTATCGGTGGGCTGCTTCCATTCAATGTATATCACCATGTACCCAAGTTTGATTCCAATTGGATCAGGCATTGCTGAGACATAAGGCAATAACTTTTGCTTAATGCAAAAACTTAACGTAAAATAGTAACAAAGATTATACCGTGACTTTTGACCCCCATAACCTTGACCACATGATATCCGCATCAGCGTGCTGCTTCCCTTTGATGGATATCACCATGTACCTACGTTTGGTTCCAATTGGATCAGGCTTTGTTGAGATATAAGGCAATAACTTTTGTTTAAAGTAAAAACTTAACGTAAAATATTAACAAAGATTATACTGTAACCTTTGACCCCTGTAACTGTGACCTCATGGCCTTTTTATTGGCGTCCTGCTTCCTTTTGATGTATATTACCATGCACCCAAGTTTGGTTCTAATTGGATCAGGCATTGCTGAGATATAAACTTAACGTAAAAGGTTTACGCCGCCACCGCTGCCGGAAAAGTGATACCTATATCAAAAATTTTCTTCTTTTGGTCTGCAAATGGACATTTTCCGTGAGCAAATTGATATTTTCTTGAAAAAGTTTGAGGGTTAAAGGGTTAAATAGTGGCTACTGAGCCAGTCATTCCAGTGGTAAATATGTAAAATTGGTTTTCTCTTGAAGCGCAAATGTACATTACCCATGACCAGTTGTTCTGGCCAGCTCGACAATAATGCAAGTTCTAATGCTGAAAACAACAATGGTGTGTGTGTGTGTGTGTGTGTGTGTGTGTGTGCCTTGGGTGAATGATTTTCATTATTACCTTGAAACATAAAACTAGATAAAAAAGAAACAGCATGTGTGCGATCAGGAGTAAATTAACAATACATTCCTTTAGGTTCTAAAAGAGTAGCCTTAAATCAAGGGAGGTAACTCATAACAGCTTAGCCCTATTTACAAAATGACAAGAAGAGTTACTTCCCATGAATATGAATGTTTTTACCACATGGCGATGTTAGCATTAGCAAATTCTTGACGATGTACTTATAAGGAAATGCTTGATTGAAGCTTTTGAAAGGAACTCAGCAAGAGTGTCGCAGTCAAATTAGTTTCAAAATAATCAACAGCTTGTGTGCATGCACAATTTAAATTTAATTCACAGAATTTCAGAAATATTAAATCTTGGTTTCACATTTGACTATATTAATGTAACAAGGACAAATTTGTCCAATACCCGCGTTGTTGATATATTTTTTCAGTCGGGTCGCCGTACGGTCAAGAGTCTATTTTGGAAACAATGTTGCTGAAAGCTGTTGAGTTTGAGTCTTTGGGACCCCACAAAGATCGCTCCATTAGAGCTTTGGATAAATGTTTCAAAAATGTCTATTTTGAAAACAATGTGGCAGAAAGCTGTTGCTCATGCATTTTAGCCTTTGGCTACAAAATTAGCATAGATGCTAGGGACCACATTGGCAAGCTTCCACCCCAGTTTGGAGAAGATTACACCAGCAGAACTCGCTGAGTTATTGAAGAATGCGTAAAAATATCTATCTTGAAAACTGTTGCTGAAAGCTCAAAAAATCGGCAGAAGTGCTCAGGACCCCACAGGCACGCTTCTCTCCGAATTTGGAGAAGATCCATCCGGTAGGATCAGAGCTATTAAAATATGAAGAATAAGAAGACGCACTCCATGCTCACGTATACCCTCACATCTAGCGACGCTGGTAAACAACATGTCCTGTGTTAACCCTTTAACCCTCAAATTTGTTTTTAAAAATTCAACTTTCCCATAAAAAATGTCCACTCGCAGACCAAGAGAAGACTATTTTTGAAAATTTACCACTGGAATGACTGGCTCGGTTATCAAGCCAGTCATTCCAGTGGTAAATTTTCAAAAATAGTCTTCTCTTGGTTTGTGAATGGACATTTCTCAAGACCCCTGCAGAAGCCGTTTTTAGTTGATATCAGTGTCAAAGGGTTATTTCTCAAGCCAGCTAAAACCGGCTCAACAGTTATCTTGAGAAACATCCATATATATGCAGACAAAGAGAAGACTATTTTTGAAAATTCATGACTGGAATGATTGTGAAATGACCTGTGGTAAACAGTTCTTGAAATTCGGCAGATTTTGCCATGGCACAAAAATGCTGTGGCAGAACTGATTCATCATGCCACTACTACAACATTTTTTTAGATTTCATTAATTATAATCTTTGTTCTATTTTTGGTGAATTTTAGAACCTTGCTTTAACATGACATCATGATTGATACTGTGTATCTATGATAAAATGGCATTGAACTAGCTACTTCAGGCTTACATGTAGCTAGTTAAATGCCATTTTATTATAGATACCAGGTATCAATCATGATGTCATGATGCCTCCATACATTTTTTTCCACGGGAAATACACTGTATATTGCTGTAACTGTGACAGATTTTGAGGGCTGGATAAACAGTCTTCTCTTGTTCTGCAAATGGACATGACTCAAAACAACGGCAGAAGTTGTTTTTGGCCGACTTGAGCGTGAAATGGTTAAACAGGAAGCTAACCCCGTTAACTCTACAATCCCTGTTAGTGTTGAAAATCCAAAGCAGAATTATGTAGATATATGATTTGGATTAGTTTTTGGAAATTATTATGCTGCTGTTTTCGTGTAAGCTGTTGCTGTCTTAAGCAGCAACAATTGCCAGTCAAATAAAACTTTTAAAATACTTGATACAATATACATGTAGTAATATTAGACAGAATGTCGTACATCTGGTCGTACATCTGGTCGTACATCTGGTCTGTAGCTTTGCAAGGGTTAACAACATAGTCATACACTGTAAATTAATGGGACATGTTTGAATATTTCACGGTCTACTGCCTCCATGTACAATTTGAATTACCGGTAAATGCACAATGTATGTAAAAAAAATTCTGGTGCAGATAAATTTGTAATCATGCGCGCTGATGTGTTATAATATCAGTTTTATGCGTGTGTAGATTTTTTCCCGGAACAAACGACCTAATACCCCTACGTTAAATGCCTTTTGCAGTGTGCTTTGGAGAAATATATTTTATTTAGAGACCCTGTAGAACTGTACTATGTATCAAATTTTTGAATGAGTATAAATTGTACTCATAATCATACTAAATTTATAACGTTATTTAGCGCATTATTTTATTTTAGCCTAGACATCGCTGTTTAGCCAACAGACAATAATTTCAATGGGCAATAACTGTGGACATGCTGAATATTTTGAAAACAATTTGCGTGAAAATAACCACCAACAACTTTAAATAAAATTGTTTTCAAAATATTCAGCATATCCTGAGTTTAGTCCGATGGAAAATTTAGTGTGCGGAAATACAGCCGGGAGACAATTAACCCGTACCACTCTGATGTCAAAGTTTTTAGAATAAAAATTAAATTAGAAGATGAACTGGTGTTCATTTTTCAACAAATTTGGTGGAAGATGGTGCTGACTGAAGGAAATTTCAATTTCCCTTTCTCCGAGATCTAACAATACTCACCATTCTATTACTTCTGATACAAGCTAGCCTGGATAGCTGGCCCTAGGACTATAGACTTAGTAAGCTTTACCGACTCCTGGAACCGGGTACTCGGCTCCCAACTGCCGAGTACCCGTTTGCCATGAAGCTCATATTGTTTGTATAGCCACCAAACAAGAGATACCCATGGCTTGCCTCCGTGGGGCTGGGAGGCTGGGTGCGTAATAGAATGGTGAGTATTGTTAGATCTCGGAGAAAGGGAAATTGAAATTTCCTTCATTCTCCTTCGATCAATACTCACCATTCTATTACTTCTGATATACACCCCATTTAGACAGTAACCTGGTGAGAAGGGGCAAGCCATCAATTGCTACTTTTGCCCCTTGGAGAAAGAGCTAGACTTAAACTTGATTAATGGAGACATAAAAGGACCATCAAGTTAACAGAACCCAATCACATTCGCATCACTGCCCAACCACCCTTTTTTCTCCTAAGAAAAGGGAGAGAACTCACGAACATGCATCTCGCCTGAAACATAAATATGCCAAGAGGGTTAACTGCTCTTTGTATATATTAGCTTGGGAATGAGCATGAATATATAAGATGAATGAACATGATATATAGACATAATACCAAAAACTCTCAATCTTAAATTACCTCATGATATTTGGATTTCAGAGGTGGAGCCTCAAACCATTCACTTGTCCGGCCATCAGTGACACAATCTGGTTGACATCCTCTCGCTCGACCATGTCTGCTTCTTAAATCTTTCTTACAAATGCCAAAAAAAGGAGAAGAGCAGTATGGTCGTATAACTATCATTTCAAAACAGCTAAAGCGAGTGGATTGGCGGAGTCTGACACATCCCTCATATAGTGAAAGAGGACTCACAGTGCCATTGTGCAACAGCCATGATGTCCTCTAACGGAACACCATTGTAAAGGGCGGTCGAGGAAGCTATTCCTCTAACATCGTGTGCCCTTGCGCATTACACCTGGTGCCCAGTCACAATCTCGTGGGTAGTCTGAATGCATTCGACTACCCAACGAGAGATAGAATCCATGGATACGGCGCCATATGGCTTCTTATGGCAGATCCACAGATGTCTATCATTTGACCGTAACGAGTCTGTCCGTTTTTTGTACTTAGTCAAAGCACGGACTGGGCACCAGACACTGGCATCACGATCAAACCTAGTTAGTTTCGGTATAATGATCGGTTTGCCGGAATATCTCAAAGATTGATTCTTTGACATAAACTCTGCTCTTGGCAGTAGACGCAGACCCTCTCCGGAGACAATAAATCGGTCCCTCACTGCTGAAAGTGCATGGATCTCACTGCACCTTCTAGCTGAGGAAGCTGCCAATAGAAAAACCGCCTTTAGAGTCAAATGCTTTAGACTAGCCGAACACAACGGTTCGAAAGGGTGCTTGGCCAGTACATTAAGCACTAAAGATAGACTCCAGGCTGGAATGACTACCGGTTGTCATGGGCGGAGATTGCTCATCCCCTTCACCATCACATTCAACTGGGCCACCTCTGGACTATCCCTGTTGGCTAGACAAGGGATAACTGATGCCAAAGTTGACTTGTATCCAGCAATTGTGACAGGAGCTAGTACTGAAAAGAACAGCTCACAGAGAAAGCCTGCTATTTGCTGAATAGTGGATTGAAAGGTATAAATACCCTTTCCTTCACACCAGTCTGCAAATCTGTTAACCTTGTTGTTATATGACTTGAAGGTTGACTTCCTTCTCGCAGCTGCGATGAAATCTGCAGCTTGTCGAGAAAAGCCTTCCGACGTGGAATGTTGTTTGATAACATCCACGCAGTCAATTTGAACATTTCGGGATGCTCGTGTAGGAAGCATCCCTTGGCCTGGGAGATTATGTTCGGAATCTCGGGTAACTGCACTGGATTTTCCACCAGGAGATCTAGAAAATCCGTGAACCACGCCCTGCTGGGCCAAAATGGCGCTATTAGCAGGACCAGGCACGGTTCCTCCCTGATCTTCACCAATATCTTCGGTAGAAGAATGGTGGGTGGGTACGCGCAAGCGTGCATCCCTTTCCAGCTTATCGCCAGCGTCTGTATCGACAGCATTTGGATCTGGAATCGGCGAGACATAAGTCATGATTTGAGCATTTTCCTTTGTGGCAAACAAGTCCACGTTGGGTTTGCCCCAATGCTCGAAGATCCTGTGAAGAACTGGAGGGTTGAGAGACCATTCTGTTGGCAGAATTCTCTGTCTCCGAGACAAAGCATCCACCAGAATGTTCAATCGCCCAGGAATGTGAGCTGCTTTCAAAACAACCGAGTAATTCCTACACCATTGAATCAAGTGCCACACTTTGATACATAGTGTGGGTGACTTGGTCCCGCCTTGGCGATTTATATATGATACTACTGTCGAGTTGTCCGACCGTATCAATATCGCCTTGCCCTGACTTTTGGAAAAAACTTTTCCAATGCCAGTTCCACTGCCATCATTTCCAACAGATTGATTTGCTGCTGGTTCTCTTGGAGAGTCCATGTGCCCGAGACCTGGTGTTCTCCCAGGCAGGCGGCCCCCCCCCCCCACCAATCCCTCCAGCGATGCATCCATGTACACGGACAGCTGTGGGTGGGGTAGGTGCAGCGAAACCCCTACTGGGAGATTCTGACGCTTTTTCCACCATACAAGATGTGACATTATTGGCTCCAAAACTGGCACCAGCTTTGACAGGGGTTCTGTTCTCTGTTTTCACAGAGACATCAGATACAACTGGATAGGTCTTCGCATCAGAGCAGCGTATGGGATTACCTGCTCCATGGAGACCATCATGCCCAGCATCTGAAGAAACCGCCTCACCTGAATGTGGTTTCCCAATCGAAAACTCTTGAGGATGGCTAACAGAGACACCACTCTGGGCTCTGACAGGTAAACCCTGAACTCCTCGAGATCGAATCGCATCCCTAAATAAACGAACTGTTGAGTGGGTGTCAACTCAGATTTCTCCTTGTTGACTATCCAGCCTAGATCTGAAAGTAACTTCAGAGTCAGAGCAGTATCCACCTCTAACATGGCTGATGTGTCTGCTTCTATCAGCCAATCGTCTATGTAGGTCTGAAGCGGCACGTTCTCTTTTCTGAGAAACGCTGTCACCGCAAGGACCACCCTGGTGAAAACCCGTGGAGCTGTTGACAGGCCGAATGGGAAGACTATAAACTCCCATACTTGATTCTGAAACGCAAATCTCAGAAACCTGTGACAACTCCTGTTCATTGGAATGTGGAAATATGCATCTTTCAGATCGATCGATATGCACCACATTCCCTTCCTCAATCCTGCCATTACCGACCTCGGAGTTTCCATCTGAAACCGAAACGTATGGATAAACCAATTTAATGGTCTGAGATTGAGTACGGGTCTCGATCCCCCTGTGCTCTTTGGAACAAGGAACATGTTTGAACAGAAGCCTGGAGTGTTCCGGTTTGCTGGTTTTATTGCTGCCTTCAGAAACAAACCTGACAATTCGCTTTGAATGGCTTCTAACTTGTCTGGTTCCCTTGGTACAGGTGTCCAGACAGGTGCCAAAGACAGATTCTGTGATGGAAAATCCCACCACTCCGGCATGTCCCCTGGGATAACCATCCCAGGACAAGCCTGTCTGACGTCACACGTCGCCAAGCCTCGACGAAACGCATGAGCCTTCTACCCACTATAGACGCATCGACGCCTAATGCGTGTGTCTGGCTCGCGATCCGCTCCCCACCCCCTCTCTTGACGAGCGAGTGAGAACCATTTTGGTCTTGGCTTGGCCGGTCTAACTGGCACCGCTGTTCCTGTCGCACAGGTGTGGTCCAGGCAGATACGAAGGGAGCCCTTGTACCCTCAGGTACGATCTGCTCCCTTCTTTCCACCCTTTGAGGACTTACCCTTCCCCTTGCCCTTCCCGCCTCTCGGGCGATCAGGAGCAACATTGGGCAGGGTAGGGGCCTCCACAAATTTCTTGGCCTTCTTAGCCGGAGGCGGCTGAAAATACCCAGTAGAAGCAGAACCAGCACTAGGCTTAGCTTTCGCCTTGCTTTTTTGCTTCTTCTGCTTCATAGAGGGTTGTCCGGTTAGCGGCTTGGCTACAGCCCCTAGAGCGTGCGCCTGACGCACTAGCTCTAGCTGCAGATTAACCGCCAACCGATTCTGCGCAATGCTGGCCATGTCTTCTAAGATGGCCCGCGCTTGGCCACCAAAGATGCTAGGGCCTGTAAGTGGCGTCCCAAGAAGACGCTCCCTAACGGCAGTAGCTGGACGCATATGGTCAAGGACCATCTGCCTCCTAAACTTCGTCACATGCGCTTGCACCCTTGCCAATGCGTCCATAGACAGCACCAGGCCGTCATTAACGCATGAATGCGCCACAGGTGGCCTGCCCCCGCTTCAGCCAACACTGACTGAAAAAGGCGATAAGAGTGGTTGACAGCACTCATTGCTGCCCTCACCCCCTCATCACATAGGGACAGGACTTCGTCATGGTGTACCTGAGCATTGTCCACCAGTGCCTGGGCGGGGCCACCGGCTCCAGCACTCTGGACACCCAGCGGTCATCCTTGGTGACCATCGGGACAACACCATACCTGTCATATTTCCCCGGTGGAATACGACACCTCGCCCGCACCTCCCTGGAGGCCGCAGGAAGCTGGTCCTTGGTCATTCAACAACTCCATAAACCTTGGATCCAGTCCAGTAGACTGGATCCGGGCTGCGGGCAAGATCCCCGTCCTAATCGATGCCACCGATGGACGGTGTGCATCCTCCTCGGCCGTGGTCAAAACCACAGACGGGTCTACCCTGGCTAGCCACAACAGAGCCTCTGACTAATCTGTCTCCGAGGAGGACACTCCCATGAACATGTCACCCATTGATATGTTCACGGCCCTACCAGCAACGGCCTCCCGGCTACTGTACGGTTCCGCCGCCACCCCATGAAAAACACCAGTCCATGGAGTAGGCCCGCACGGAAAACCGTGCGGACCCGCAACGGTTGAAGAACCGTGGCCAAACACGGGTGCCAACGGCACCCCATGTCTAACCGCCGGACCAGGCGAGATAGGTGAGTACCACGCCTAGCCAGCCACACCCGTCACTGTGCCGATTGGTGGCAAACCAACCATCACGGGACCGGTGCCCGGTACCGGAGTGGCCTCAACCACGGGCGGAGCCGCTGCCCTGGCTTGCGCCAAGCCAGACAGAGGACGGTTCCGTCCAGGACGGAATTGACCTCCATGCTCTTCACCCGCGGCATCACAGGCTGCAGCAATCTCTCCTCCTCGGCGTCCTCATCTTCAGACCCTGAAGAGTCGTCACTAGACGAGGAGACCGCGGAGCCATCGTGGCGGATGGCTCCCATGCCTGACAGACCGACCACTGCTACTGGACCACCCGGAGTGGACGCAGAGAGACAGAGCTCATCAGACCGGAGCCCGACGGGACTGCCAGGGGGCCATACGAGACGGCTCCCTCGGTGGCCAGTCCAGAACCCTGCCCAAGGACAGGGTCTGAATCAAACACGGGAAGAGACTGCCCTACAACTTTTGGCAGCAGGGACGACACCAGCATGGGCAGAACGCTATGCAAGAAGCCTTGCATAGCCGGACCAAACCACGCCGGCGGTGCCATCTCCGCCACCTCCGGTTGCAAATGTGGAACACCCCAAGGACCGAAACGGACACTCCACGATTTGCTTTCAGACCGCCTGACCCAGTGTCAGACCCTGCCAAGTCCTTCTGGGCAAGGAACTTAGCCATCATGTCGGACGACCGCACTGCACAAACGTTACACCTACTGTCAAGATTACATTTGGTACAACGGAAACAGACATGGTCCTTGAATAGAACCCTAACAAATTTATGGCACTCGTCACATGATGGCGGGCTGGCTTGGCCTATAAATAAGCAAGCGGAACGAAACAGGAATGGAAGGCAGACAATTAATTTTCAAATATTTTGATCATAAATTAACTGTTAACCCTCCCGCACCCCACCCCGCAATGTTACAGCAAAGATCGCATTGATTATGACGACAAAAACGAAGCGGGCAATAATACACCCATACACTGATCCTCAAGGATGTATAACGTAACCAGGAATCATATCGCATAGCATTCGGGGTATATTTACTAATCAATACAAATTATACTCCTAATGAAGGCCAAAACGATATGTGAAGAAACAACAAAATGTAAACAAACTGCTGTAGAACATGGTAAAACCACAGACCACACATCTAGATCAAGAATTTTGAAACCACTGAACATTGCAAACAGATTGTGATAACACGCAAAACTTGAAAATTCCAAAGTTTTTCTGGTACCAATAAAGTACGCAGCACCCAGAATCAGATGCGCGAATTAATGAAACATTTTCTTCACATAAACATCCGAGCAACACAGGTGTGACGTCACCCGCTCGGATCTTACAGAGAATGACATCAGCCGATTTTCGTGTTAAAACACTGTAAAGCCAACACCTATTTCATATCTGCCGATCACCTGTTGGGGTTTAAAGGAAGGCGATCAATCTGGCATATTTCGTTGTTAACACACGTCCCTGATTCTTTGGGGTCAGAAATTGGAACATGCGACACAGACAAAATTTTGAAGACCCAAGTCTTTTGACTATGGAATAACATGGAATTATACAACCTGGTTATCATCGGCTCCATCCATGGTAATCCAATATAATCCTTAGAGAGCGCACAAAGCTATCACAATTACACAGAAAAAGACTTAAATTAACTCAAGACTCCAACTGCACAAAAAAGCATGTAGCTCTTGTTGCTATGCAAACAAGAATGACCTTCATGGCAAACGGGTACTCAGCAGTTGGGAGCCGAGTACCCGGTTCCAGGAGTCGGCTAAACTTACTAAGTCTATAGTCCTAGGGCCAGCTATCCAGGCTAGCTTGTATCAGAAGTAATAGAATTGTGAGTATTGATCGAAGGAGAAAGCAACATCGTCCACCAAAACTGTTGAAAAATGTACACCAGTTCATCTTCTAATTTAATTTGAAAATTAAAAACTTTGACATCAGAATGGTAAGGGTTAATAAACATGTTAATTATTACATTTTCCCAGTGTAACTCAGAGTCCATTTATCAGCCTCACTGCAGGGGTCATGGGCATCATGGTGTGTATGATAATGTCAATTTGCAAATCTATCTCATCAGCAATCGCTGGACAATTGTTCTGATGCCTACCAATTTAACAGCGGTCTGTTTGCTAATTTTGTTTGAAATTGGGCTATCAGTTAACTGGTAAATGTCACAAATATTCTCCTCTTGCTTGGCAAATGGATATCTCCTTCGCGATAAATACATGTACAGATAACATGACAGAAGCTCTCTTTGGGCTAATGCTCTCTCAAAATGGTCAAGAAATTTAATATTTGAAGTTATTGTTTGGATTAGCATATATATATATATAAAGCAAATGTGTCAAGCCTCTAATTTCTAGGTCCCACTCACGGCATAGATTGTACAATGTACATGTATCTAAGCTGGTTTCATAGCTTAAATTTGGATATGTTAACGAGGGACCCCGATTATCCTGATTACATAACCGAGCGCCTGAGAGTATAATCAGATAACGGTATCACTTGGTACAAATTCTACTCAATTACTCCTGCTTCAAGTGAGAGTAAAAGTATGCACATGCTTAGATAGATAAACCAACCACATAATTACCTATGATTGGAGTACCTCGATAACATATCCAAACTCAGCCATATTCAGTATATTATGACATTACTAAACCCGTTTTACACGGGTACCCAGTTATACTCATTTGTGGAGAGCAGATCTCGATATTTCACAGAACCTAAAGGTTCTGGTAGCGTGTCAGTCCAGTATGAGCTAAATTACGGAAGCCAAATTTGTTACCCATTTTTGTAATTTATTGTAATTTCTTAGTATGCTTTATTCACAGCTCAACTGAAATTCAGTTTCCGGACAGATCACGGAACCAAAAAACAGGTTCCGATAAAATCTGAAATGTTGAGGCATAAGAGAAGCAAGGAGTGAAGAGGTTGTCCATGTTTTAAGGATGAGATACATGTAGCACACAGCTCAGACATGAACCGACTCAAATGTAATATAAATAAATAAATAAATAAAATACTTGAAACACAGTTCATCTATTATGTAAATGTAACATGTCCAATACTATAACTAATACTGGAATATGCCGTCGAATCGCCGATTGCACACCATCGCAAATCCCCAGACTTTTGCCATCTTTCACATTCTCCCCCAACTACCCTAGACACACCCACCCCTCATGGCAGAGCCTAATGTAAACTTTATTTATACAATCATGTGTGTAAGTTATACACCACATTTGACTGAATTATACCAAACTTGCCGTGCCACAACCAGCCGACCACACTCATCACTGTGGCATGCGGTTTTGCCATGCCAAGCCACTCCATCACCCTTGCCCACACCTTCATCATGGGGGCATAACATATACATGTAATTACCCACACTCATTTTGAAAAAATGGAGGCAATATTGCAATCGCCTCGGCCTGTCCATCCGTCTGGATTTTTCCTATGAAATCATATGCCGGAATTCAATCAGATTAGTATACATGCGAGTTACCCATATGATTGAGGATAGCAAGACGACGTTTACTTTACGCCTTCTGTCATCCACGGAAATTCATAATAAAAAGGGTTCAACATTAACCTCTTCACTGACAAATCCCAGACAATAGTATATAAAACTTACTCCGGTGAATATTTTGAACTTAATTTGACTGGAAGTCATTGCAGCCCAAGCAGCAATGGTTTCCGGTCAAAATAATTTGTAAAATATTCACCAACCTTTCTGTATGGTTGCCTTGATAATGGGGTATATGGAATTCTACAATGAAAGGGTTAATTTAATAGACCTGTATATTTAATCTTGATCAAATCTTCAACATTCAAACTTGGACTGTAAGTGTTTTCTTTTGTAAACAAGTTTTTAAAGTGGTGTGAAAATAATTTACCCATCAACCTTGAAATTCCAGTGTATCGGTTTCAAACAAGTATACAGGAAAGATGTTCAATAGTTTGAAACTAATTTGACTGGGAGCTGTTGTTGCCTATGGCTGCTGTTCCAGCAGGTTTACGGGTTTGTCTTATGCTTGATTTACGACAAGAATCGGCGATAATGAACAGGTTGTCATATTTCTTCAACAATTAAGGTAACAGCCTTCAAGAGATGCTATTGAATTTTTGCTGGTTAGTTTTTCATGATGAAATAGCGTTTACAAAAACTCTGGTGGTGGTTACCGATCGCTGAAGTGTCCTCCCATTCTCTATTATATATAGCAGTAGTATATATATCGTGCAGCATGCTCACGTCAGTGTAGCGGGCCGGTACGCTAATCTGGTCCACCTTATGGAACCCTGTGGGAATGACTGGCTCGTGTATCGAGCCAGTCATTTCAGTGGCAAATTTTCAAAAACAGTCTTCTCTTTGCTGGCAAATGGAGATTTCTCAAGACGACTGAAGACGCCGCTTTTGGTGGGCTTAAGCAATAAAGGGGTAAAACCTCATTATACAAAAAATCAAACTGGTTAGTTAACCCTTTCAACCTTTAATTTTTTCAAGAAAATTTAAATTTTCCCACAGAAAAGGTCAATTTGCAGAGCAAGAGAAGGCTGTTTTTGAAAATTTACCACTAGAATGACTGGTTCAGTTTTCTAGCCAGTCATTCCACCGTAAATTTTGAAAAATAGTCTTCTCTTGCTCTGCAAATGACCATTTCTCAAGACCATTACTGAAGCCATTTTTGGCTGATATGAGGATTAGAGAGTCAAGCCAGTCATCTCAGATGAATCCACCGCTCATCAAATTACAGACTTCCACTAACTATGTTATTTGATAAAGTTCCGGTATTACATAACCTGGCTTTGCAGCGTTCTGCAACAACTCATTACTGCAGCAGATTCATTAGATATATACAGAATGATAGAACAACTTTACAACTCATTACTGCAGCAGATTCATTAATTATATACAGAGTGATAGAACAACTTTACAACTCATTACTGCAGCAGATTCATTAGATATATACAGAGTGATAGAACAACTTTACAACTCATTACTGCACCAGATTCATTAGATATATACAGAGTGATAGAACAACTTTACAACTCATTACTGCAGCAGATTCATTAGATATATACAGAGTGATAGAACAACTTTACAACTCATTACTGCAGCAGATTCATTAATTATATACAGAGTGATAGAACAACTTTACAACTCATTACTGCAGCAGATTCATTAATTATATACAGAGTGATAGAACAACTTTACAACTCATTACTGCAGCAGATTCATTAGACATATACAGTGATAGAACAACTTTACAACTCATTACTGCAGCAGATTCATTAATTATATACAGAGTGATAGAACAACTTTACAACTCATTACTGCAGCAGATTCATTAATTATATACAGAGTGATAGAACAACTTTACAACTCATTACTGCAGCAGATTCATTAGATATATACAGAGTGATAGAACAACTTTACAACTCATTACTGCAGCAGATTCATTAATTATATACAGAGTGATAGAACAACTTTACAACTCATTACTGCAGCAGATTCATTAGATATATACAGAGTGATAGAACAACTTTACAGCTCATTACTGCAGCAGATTCATTAGATATATACAGAGTGATAGAACAACTTTACAACTCATTACTGCAGCAGATTCATTAGATATATACAGAGTGATAGAACAACTTTACAACTCATTACTGCAGCAGATTCATTAGATATATACAGAGTGATAGAACAACTTTACAACTCATTACTGCAGCAGATTCATTAGATATATACAGAGTGATAGAACAACTTTACAACTCATTACTGCACCAGATTCATTAGATATATACAGAGTGATAGAACAACTTTACAACTCATTACTGCAGCAGATTCATTAGACATATACAGAGTGATAGAACAACTTTACAACTCATTACTGCAGCAGATTCATTAATTATATACAGTGATAGAACAACTTTACAACTCATTACTGCAGCAGATTCATTAGATATATACAGAGTGATAGAACAACTTTACAACTCATTACTGCAGCAGATTCATTAATTATATACAGAGTGATAGAACAACTTTACAACTCATTACTGCACCACATTCATTAGATACATACAGAGTGATAGAACAACTTTACAACTCATTACTGCAGCAGATTCATTAGATATATACAGAGTGATAGAACAACTTTACAACTCATTACTGCAGCAGATTCATTAGATATATACAGAGTGATAGAACAACTTTACAACTCATTACTGCAGCAGATTCATTAGATATATACAGAGTGATAGAACAACTTTACAACTCATTACTGCACCACATTCATTAGATACATACAGAGTGATAGAACAACTTTACAACTCATTACTGCAGCAGATTCATTAGATATATACAGAGTGATAGAACAACTTTACAACTCATTATTGCAGCAGATTCATTAGATATATACAGAGTGATAGAACAACTTTACAACTCATTACTGCAGCAGATTCATTAATTATATACAGAGTGATAGAACAACTTTACAACTCATTACTGCAGCAGATTCATTAGATATATACAGAGTGATAGAACAACTTTACAGCTCATTACTGCACCAGATTCATTAGATATATACAGAGTGATAGAACAACTTTACAACTCATTACTGCAGCAGATTCATTAGATATATACAGAGTGATAGAACAACTTTACAACTCATTACTGCAGCAGATTCATTAGATATATACAGAGTGATAGAACAACTTTACAACTCATTACTGAAGCAGATTCATTAGATATATACAGAGTGATAGAACAACTTTACAACTCATTACTGCACCAGATTCATTAGATATATACAGAGTGATAGAACAACTTTACAACTCATTACTGCAGCAGATTCATTAGACATATACAGAGTGATAGAACAACTTTACAACTCATTACTGCAGCAGATTCATTAGATATATACAGAGTGATAGAACAACTTTACAACTCATTACTGCACCACATTCATTAGATACATACAGAGTGATAGAACAACTTTACAACTCATTACTGCACCAGATTCATTAGATATATACAGAGTGATAGAACAACTTTACAACTCATTACTGCAGCAGATTCATTAGATACATACAGAGTGATAGAACAACTTTACAACTCATTACTGCAGCAGATTCATTAGATATATACAGAGTGATAGAACAACTTTACAACTCATTACTGCACCAGATTCATTAGATATATACAGAGTGATAGAACAACTTTACAACTCATTACTGCAGCAGATTCATTAGATACATACAGAGTGATAGAACAACTTTACAACTCATTACTGCAGCAGATTCATTAGATACATACAGAGTGATAGAACAACTTTACAACTCATTACTGCAGCAGATTCATTAGATATATACAGAGTGATAGAACAACTTTACAACTCATTACTGCAGCAGATTCATTAGATATATACAGAGTGATAGAACAACTTTACAACTCATTACTGCAGCAGATTCATTAGACATATACAGAGTGATAGAACAACTTTACAACTCATTACTGCAGCAGATTCATTAGATATATACAGAGTGATAGAACAACTTTACAACTCATTACTGCAGCAGATTCATTAGACATATACAGAGTGATAGAACAACTTTACAACTCATTACTGCACCAGATTCATTAGATATATACAGTGATAGAACAACTTTACAGCTCATTACTGCACCACATTCATTAGATATATACAGAGTGATAGAACAACTTTACAACTCATTACTGCAGCAGATTCATTAGACATATACAGAGTGATAGAACAACTTTACAACTCATTACTGCACCAGATTCATTAGATACATACAGAGTGATAGAACAACTTTACAACTCATTACTGCACCAGATTCATTAGATATATACAGAGTGATAGAACAACTTTACAACTCATTACTGCACCACATTCATTAGATACATACAGAGTGATAGAACAACTTTACAACTCATTACTGCACCACATTCATTAGATATATACAGAGTGATAGAACAACTTTACAACTCATTACTGCAGCAGATTCATTAGATACATACAGAGTGATAGAACAACTTTACAGCTCATTACTGCACCACATTCATTAGATATATACAGAGTGATAGAACAACTTTACAACTCATTACTGCAGCAGATTCATTAGACATATACAGAGTGATAGAACAACTTTACAACTCATTACTGCACCAGATTCATTAGATACATACAGAGTGATAGAACAACTTTACAACTCATTACTGCACCAGATTCATTAGATATATACAGAGTGATAGAACAACTTTACAACTCATTACTGCACCACATTCATTAGATACATACAGAGTGATAGAACAACTTTACAACTCATTACTGCACCACATTCATTAGATATATACAGAGTGATAGAACAACTTTACAACTCATTACTGCAGCAGATTCATTAGATACATACAGAGTGATAGAACAACTTTACAACTCATTACTGCAGCAGATTCATTAGATATATACAGAGTGATAGAACAACTTTACAACTCATTACTGCACCAGATTCATTAGATATATACAGAGTGATAGAACAACTTTACAACTCATTACTGCAGCAGATTCATTAGATACATACAGAGTGATAGAACAACTTTACAACTCATTACTGCAGCAGATTCATTAGATATATACAGAGTGATAGAACAACTTTACAACTCATTACTGCAGCAGATTCATTAGATATATACAGAGTGATAGAACAACTTTACAACTCATTACTGCAGCAGATTCATTAGACATATACAGAGTGATAGAACAACTTTACAACTCATTACTGCAGCAGATTCATTAGATATATACAGAGTGATAGAACAACTTTACAACTCATTACTGCAGCAGATTCATTAGACATATACAGAGTGATAGAACAACTTTACAACTCATTACTGCACCAGATTCATTAGATATATACAGTGATAGAACAACTTTACAGCTCATTACTGCACCACATTCATTAGATATATACAGAGTGATAGAACAACTTTACAACTCATTACTGCAGCAGATTCATTAGACATATACAGAGTGATAGAACAACTTTACAACTCATTACTGCACCAGATTCATTAGATACATACAGAGTGATAGAACAACTTTACAACTCATTACTGCACCAGATTCATTAGATATATACAGAGTGATAGAACAACTTTACAACTCATTACTGCACCACATTCATTAGATACATACAGAGTGATAGAACAACTTTACAACTCATTACTGCACCACATTCATTAGATATATACAGAGTGATAGAACAACTTTACAACTCATTACTGCACCACATTCATTAGATATATACAGAGTGATAGAACAACTTTACAACTCATTACTGCACCAGATTCATTAGATATATACAGAGTGATAGAACAACTTTACAACTCATTACTGCACCACATTCATTAGATATATACAGAGTGATAGAACAACTTTACAACTCATTACTGCACCACATTCATTAGATATATACAGAGTGATAGAACAACTTTACAACTCATTACTGCAGCAGATTCATTAGATATATACAGAGTGATAGAACAACTTTACAACTCATTACTGCACCACATTCATTAGATATATACAGAGTGATAGAACAACTTTACAACTCATTACTGCACCACATTCATTAGATATATACAGAGTGATAGAACAACTTTACAACTCATTGCTGCAGCAGATTCATTAGATATATACAGAGTGATAGAACAACTTTACAACTCATTACTGCAGCAGATTCATTAGACATATACAGAGTGATAGAACAACTTTACAACTCATTACTGCACCAGATTCATTAGATACATACAGAATGATAGAACAACTTTACAACTCATTACTGCACCAGATTCATTAGATATATACAGAGTGATAGAACAACTTTACAACTCATTACTGCACCACATTCATTAGATACATACAGAGTGATAGAACAACTTTACAACTCATTACTGCACCAGATTCATTAGATATATACAGAGTGATAGAACAACTTTACAACTCATTACTGCACCACATTCATTAGATATATACAGTGATAGAACAACTTTACAGCCATTTATTTCTCTGACTGACATGCCTGGATATACAGGCTCAGCTTACAGACCACAGACATATGACTAATTCCTTACTGTTGTAAAATATTTTGAAACTAATTTTACTGGAATGGGCAGATTGCGGTTGGTGGAACTCATCATGCAGGTCAAGCAAACTACACGAAATACTGCAGTACAATGGTTAAAAAGTCTGCATTAAAAACTATTACATATATATTTATATTATAGATCTCATCGGGGATTACAAATAACATCCTCATTAACATATAGATGCCCAATTCTATCATTAGTTCATTACGCATTTACCAATGTACAAAACCATCAGTCTGTGTCATTTCTAACCATTTAGCGGGGAAGCTGACAAGACTAGCCTTTGTAGTGGTCTTGAAGAATGTCCGTTTATAGGTCTTTATAGACTTTCTGAAATTTAACAAAGCTGAAATGCGTGGCTCGCAGTAAAGGTGTTAACTGACACTACCATTCAGCAGTAAACCTGTTAACTGACACTCTACCATTCAGCAGTAATGGTGTTAACTGACACGCTACCATTCAGCAATAATGGTGTTAACTGACACTCCACCATTCAGCAAGAAGGGTGTTAACTGACACTCCACCATTCAGCAAGAAGGGTGTTAACTGACACTCTACCATTCAGCAGTAAATGTTTTAAGTGACACTCTGGCATTAAGCAGTAATGGTGTTAACTGGCACTCTACCATTCAGCAGTAAGGGTGTTAACTGACATTCTGGCATTCAGCAGGAAGGGTTGTAACTGACACTCTGGCATTCAGCAGCAAAGGTGTTAGCTGACTCTCTGGCATTCAGCAGTAAGGGTGTTAGCTGACTCACTGGCATTCAGCAGGAAGGGTGGTAACTGACACTCTGGCATTCATCAGGAAGGGTGTTAACTCACACTCTGGCATTCAGCAGTAAAGGTGTTAACTGACACTGGCATTTAGCAGTAATCATGTTAACTGACACTCTCCTATTCAGCAGTAAGGGTGTTAACTGACACTACCATTCAGCAGTAAGGGTGTTAACTGGCACTCTACCACTCAGCAGTAAGGGTGTTAACTGACACGCTGGCATTCAGCAAGAAGGGTGTTAACTGACACTCTGGCATTCAGCATATGTCAATTTCCCTTTCTCCGAGATCTAACAATACTCACCATTCTGTTACTTCTGATATACAGCTGGCCCTGACAGCGGCTCTAGGATTATAGACTTAGAAAGCTTTACCGACTCCTGGGAACCGGGCACTCGGCTCCCAACTGCCGAGTACCCGTTTACCATAGAGCTCATATTGTTTGCATAGCCACCAAACAAGAGAAAACTATGGCTTGCCTCCGTGGGGCTGGGAGGCTGGGTCCGTAACAGAATGGTGAGTATTGTTAGATCTCGGAGAAAGGGAAATTGACATTTCCTGCATTCTCCTTCGATCAATACTCACCATTCTGTTACTTCTGATATACACCAGATTTGATCAGTAACCTGGTGGGAAGGGGCAAGCCATAAATGCTAATTTTGCCCCTTGGAGAAAGATTTTAGACTTCAAACTTGACTAACGGAGACCTAAAAGGACCGTCAAGTTCCCGGAACCGAATCACATTCGCGTCACAGTTCCCCCCCCCTTTTTCCTCCTAAGAAAAGGGAGAGAACTAACGAACATGTATCTCGCCTGAAAACACAAATATGCCAAGAGGGTTAACTGCTCCCTGCATATTCCATGTATTAGCCTGGGAATGAGCATGAATATATAAGATGAATGAACATGATACATATACATAATACAAAACTCTCACTATTGAATTACCTTATGATAATTGGACTTCAGACGTACCGCCTCCAACCCTTCACCGGTTCGGAACGGCCATGATGTCCTATAATGGAACACCATTGTAAAGGGCGGTCGAGGCGGCTATTCCTCTGACATTGTGTGCCCTTACGCCTTGCACCTGGTGCCCAGTCGCCATCTCGTGAGTAGTCTGAATGCATTTGACCACCAAACGAGAGATAGTATCCATGGATGCGGCGCCATAAGACTTTTTATGGCAGATCCACAGATGTCTATCGTTCGACCGTAACGAGTCAGTCCGTTTCTTGTACTTAGTCAAAGCACGGACCGGGCACCAGACACTGGCATCACGATCAAACCTAGTTAACTTCGGTATAATGATCGGTTTGCCGGGATATCTCAAAGATTGGTTCTTTGACATAACCTCTGCTCTTGGCAGAAGACGCAGACCTTCTCCAGAAACAATAAATCGGTTC
This sequence comes from Chaetoderma sp. LZ-2023a, assembly GCA_034401795.1. Lineage (NCBI taxonomy): Eukaryota > Metazoa > Mollusca > Caudofoveata > Chaetodermatida > Chaetodermatidae > Chaetoderma > Chaetoderma sp. LZ-2023a. The sequence continues at coordinate 81,178,232 of CM067364.1, forward strand.
CTCTCTGCCGAAAGCGCATGGATCTCACTGCGCCTTCTAGCTGAGGAAGCTGCCAATAGAAAGACGGCCTTTAGAGTCAAATGCTTTAGACTAGCCGAACGCAACGGTTCGAAAGGGTGCTTGGCCAGTACATTAAGCACTAAAGATAGACTCCAGGCTGGAATGACTACCGGTTGTCTCGGTCGGAGATTGCTCATTCCCTTCAACATCACATTTAACTGGGCCACCTCTGGACTATCCCTGTTGGCTAGACAAGGGATAACTGATGCCAAAGCTGACTTGTATCCAGCAACTGTGACGGGAGCTAGTCCTCAAAAGAACAGCTCACAGAGAAAGTCTGCTATTTGCTGATAGTGGATTGAAAGGTATCAATACCCTTTTCTTCACACCAGTCTGCAAATCTGTTAACCTTGTTGTTATATGACTTGAAGGTTGACCTCCTTCTCGCAGCCGCGATGAAATCAGCAGCCTGTCGAGAAAAGCCTTCCGACGTGGAACGTTGTTTGATAACATCCACGCAGTCAATTGAACATTTCGGGACGCTCGTGTAGGAAGCGTCCCTTGGCCTGGGAGATTATGTTCGGAATCTCGGGCAACTGCACAGGATTTTCCACCAGCAGATCTAGAAGATCCGTGAACCACGCCCTGCTCGGCCAATACGGCGCTATTAGCAGGACCAGACACGGTTCCTCCCTGACCTTCACCAACACCTTCGGTAGAAGAATGGTGGGTGGGTACGCGTAAGCGTGCATCCCTCTCCAGCTTATCGCCAGAGCGTCTGTATCGACGGCATTTGGATCTGGAATCGGCGAGACATATGTCATGATTTGAGCATTTTCCTTTGTGGCGAACAAGTCCACGTTGGGTTTGCCCCAATGCTCGAAGATCCGTCGTAGAACTGGAGGGTTGAGGGACCATTCTGTTGGCAAGATTCTCTGTCTGCGAGACAAAGCATCCGCCAGAATGTTCAATCGGCCATGAATATGAGCTGCTTTCAAAACAACCGAGTAATTCCTGCACCATTGAATCAAGTGCCACACCCTGATGCACAGGGTGGGCGACCTGGTCCCGCCGTGGCGATTTATATATGATACTACTGTCGAATTGTCCGACCGTATCAATATCACCTTGCCCCTGATCATCGGAAGGAACTCTTCCAACGCCAGTTCCACTGCCATCATTTCCAACAGATTGATATGCAGCTGACTCTCCGGGAGAGTCCATGTGCCCGAGACCTGGTGTTCTCCCAGGCAGGCACCCCACCCCTCCAGCGATGCATCCGTGTAAACGGACAGCTGGGGGTGGGGTAGGTGCAGCGAAACCCCTATTAGGAGATTCTGACGCTGTTTCCACCATAGAAGATGCGATATTATCGGCTCCAAAACTGGCACCAGTTTTGACAGGGGTTCTGTTCTCTGTTTCCACAGAGACATCAGATACAACTGGATAGGTCTTCGCATTAGAGCAGCGTACGGGATAACCTGCTCCATGGAGACCATCATGCCCAGCATCTGAAGGAACCGCCTCGCCTGAATGTGGTTTCCCACTCGAAAACTCCTGAGGATGGCTAACAGAGACACCACTCTGGGCTCTGATGGGTAAACCCTGCCCTCCTCGAGGTCGAATCGCATCCCCAAATAAACGAAATGTTGAGTGGGCGTCAACTCGGATTTCTCCTCATTGACTATCCAGCCTAGATCTGAAAGTAACTTCAGAGTCAGAGCAGTATCCACGTTCAACCTGGCTGCCGAGTCTGCCTTGAGCAGCCGGGTCGTCTATGTAGGTGTGTAGCGCCACGTTCTCGTTTCTGAGAAACGCTGTCACCGCAAGGACCACTCTTGTGAAAACCCTCGGAGCTGTCGACAGGCCAAACGGGAGAACTGTAAACTCCCATACTTGATTCTGAAACGCAAATCTCAGAAACCTGTGCCAACTCCGATTCATCGGAATGTGGAAATATGCATCTTTCAGATCGATCGATACACACCACATTCCTTTCCTCAATCCCGCCATTACCGACCTCGGCGTTTCGATCTGGAACCGAGGCGTATGGATAAACCAATTTAATGGCCTGAGATTGAGTATGGGTCTCCATCCCCCCGTGCTCTTGGGGACAAGGAACATGTTTGAATAGAAGCCTGGAATGTTCCGGTTTGCTGGTTTTATTGCTCCCTTCAGAAGCAAACCCGACACTTCCTTTTGAACGGCTTCTAACTTGTCTGGCTCCCTTGGTACGGGTGCCCAGACAGGTGCCAAAGACAGATTTTGTGGCGGAAAGTCCCACCACTCCGGCATGTAACCCTGGGATAACCATCCCAGGACCAGACTGTCTGACGTTACACCTCGCCAGGCCTCGACGAAACGCATGAGCCTTCCACCCACCATAGATGCCTCGACGTCTAACGGGGTTGTCCGGCTCGCAGTCCGGCCCCCTCCTCTTTCTTAACGAGAGAGAGTGAGAACCATTTCGTTCTAGGCACGACGGGTATACCTGGCACCGCTGTTCCTGTCGCACAGGTGCGGTCCAGGCGGATATGAAGGGAGCTTGCGTACCCTCAGGTACGCTTCGGCCCCTTCTGTCCGCCCTTTGAGGCCTTACCCTTACCCTTCCCACCTCTAGGGCGGTCAGGAGCAACATTGGGGAGGGTAGGCGCCTCTACAACCTTCCTGGGTTTCTTCGCCGGCGGCGGCTCCGAGAACCCAGCCGAAACAGAAGTCGCAACAGGCCTGGCTTTCGCCTTGCTCTTATGCTTCTTCTGTTTCTTTGAAGGCTGTCCCGTTAGCGGTTTACCCACAGCCCCTAGTGCGTGCGCTTGCCGCACTAGCTCTAGCTGTAGATTTACCGCTAACCGATTCTGCGCGATACTGGCAGTGTCCTCTAAGGGTGCAAGACCTGGCCCGCGCTTGGCCACCAAAGATGCTAGGCCCTGTCAGGGGCATCCCAAGAAGACGTTCCCTGACTGCCGTAGCCGGACGCATATGGTCAATGACCATTTGCCTCCTGGACTTCGTCACTCGCGCTTGCACCCTTGCCAATGCGTCCATTGACAGCACCAAGCCGTCATTAACACACGATAGCGCCACAGGTTGCACAGGGTGGCCTGCCCCGGCTTCAGCCCACACCGACTGAAGTAGACGATAAGAGTGATTGACAGCGCTCATCGCTGCCCTCACACCCTCATCGCATAGGGCCAGGACTTCTTCCTGGTGTACCTGGGACTTATCCACTAGTGCCGGACCGGGACCACCCGACCCGGCACTCTGGACGCCCAGTACCCATCGGTCATCCTCCGTGACCGACGGGACTACACCATACCTGTCGTATTCACCCCGCGGAATACGACATCTTGCCCGCACCTCCCTGGAGGCCGCAGGGAGCTGACCCTTGGTCATTAGTTGTTTGCTATAAATAGCATCCAACAAATCAATGAACCGTGGATCCAGTCCCACTGACTGGATCCGGGCCGCGGGCAAAATCCCCGTCCTAATCGACGCAACCGACGGATGGGGCGCATCTTCATCGGCCGTGGCCGAAACCACAGACGGGTCCACTCTGGCTAGCCACGCCAGAGCATCAGACCAATCTACCTCCGAAGAAGATACCCCCGCAAACACGTCACCCGTTGACGTGCTCACGGGTCTGCCAGCCACGGCCTCCCGGCAAGGAGCCACGGCTGACACGCCAGGCAATCCGCTACCACACGGTTCCGCCGCCACCCCATGAAACACTCCGGTCCATGGGGTAGGTCCGCGTTGAAAACCGTACGGACCCGTAACAGTCGCGGAACCATAGCCAGACACGGGCGCCAACGGCACCCCACGTCCGGCTGCCGGACCAGGCGAGATAGGTGAGTACCACGCCTGGCCCGGCACACCCGTTCCCCTGACGGCTGGTGACAAACCAAGCCGCGCGGAACCAGTGCAAGGTAACGGATTGGCCTCAGCCGCAGGTGGAGCCGCTGACCTGGCTTGCGCCAAACCAGACAAATGGAGGCTGGTTCCGTCCAGGACGGAATCAACCTCCATATTCTCCACCTGCGGCTTCACGGGCCGCAGCAACCTCTCCTCCTCGGCCTCAGACTCCGAAGAGCCGTCACTAGACGAGTCAACCGTGGAGCCGTCCTGGCGGACGGCTCCCACACCTGACGGACCGGCCACCACTACTGGACCACCCGGAGGTGGCCGCAGAGAGACAGAACCCGTCTGGCCGAAGCCAGACGGGACCGCCAGGGGGCCGTACGAGACGGCCCCCTCGGTAACCAGTCCAGAATCCTGTCCGAGGACAGGATCCGTACCAGGCATGGGGAGAAACTGCCCCCCAACCTTTGGTAGCAGGGACGACACCAGCGTGGGCAGAACGCTATGCCGAAAACCCTGCATAGCCAGACCAAACCACGCCGGCGGTGCCATCTCCAGTTGGGGACGTGGAGCACCCCCACCGGCCGAACCGGGCGCTCCACGATTTCCTCTCGGACCGCCTGACCCCGCGTCAGACCCAGCCAAGTCCTTCTGGGCAAGGAACTTAACCATCGTTTCGACGGACCACACTGCACAAACATTACACCTATGATCTATATTACACAGGGCACACCTAAAACAGACATGGTCCTTGAACATTACACGGACAAACTTATGGCAGTCGTCACATGATGGCGGGGCTGGGTTGGGCTATAAATAAGCACAAACCTACAATAAACAAGCGGAACGAGACCCGGATGGAAGGCAGACAATTAATTTTCAAATATTTTGACTCATAAATTAACCGTAACCTCCCCGCACCCCACCCCGCCACGTTACAACAATGATCGCATTGATTATGACGACAAGTACGCGGCGGGCACAACACACCCATAATAGATCCTCCAGGATGTGTAACGGCTCCAGGAATCATATCGCATAGCATTCAGGGTACATTTACTAATCAATATAAATTATACTCCTAACGAAAGCAGCACGATATGTGAAGAAAACAACAAAATGTATAACAAACTGCTGTCTCACACGGTAAAACCGCAGACCACACATCTACTCAAGAATTTTGAAACCACCGATCATTGCAAACCGATCGTGATCGCACGTAAACTTGATCATTCTAAAGTTTCCGGTACCATTTTCAGTACGCAGCACCCAGAATAAGATGCGCGAATTAATGAAAAAAATTTTCTTCACATAAACATCCGAGCGACCGGGTGTGACGTCACCCGCTCGGATTCTACGGAGAACGACGTCAGCCGATATTCGTGTTAGAAATACCGTAGCAAACACCTATTTTCATATCTGCCGATCGCCTGTTGGGGTTAAAGAAGGCGATCGTCTGGCATATATCGTTGTTAGCACACGTCCCAGATTCTATGGGGTCAGAAATTGGAACATGCGACACAACGAAATTTAGAGACCTTAAGTCTTTTAACTATGGATAATAAAGAACAATACAACCTGGTTGTCTTGGGCGGTATTCTCCATAGTCCTTAGTTAATCCTTTCAGAACACACAAACTATCACTGATTAAAGACTTAGATTATTTTAAAACACTAAAATCCTTAATGCAAAAAGCATGTATTGCTCTTGTTGCTATGCAAACAAGAATGAGCTCTATGGTAAACGGGTACTCGGCAGTTGGGAGCCGAGTACCCGGTTCCCAGGAGTCGGTAAAGCTTTCTAAGTCTATAATCCTAGAGCCGCTGTCTGGGCCAGCTGTATATCAGAAGTAACAGAATGGTGAGTATTGATCGAAGGAGAAAGAAGGGTGTTAATTGACACTCTGGCATTCAGCAGTAAAGGTGTTAACTGACACTTTGGCATTTAGCAGTAATGTTGTTAACTGACACTCTACCATTCAGCAGTAAGGGTGTTAACTGACACTCTGGCATTCAGCAGTAAGGGTGTTAACTGAGAGTCTACCATTCAGCTGTAAGGGTATTAGCTGACTCTCTGGCATTCAGCAGTAAGGGTGTTAACTGACAGTCTACCATTCAGCAGTAAGGGTGTTAGCTGACTCTCTGGTATTCATCAGTAAGGGTGTTAACTGACACTCTGGCATTCAGCAAGCAAACTGAGCATTTACTACTTAATGAGGGTTAACCAAACTATGACCCTTGAAATTTCAATGTCTCGACGTCAAGACGATTATCACAAGATATTTTTAGGAATATTTTGAAAGTAATTTCAGTAAAACCAGTTGCTGCCATATGCTTCCGATCAAGAAGATTCAAGCCAAATCACTTTCAAAATATTCAATAGAGTATTCCAAGCATCATAAAGAATTTGTAGTTTCTGGTCTGTGCGAGTCAAAGGGTTAATATAGCAGCTGATTATTCATCATGAGTTAACTCTTTAACCCTCTAATTTGTTCATTTTTAATTTTCTCATAGAAAATGCCCATTTGCATGCAGATTAAGACTATTTTTGAAAATTTATCACTGTAATGCCTTCCACTGGTAAATTTTCAAAAATAATCTCTTGGTCTGCAAATGGACATTTCTCAAGAGCACGGCAGAAGCAGTTTTTGGCTGATACGAGTGTTAAAGGGTTAAATGTGTGCTGGAGAAGTATCACTGCGGATGGCAGGGGGAGAACCACGGATGCCTGAGGAATTCATTATTTATTCAATAATTCCAAGATAAACGTATTCACGAATCATACCAGGTTGTCCGCCTAAGGCAGTGCCTATTGTTATGGTGGACACCTTACACACATATATACAGGTATATATAAATTAGACAAGACAGTACTTACACAAACAATTATAAATTCAGACATTACATTTACTACTTCCTTATTAACCCTTGATCCACATAAACAGTTTAAATTTTAAAAAGGAATATGTCAATTCGCGGGTCAAGAGGAGACCACCCCTCCCCACACACCCAGCACCCTCCCACACCCACCACTCCAAACCATGGATGCCTGGGGGAGAACCATGGATGATGGATGACATTTTATCATCTATGAGTCATGACATCATCCATGAGTCATGACACAAAAACACACCCTGCAAGTTCGATCCTGCAGATTCCCTTGAATGTGTCCATTACTGTTTGCGAAAAGCATTATTCATTGTCATGGATGATGGAGGGGGAGGTGCCAGGAGTTGGGGCGGATTATTAGATATTAACCTAGAATACTCACCCAGGATGGAAGATCTGCAATTCTGGCAAGTATGCTAGCTCGTTCATCGCGGACTGCTTCCCTCCCTATCTCCACCTGAAGCGCCTTCCTTGCCTTATATCGTTTTTGCCAAACATAACCTACCAACCCCAACAGCAACCAACTAGGGCTGAAATTGAAGTAACCTGCCAGCCACGTCCCCAGCACAATACCAGCTAACTTAAAGTAATAAGTGACTACATTCATAATACGCGTTTCTTGGAGAGTCGATGGTCGCGGTGGTAGTGTTTTAAGTTTTTTGTTAGTTTTATCTTTATCCTCCACACTCGACATTGTGAATGGTATGAACAAATTCTCTGCACAAGATAACTGAAGATTGAAAACTTCAGTCTGAATTACTGATTATCTCTCAGTCAGTGACATTACAAACTTGCTAACACTCAAGTCTACTGTACAGTTATTTGCTTAAATATCAATCACGCAATAGCAATACAAATTCATTGTATAAACTTTTGCAAGTGAATGCAGTCAATAGCAATTATGTGTAGTTTTGTTTATAATAGCTGCGCTCACTGGCAAAAAAATCCTTTTACTTTAGACGAGTCCACTACTGACAGCTCACAAGGGGTGATAGTTTTAGCAAGGGAAAGTTTGCGTCCTTGACGCTTGCCTGGGAAATGCTGGGAAATAAGATCAACGAAATTTGTTTGACAACTTCTTACGTGTTGCTATCTGCTATTACACAAATTCGTGTAGTGATAACTGGTGACCAGTCTTAGGAAATAGCCAATATTTAACGCGATCTTTAACCTAGGCAGGTAAAATAGGCAGGTAAACGAAAGAAAGGTTGACGAAAATAAAAAATTGTTGCTGGCAGAAGGATTTCTTATTAAGTACCTTTATTAAAGGTATCATTTACCAATATAATTAGAAAAGAATTTTGAATTTTTGAATGCGCGCGTGTGTAAGTTCTAACCCTAACATTTTGGCATTTTTGCTTTTGTGTTTGTGCTAAAGAGTTCTGTTCGGCAAATCCCCCATGGCCCTGTCCTTAACCGTGAGCGTATCTAGTCACCAAGGCAAGCACAGTGCAGCTTTTGGGGTGGACATATGCCTCCGGAACAAAAACCGAATATGTTAGTTAAAACAATTTGAACACCATGTAAGAACGGTTCTGTCAAGTGTTTTTGACGTTGGTGGAGTGGAAGATACTGTTGCCTTTAAGGCAGCTCTATATTCCAATCCAATTGTGTGGGAATACTCACCAATTTTACACAGTTCAAAATATTCAGCGAGACATTTTACTTTGTTTGGGGGGGACGTGTTATCTTATCTCCGAGTTGTATTGGTGTACATTAAAAAAAAGTAATAACAATATACATATTATCCTAATATATGTAGTCATGAAAGTAGGAGAAAATAGTAATAAAAATTATGCTAACTATACACCTGTGCAAAAGTTAAGCACCAGCAAAAACAATAGAACGTAGAAACATGATGGTACAACTAGGCTGCCATAATTTTTGTCCCCGCGTTAGCTGACATAATTCCAAGTACGAAATGCACATGCATGCATGACTTCACGCCGCTTGATGTCCGTGCGTGGCGGGAAACAGCACACGTGTTCAGTTATGTAAAAGTCCAGTTTGAGGTGTAGAACATTACATACAGATATAGGCGACAAGATTAGGAATTTTGTGTTCATGACCGTGGTTTATTTGTACAGAGAGAATTAGCTCTTGATTGTGAACCGCTATGGCAAGACGAAGGTTAAGTGATCGTGTGAAATGGCAAATCATAGGCATGCATACCACTGGTATGTCATGCAGAGAGATTGGCAGACAGCTGAACATTAACCATACTGTAATCAGTCGTTTGATTGCAAAACATGGCCAAACTAACGAGGTGAAGGACAGGCCTAGATCTGGAAGACCGAAGAAGACTACTGCCCGTGATGATCGAGCCCTAGTACGCCTTGTTAGGAGATCTCCATTCACCAACAGCAGAGTGCTCAGCCAGCAATGGGAAACGCGCAATAGAGTGTCAATGTCTACCGTCAAAAGGAGACTGTATGCTGCTGGCATGAAAGCTAGGAGACCTGTCAGACGTCCTCTCCTCACTGCACACCACAAAGAGGAGCGTCTGAGGTGGTGCAACGAAAGAAGACACTGGAACATGAGATCCTGGAGATGGGTACACTGGTCCGATGAAAGTCGGTTCCTGCTTCATGCCACAGATGGTCGAACTCGTGTATGGAGGTCCAGACGCACGGCGTACGACCAACGTAACATCATGGAAGAATTCCATTTGGTGGAGGTTCCGTTATGATATGGGGGTGCATCTCATTTGATTGTAAGCTGGATCTGTTGACTGTACCTGGAACACTAAATGGACAAAGATATCAAGATTCCATACTGGATAGAGTTGTGGTCCCTCATTTTGTAAATCATGCACCTGGAAACCACCCTTTATTCATGGATGACAACGCCTGACCACATCGTGCTAGAGCTGTGCATGAATACCTCTGCCAGAATGCCATCGAAACCCTAACATGGCCAGCAAGGAGTCCTGACATGAACCCTATTGAGCATATCTGGGACATTCTGGGAAACATGGTGAGAAGGAGGGATCCTCCTGTGCAGAACCTACAGGAATTAACAGACGCACTCCATCTTGAATGGCAACGAATACCACAATGGCGTATCAGTCGGTTGGTGACCAGCATGAGACGTCGTGTGCAGGCCGTCATCCAGGCACAAGGTGGATATACCCGGTATTAATAATGACAGCCTCAAACTCGTGCACAGATGTTAAACTTCGTTTTCAGACACCATTAATGACAATCTAGCCACGTGTGTCAACTGTAGGGCAATAGTTGTCAGTTGTGTCAACGTAACCATATTCAGGCCTCGTTTTCAAGTTCAAACAAAAACATACAGTGTTTCCCCACCATCATAATCAGCATTCCTCTAGTTGCATTATTACCTCTTGCACTAAGATGGATGGGTACATAAATGTTTATGCTATTGCTTTCTTCATAGCACATGAATATACCCTCGCATGTGCGTAAAAATAGGGTGGTGCTTAACTTTTGCACAGGTGTATATAATGTTGATGATAGTGATGATGATAATATTAATATCAACATTGGCAACGGGTTGGCAGATCGCAGTTGACATTACAACGTTGGCCCAATGTTGGCTGTATCATTTGTTTGCCACGGTTGGGCCAACATTGAGCCAAAGTTGGGCCAGCATTGGAAATTTCACAGAAAATCAAACAAAATCAACATAATATTCACCTTTTAATTTTAAATGGTTAAATTATGCTCTCTGGTGTGCTATTTTAAATATCTTCATAGATTTATGCCCGTTGTCTCAACGTTGGCCCAATAATGTATTGCCAAGATTGGGCCAACGTTGGGCCGATGAGCAAAACTGTGGTGGCCCAACATAGTGGTAAATGTTGGGCCAACATTTGCTTGCTATCTGGGTTAGTATTGACATCTGTTGTAGTTGTTGGTGTTGCTATTATTATTGTTGTTGAGAACAATGATGATAGTATAGCAATGGTGGTAATGGTAGTGCTAGTGATGGTGATGATACTAATGCTAATGTTGATGTCTGTTGTTATGTGTTGTAGTTGTTGTTGTTACCTTTATTGTTGATACTGATTACTATACTGACGATAAGTGAAGACGAAGTTGATGATAATAGTGATTTCTCTGGTGCCCAGCCTGTATCTGATATCTAAAAATTTCTTGAAATTCATTGAAACACCATTCATCCTCAAGTAATGTCCTGTCTTCAACAAAACGTTAATGAAAAAGGGTTTTATGGTGATGGGCTTCAGCACTTCTCTCCGGAACCTTGATTTATCCAATCTTGTTGAAGTCCATCTTGCACCCTCTGAAAATCCTCTAAAACATATCTCCTAAATCATTGTCCAAATTTCACCACAGGGATCATGCAGTGGTGGGCTCCAGAACCTCATCAGATCTTTTAAGCTCTCTGAATCAATGAACAGATTCAGTCAACGTTAATTATAGTGATGATGATGATTATCATAATAATTTTTAATGATAGTAATAGTAGTGATGCCACCTGTAAAATGGCTATAAAATGTTAATAATTATAATAGTGATGATCATGATAATAATAATAATAATAATAATAATAATAATAATAATAATAATAATAATAATAATACCTGAAGCGGGAAGCAATCCACCCCACCCTCCCCCGACTCTTCCCTACCCACAACGTGCTGAGTAAAAAGCATATGAAATAAATAGTCTATACTTCTAAGCAATGCATCAACTAATTGAAAGCCACTAGGTGGAATGGTAATGTTTTGTTTTTTGTTTAACCAAAACATAGCCGACACATCATCTCTACATGTCATAGAACACATCAAAATCAAGAGTCTCTCATAGGTCAACAAAAAAAACTTTATCAAGGAAAAACTTTCACAGTGATAACATAGCACTTTTGGCATTAGAAATGAGACAAAAATATAATTACATAAAAAGTATAACATCATTTTACAGAGTAACTAAAATACACCAGCAAGTTTGCCATGCCATCTATTAGGTTCAAATTATGAGATTTACAAATGAATTACTGGTATAAAAATAATGACATGATTGGCTCATGTAATTGAACTGTATTAGTTATTGTCATGTATATAAACACTGAAAATATTTGACTTGTTGACATGATAAAGCGCATTTATGTGCGAAAACTTGTCGAAAATAATAAATTTAGTTTTAAAGGTTATCACCTTTTAAATTGTGTAAAAACATATTTAATAGAACTTTCCATAGACTTTATTGTTTTTGCTCTGTAACCTTAAAGCGTTAATATCGTGGGTGGGATGAACTTTGAACTTATTGAATTTATTGCAGGCTAAGAAAGGACAATATTTGACAATTTAGCACTGGAATGACTGGCTCAGCAACTTTGATACATAATCGTGAGTAAATAAATGCATCTACTCATCAAAAATGAAGACTACAATGAGACACTTTAACCCATCAATGGTCAAATCTGGTCAAGAAAATCTAAATATTTGCTTATTGAATTTATTGCAGGCTAAGAAAGGACAATATTTGACAATTTACCACTGGAATTACTGGCTCGGTAACCGAGCCAGTCATTCCAGTGGTAAATTTTCAAAAATAGATTTCTCTGGGCCTGTAACTGGACATTCCTCAATACCAGTGCAGTAGCCTGTTTTGGTCGGCTTGACCATTAACGGGTCCAATGAAGTCCAGATATTCTACTTAGAAACATCCTATCATAATACAGTGATAACAAATTATATAAACATGATCATGCAATGTATATGAGAGGCTGAAATAACATTTCTATCTACAAATAATTGGTCAATTAAATAAAATTCTACAAAGAAATAAATTTGAATTAATTTTATTTACTTAAAATATTTTAGCTAATTCACTTATCCATAAATACTTATAAATTATTCAAATAATGGCATGTTATTCGGTGTGATAGTGGTAGCTGTTTTTTACTAATAGCCAGCTACTAGCTGTTACAGCCTAACATGTTGTGACAAATGACAAAGACAAATCAATGACGAAAGCTGCATTCCAGGGATACATTTTCAAAAATATTCTCTTGGCCTGCAAATAGACGTACATTCGCCGAGCAAAAGTCAATGTTCATGACTGAGTGCAATTAATGAGTAAAAGGTATATTTTGAAATTTGGAAAAATGTTATGCAATAGAATTTATTCACGAGTATTCGATTATGTTTTGATCATATAAATTCACAATTTAAAATATAATAGTGATTTTCGATTTAATCACGTAATCATGAATACCTAAATAAAACTATGCATCGGTATCGATTAATGTTACAAGAAAATGGAGGGATCCAATCTGTGTTTTTGTGTAGGAAGAATAAGTGGCTTATCTTACTCTTCCATTAACAGAAGGATTTGATCTGCCACTCAAGTATTTGATGTCACAATCAATGGTGGAATCCAGCTTCTCAGTCAGTCATATGACGCTATAATCAACTACATCACATGTAAGCGGACTTCATAAACAATGGACCTTTCTGGTTTTAACTATGCCCCGCCCATCTCTAGCTAAGCTCCACCCACACCTCACTCATGTTGGGATCAATCGATCTCTGAACACCCTATCAATTTCAAAAAAACTACACAGGTAAGCTGTTGAATATTTTGAAACTAATTTGACTGGGTGCTGTTGCAAAAACGCCCAGTCAAATTAGTTTCAAAACATTCAACCGCATGTTTATTAAGTAGCAAACAATTACAAAGACATACAATTCATACAACGTGTCGGGCTGTTTGATATTTGATGACAGTCTATATGGAACCCTTTGTGGCGTAATGATTGTGATGTCATCATACATGCGGTGAGCTGATTATGACGTCACACGAGGTCAGATGATGGATGGATACTCTGTAAAGGTGAATTTTGTTAGTATGTCTGTATATGTTATAATGTCGACTGCCTGTTATACTATTCTTTTGTCTTATATATATATAAGACAAAAGAATAGTATAACAGGCAGTCGACATTATAACATATACAGACATACTAACAAAATTCACCTTTACAGAGTATCCATCCATCATCTGACCTCGTGTGACGTCATAATCACTATGCACTATTGTTTTATGTATGTTTATGCAAGGGGGTCTGCGGTATATAGGCTATGCCTCTAGTGGACTCCCTGTATGCACAATATATACTGTAAATATCATTCAGCCAAATTAATGAATTCAATTCAAAAGGGTTTTTTGCAAGTTTGACTTTCTAATTACGTTTCTACATTTCGCCACAAAATTTTCCACAAAATAAACGTGATGGGTGCATGTGTACACACGCACGCACACACACACACACACACACACACACACACACACACACACATATATATATATATGTGCGTGCGTGCGTGCGTGCGTGCGTGCGTACATGTCAATAGATAAGTGGGTGAGTGGGTGAATGCATGGGTATGTGGGTGTGTTGATGATTGGAGCGGTGGGCATAGGTGCATGGCTTGGGTAGATGGATCGATGGATCACTGGATGGATTTTAATTAATATATTCCTTCGTTTACCTACCTATAGGTTAAAGATCGTCTCCGAGCATGTGCCTGTCAGTCTTACAATAGAATGTCCCCTGGAAGACGTGGCTGATTTACTTACTTATGTTTACTGATGTCGTTTCT